>JBBDHI010000021.1:14628100-14651420 GCA_037177115.1 Craterocephalus stercusmuscarum | reverse complement strand
AATGTGATCGGTATCGGTGATCGGTAGTGATCGGCACTCAAGGGTGATCGGTATCGGTGGCTAAAAGTATGATCGGAGCATCCCTAGTTTTAATAATTAAGGTCTAAACAAAATAAATTTTCCCTTTTTAAGATACAAAGAATAAGAAAAGCATTATTAGTCCCTCAAAGGGGAAATTGCATTCTTGCAACAGTACAGGTACAGTTAAAAGCTAAATTAAAATATCTGTAATAAGTGTGTAGTAACTTTGAATTCTCGAGATGGATAAAGGCGTTTTTCTAATGCAAAGCTTCAAGGTTGATTTCATGATAAAGCTGATTCAGGAAATATAGTAAAATCCCATTGAAGAATTTATCGGTGGTTATGGTTCTCCTAGAGAATTAGTATTCAAACAAGAGCACAACCAGCCATCAGATTAACATAATAGAGGACGTGAAGATTAGTGCGAGTAGTTAATGATGGTGTGTATTGCCTATATGAAATCTCCTCTAATTTAATACAATGCAAGCCCAGGACAAGGTAAAAAAAAATAGTAATTCTATATACAGTATCCTTCTATACAAGTTACACAATGGCTCAAAAGAGAAGGCACAGCCATCTGTGTTTACTGTATAGAAACGTTTTCATTTGTTTCAATGCACTACTTTTCTGGAATAAGATTTAAACTTACAAACGAATGTTTTACTTTTCTGCTTTGACAGATATGGCAGAACCTATTCAACAGCTAAGCAGCAACAACCAAGGACGCAGCCACAGAGAACACGTCCCTTTTACGCTTCTTGGACGCAAAGAGAAGGTAACATCCTGATTTTTTTTTTTTTTTACCTGGACACTTGATCTGGTTACCTTCAGCTTGTAGTACCCTACTTTTCTGTAAGCTGTTAATGCTTGACATAAAAAAGCAAAAAAGCTGGTTGTAAAACTGGTGACCTAGTTTGAGGGAGCCATGAGTATCTGCACGAACCTGCAAATGTCGTCAACCTTTAAAGGGCGGTCAGCAAGTGTTGTATCCTTAACAGATTGAATTTAACATTAAAATATCAGAATTAGGTTTTCTACCGACAGTACAGCGACTATTTATCTATTTTTGTTAGACCATACACAATTTTTACAGATCTCATTTTTGTGTAGGTCAGCTATTTTGCTCTGGCTAGATGAGTTTGTCACCCAAGCTGTTTAAACTCCTTTGGGGACCATATAAATAAAGAGGTCTAATTGGTTTAAAGAGAGTTAATTAGTTCATTAGAACTTAACTGGAGACTCCAGTCAAACGAGACAATCATGCTACCCTATTCTTAGAGCCGATTTCAATGTCATGTCATGTAAAACGGAAACATGTTTGGGTCATGCAAACCTCAGCTCACACACCTGCGCTGCAGAAGCCACAATAAACCATTAATTTTAGTGATCATATTTACTATAAACCTGCTTCTGAGGGGTTTTTTTTTCGTCATATGTGCTCATATTTTGTTTTTGAAATTGCCTTTTATTTTAGTGTGGGGAGATACTTTATGAGAAACGTCATTATGAAAAGGGCCACTGGGCTTGTATAACGATGCGTGAGGAAACGTATGAACAGAGCATCTGCTATGGTTTCATGAGGATAATGAGATACATCTGCCAGCAGAACTCCACAGGTGAGTCCAAACAGAAAGAATCTTTTAACTTACACGATCAGGTACTAGGCTCAGAGTTCCTGAATGATCCCAAATTTTATTTCCTAGACGTATCCAAGCCAAAAGCTTACAGCTTGAATAATTATAACGGGAGTTTTCATTTTCTTCATGCAGGTAACTACCTTGGCATGACGCTGCCCATTGTGACCGTGGTCCGCACAGATGAAAACCATTCTGTGATTTCCCATGATGTCACTGTGGCATACTTCCTTCCCCTTGAGCACCAGGCTCAGCCTCCACAGCCTAATGACAACGAGATTGTCATAGAGGTTTGGCCTGCCACTACTGTATACACAAGGTTAGTAAAGAATGAAATCATTCAGAATAAACTCAGCACTAATAGATAACAACCATGTTCATTGGCGATCAGTAGAATTCACATTGTTCTTCTTTCCATCTACTACTCTCCATTTTCCAGGGCCTTTACTGGTCCCACCAACGAAGTGACCATCATTAATCAGATCAACACCATGGCCGAGCAGCTAGACTCTCCAGGTGTGTGTGTCAACGACTCATTCATCGTGGCTGGCTACACCAACCCTGCTCACAGCAACCGTCAGAATGAGATCTGGTTCCTAGAGCGGCGCTGACAGAAACGCAGCATCCTACCAGTGACCCTTGAGCCTCATAAACTCTTAGCACTGCCCTAGCTCAGCCACAGCCTCAGGTGCACTATCATCTGTAGTCACCGTCTCTACCTGAAATGACCACCAGCCCAGCACTCTCCAGAGTTTTGGTTTAAAAAAAAAAAAAAAAAAGAAAGAAAAGAAAAACGACAAAAAAAAAACAAAACAGCTCAGTCCTTACTTTAATGACTTTTACACAGGGACTTTTCCTTTTTGCTCATTTTAGATCAATTCTTTGTTTCATCTCACACGCGAGATAAAGAACTGAACTTATCCACTGCCATGCGTTCATGAACACATACCACACGCTATGGTGGAGCACCACATTCACCCCCTGCTTGAGATGGCTGATAACCTTTTCCTGAGCACAGTGCCCTCTTGTTGAAAATGTTGATAGTTCTAATTGTTTGCACTTTGTAAACAAGGCGATCGCTAAGTGGTGTCAGAAACATGCAGCAGTCTGCTCGTTCATGAGCAGGGGTTGCAGTGGCCGTGCAGCCTTACTGCACTTCCTGTCTGTTTGTTGCACAGCCATAATGTCTAGTCATGTGAGGGACATTGTTGTTCTTGATATTGTTGCTCTACTCTTTCTTCATCGCTGGATTACCTGATTCATACAAGCTGCAAGTCTGTGTCTGTCACACTTCATGTTATGTGTCAACAGAAGGTGTGATATTTATTAGAAGACCAATAATCAACAAGCCAGTTTTGGGGCCACTAGCCTAACCCAACCAAAGGGTGTGTTAAGTTGCTGATGATTTTCACTAAGGGGATATACAGCAGGTTTCGAAGCCCTGCGTCCAGTACACATTATCCAGACCAGAACTAGTGGCCTCAAACACAAATAAGTGCAACACAAATGCTGACACTAATTTACAGGAAACAAACAACTATGAACATTACATGTTTGCGTTTGTGAATGAATGTACAACTACATGGCATCACACATCTTCAAACCAAATGCTATAAAGCTCTCTGATTACGGTGCTGAACGACAATCAAACAGTACAATAGATTACATACAGTCTTTTCTCTGAAGTGTAAGTGATGCAAAGTGATGCATTCCTCATGTTTCACCACTTGTTCATACAGGAGTATTTACCAGTGTACCTTTTTGTCATGCTCTTTCTACTTGCTACTGTGTCAATTTTAGTAAGCATTCACTAATGTGTTGCAAACACTCCTGCTGCTGAGTAGACAATGTAAGCGAGAAAATAAATAGTGCACAGAGAATATCTACTGTGATTATTGTGTTTAAACTTTAAAAAAGATAAATTCTGTTTTAGTTCAAACTGTTTGTTTTATCACCAGTTAAGAGTCTATTAAGTTGGAGATTTGTAGGCTTATTTTAGCTATATTTTTGAATTAAACTTACCAATGCAATGCATTAATAAATAAAGCAAGTGATAATGCCAGCTTGCCCTGGTGTTCACAGGAATGTGGAGATGATTCTGCTCTGGACATGTACATTTTCCTCTGGGGTGCCAGGGGAAAAAAACTGGAAGTGAACTAGCTCTAGCATCACTCTGAGGATTCTTTTTTTTTTTTTACTGAGACAAGTGTGTCTTAAAAAGGAGAACAGATAGAGCTCATTGAATGTGTCGAAAAGTTAACAAATTCTGCCCCAACTGCAAGAAAGTTAGCTAATTCAATTTTTATTTAATTTTTTAAAGTAAATGTCGTAATGGGTTGAGAGGTTACCCAGTCTTGGTGGAACATTGTTTTATTGATGAAGACATCTAAATCCAAAGATTTAAAAAAAAATATATGTATCGTACCATTAAAGTGTGTAAACACTTACAAAGCCATTATACATGTAAGTTGATTTTCCCTTTAAAAGTCTGGCTATTGCTCCCCCACCCCCCCCCTCCTTTAGTTTTTATAATTTTACTTTTTGTTTTAATAAAGTGTTATGTACTGTGAAAGATTCAAGTGTGACAAACATATGCTACTGTGTATTTCTTTGTTCAATAAAAATGTGCTTGTCTCCTGTCTTTTGAAGTTTCATTGAACTGCTTTACACAACACCAGCTGGGAAGAATTTTGGCTGTGTTGGTGCATAAATGTACTTCAATTAACTGAAGAGTAAATGTATAAAGCTAATTTCAGAAACGATATGTGAATATTTTAAAAGCTACACAGTACATTACCTCCACACCTTGTTGATCACAATCTACATTATATGTGAAAGGCTGTTATCTATGTATCAGCTATTGTTACAAGAAAAAAAACCCAAAGGTTATTCCTGCCTTTTTGTGGGATCAAACTAAAGAAACCACACCCTAGCTAGTTTTGAAATGCACAACCTAATCCACTTCACAACAGGAGCTGGTGCCAAGTTACTAAAGCAGAGTAACATGATGATCCTCTGCAACAGGGACACAAACACAAAGGCACGCTATGGTGCAACCAATTGTAAAATACACCAGATAGTAATGGCGGCTTTGTCTGGTTACATTTTGCAACTGACAAAAACGCAACTTGTACTTAAATCATGATTCAAGTATTTTGGGACAAATTGTTTCCTTCCTAAAGATTTTAAGCCATTTAAATCCTAGATTACTCCATCTGTTCCCATCTCATCACAAAAAGTGTAAAATTTCCGATGAGTAACTCAACGTAAACTTGAACACAGTGGCCTAGATGTTCACTGACGATATGCTCCCTTGTCTATGATGCCACCATCCATGTTTCATCAAAACCATAGTGAGGAGGCAACTTCAGGGGTAATAAACATGAATACAGGCTCTTCTGTAATAAAAATGGGTCAAAAACTAAAGGAGGGAAAAAAATACATAACTGAACTAAAAACACCTGTCTGCATGACTGGTTAATTTTTCAGATTTACTCAACAGTTATTAAATTTTGCCTGCATGACTGCGGTAATGCTCATTTTACACTTAATGTGGTGTCACCCTCTTTTTGGCAATGGAAAATCAAGGCTAACAAGCAGTTTGCAGATGTCCTCCAGTCAGGGGAAAAATGCAAAGAGACAGTTAATAATGTTAAAGCCACTGAAGATAAAAAAGAAAAACCAAAGATAATGAAAAAGGAGGTACCCACCGATTATTATCAAAGTCCAAAGAAAATCAGAGAGGACAGAAGTAAGAATACCTATACAGCTGGAATACAACAGGTCTAAACTTTCAAATGGAGGCATCACGTTCCAGCTGTCCAGCCAGGTGATGCATTTGAATCCTAGCTGCTCACTTATAAAACCGTACATGCAAACAGTGAACCAACCCGTGACAGGGAGACAGCATCATAATCAAGAATTATTCAATCTACCAACGCTTGAGGCTTGCCCCTTAAATGCATCATGATGACACTTTCAAAGCAAATCAGTCCTTTTGATATCAACCCTTGGGAGAACCAAATTCCCAAGAGACAGATTTGATGTGGGAGAAGAATTTCAGCTAAGGTTTTACAACAGAATCATGCTAACATCAAACCACATGGTGGCAGCAAAACACCCAAAATTTGTTACGTGGTCAAATGAGTAAAGGTTCCATCACAAGCATTGATAGATTGATGAAGAATGCAAGTGAAAATGAATTAAATTACAATAAACTGATATTATATCTAACTATATATTTAACTAAATCTTAACAGAATCAATTCATTATAGCAGTGGCATGTCAATCTTTTCATGTGCCTACCTGAAGGTAGCGTGCCTGATGAGTAGAAAGGGCCTCACCCAGAGGAACCACTACTTTCTCTACGCTCCGCTGGTGGGAATGAGCCCGGATGTCCGGGCTCTCATCTGAACGCAGCTCAATATGGGATATAAGCAAATTGGAGATCACAGACTGCACCGACTGAAAGAGTGACATCAGGGAAGAGAGATTTGAGAACTACTTGAGGGACAATTCCTATTTAGATCACATTAGTTCATATAGAAATGCATTCTTCTCACCTTTGTATCTCCTCCTGGAGTGGCACTGAGAGCCAGGATGCGGAACTGCAGAGTCTGACTGCTGAGCTGCCTGATCACCTGTAAAAGTAAATGTTCAATACTACTGCTATATTCATGTAGTCTAAACATTCAATATTGAGTATTAGAATTTAAAACCGTGCAAACAAAGTGAAGTCCTTGTTTTGATATAATCTCTGTATTATCCTCTTATAGTACACATATTAACAAAAATCTGAAAACGTTCACCAATTTGTGAAAGTTTTGCCCACCTGACAGTAGGCATGGTTACCCAACGCCTTGTGAGCTTCATCAATCACCACACACTTGACCTGCTTTGCTGGGCAGGTGTCTCTGGATAGGTCATTTACCATGACCTGAGGGGTGAGGAAGAAGACACGCTTGGACCGCCACACTTCTTGTCTCTGCTTTGCTGCTGTGCTCCCTATGAAATAATTTAAATAAACCTTGTTAACGTTGGCTTAAAGAGGCAGAATGTGTCATTGTTTGTGTCATGAGCTGTTACCTGTCAACTCAGCCATGTGTGCCTGGGGGATTCCCATCACTTTATAACAGGCCTCGATCTGTTGAGCCACTAGAGGTTTGGTGGGAGCCATGAAAACTATCTTCCCTGTCGGATACCATCGGTAGAAGTTGTACATAACCACAGAGGCTATGAATGTTTTCCCCAGACCAGTAGGAAGACACACAAGTGTGTTCTTAAACAGGGCAGCCTCTGAGATCTTCAGCTGGTACTCCCTGATGGGATAGTTGGTGGGATATATCCATACCTTAGCTGAGGAGCTGTCAAATCCAGGGAAGTCTTGATATATCTGCCCGCAAGAGTAGGTAGAAGAAAGGGTTGGGTTTTCCGATATTACATGGTTGTCATCTTGGAAGAAATTAGCATTATCAAGTTGCAGGCTCTTTTCAGCTTCATATACAGCGACCACCATAAGGTCATCGTCCTCCTCCTCCTCATATTCCGGTATTGAGTTTTCAGTCCTTACTGGGGTGTTTGATCCACGCGTTTCTTGACCAATTTCTGTCCATAGAGGATTTCGAGGAGGGTTTGTTTTAGCTACTTGTGCAGCGTTGCTTGAGGCTGGTTTGCGAACTCCGGCGTTCTTTTTACCATCTTTTCCTTGCTGAACATGTTTGTTTTGGGGCACAGAGGTACCCCAAGTCTGGAACAAAGTCCTCTGGTTTGAACTGCCACTCATTCTCCTCTAATTCTGGCAGAAAACGTAAAGGGAAAAAGTCCCATGTGTGTTTAGTAACAACATTGCAAATTGAACTCAAACACAGACACTTCCGCCAAGGCTTTTTCAAAATGTAATACTGCATTGGTAAAAATCATTGAGTGCAAAATGATTACCACAGTTAAAGATGCAATTAATTTTTTTTCATATGTCTTAATGTTTTTATTACAGAAGTATAGAGGTTAAATAGGAAAATGTGCACTAATGTGACATATTTCACTAACCCAAGCTTTTAATTTTTAAGGTTGACACCGGAACTGAATAAAACGTTTGAGTTCATCTCCCGCTCATAGGAACTGCTGTCATGTAACCATAGCAATGGACCGAAGCAAACTGGAGAGGATTATTTCACATTTTCAGGTGATTAAAACGTATATAAACAACGTGTTTTCATTTAGTTAAGCATCAAGTTGCGTCTCAATAGGTACAGATTTTGCAGCTAATAGTTTTCTCGGAAGTTAGGTCTCTTTAGCAACTTTGCTAACTCAGGAAAACAGCAGCTAGCGTTGCTAGTATCGTGTAAACCCTGCCATGTAACCGCAGACTGTAAAATGAATGAATGCCTGTAACTTTATTAAAAGTGGTTACTACTGTTATTTCTCTCTCCTCACTAGGCATGTGCACGCGGATATCTATTAAGGGGCGAGGTTTGTCGTGCGCGTGAGGACTTTGAGGAGATTGTGAAGGAGATTGACGGTAGTCTGACCCATCTAAAGTGGACTGAAACGGTCATCTCCATCCCCCGCTTCACAGAAATCGTAAATAACTTTTGAAACTGTGAAAGTGTGCTTTGAATGTTGGTGTTGTACTTAATGCTTGTGCTCCGTGTGCCAGGAAGTTGCTGGCATCTCCTCAGTCAAGCCTTCAGAGCCTGAACTATATGTCAATGTCCACGGGAGATCCATGCCAGATCCAGCATCCATATCAGAGACGACAGGAGATGGTTGTGTTCTGTTGGAGAGAAAAGAAGAAGCTGAGCGTGATTGTTCACATGACCGTGTACTCAGCAGCTCTGCTAGTTGGGATGGAGAGGAACAGAAACGGAACGCTGTGGGAAATACAGGTGCAGAGTTGATGGAGAGCACGAGAAGATCCTCCACCATCTGGAGCAGTTTGGAGTTAGACGTAAATAGTAACTCTCATCTAGGTACAGAGCTACACACAAGCCTAAACCACACAGACTGCAGCACGTTCATTGTAATTTGTAATATAAAGCAAATAAACATTTCATTGTTTAATATTCAATCTCTTAGATCACCAATCTACAAATGTTTTACAACTACACTGGTGTCATGTTGGGGGATCCACTGTTAGCTTGATGGCAGACTTAACTTTTTTGACCTGTTGCACTGCTTCCAGCTGCATCAGTATGCTCTACAAATTGTAGTACCAACTAAAACCAGTATAAAACAAATATCCCCTTCAAACCTACTATAAATAACACAACATACTGCTTATGTGGTTTTGTGATTGGTGTCTTAAATGCAACTGAATTCTAAACACATAAATTATAGAGTAAAAGTTCAGTTTCCACATTTTAGAATAGTTTTAGTACAGCTGTAATCAGGCATTTCAGAGCAATTAAATCTCTTAAAGACTAAAGCAGGTGAGAAAACAGATTACCTTTTAATGTATATATATGTTAATATGCATATATATGTTAATATGTATATATACGATGGAGTTGCATTATATTGCCATGTCCAAGAAATCTGTAAATAAATGGTTTAAATAAGGTATTGATTGATTAGTTGGATTTGATTTGATTGGATCAGAGTTGATTGTCCTGGATTGCATACTGTCAATTTATTATTATAATTTTTTAAGCCTTTTGAGTCATTTTAGATATACAATCCTCCCTTCAGGTCGTAGAAAGTGCTGCTCAGCACAGGAGGTGCCCCATACCCCGGAGGCCCTGCGTCTCCATAGAAACACACTGACCATGGAGCTGCTCTGGTTGCAGCAAGCCATTGACAGCAGGAAAAAGGTAGGAGCCAAGAATTAGGACATGAAATGCTTCCTTGCATTTACTCAGCAGCCTCCTGCTGTAATAAAACTGCCTCGATTTCTAAGACTGGATTTATTAAGTGATGCCACTTATTTTGGGAAAAATGTAATAAGTGTATTATTAGTTTCATTGTTTCATTGTTCAGAAATCTAATCACAGATTTGCAGCTCAGTTGCTTATTATGCTTATCAACATGTACCCCTGATTGTTTAGTCTGTTTTTATCAGTAACTGCCTCTGCCCTTTCATGAATTTTTAGGTAATAATTTAGGTAATGGAAATAAATCGCTAAATTATCAGATGTTTCTTTTAATATATTCCATCATTTCCATGAATCATTCACATGTAGTTTTGCCAAGAATTTACAAAAAAAGAAAGAACAATGTAACATACAACTGGATCCAGAAAAAGAAGAATCTACTTGTAGCTACCCTAATGTAAGATCTGAAATGGAGTTGTAAAGATAAAACTTTAAAGGACAATAACTGTATGTAATGTCCTCTTTAACAATGTAATCAGAGATGTTGTTGTAGGTTTGCCAGAACTCTATCAAAGAAAAAATATTTTAATGTTTGTTTTTCTGTTCTTTATTCTTCTTTTACAGTATTTATCACTAAAGGATAGGCTGAGTGTATCCTGACAGGGCCGATGACACACACTGGACTTAATGATGTGGAGCTTTGGTCATTTCCACTTTGCCATCTATGAGGAATGTGACAACATACAAGTGATTACGTTCAAATGTAATTTATAATATTATGTGTAAAGTTATATATGAATATTTTTTTCGAATGTAGAAATGAATAAATGTTATTTTTATACAAAGTTGTTGAGTGGTCTGCTGCAGTGTTTACACTGATAATCTGTTAGTTTGAAGCAGTTAACAGGGTTCAAAGGTCAGAAGTTCTGTTGTGTCTTAAGAGCTCAAATTTCCTCTCCAGATCACAATGAACGAGCTATCATTCATCACACAAGGAATTCATACTGCAAGCATTCATATGACCGTCTCTTGAAAGGCTGGATATAATGTGATCACCCACATAGAGAATAAGAGAAAATATCCAGTAAAGTTACAATGAAAGATCTTTTTAATGGCTTGATCTGGTTTCAGTAGCTTGCATGATGTATTTGTCAGTAATTATTTTGGCAAAACACAGAGGTTATCTTATTGATTCAGCTTAAAACACCGGCACCCACCCATCCTCCCCTCCTCTCTCCGTCTCTTTTGTTGTGGTTTCTGTCGATGGGTTTGCCCACAAAGCCAGTCATTGCTGCCCATGCTGCCATAGCAACCAGGAAATACTCACCGCCGTCAGAGGTAGTGTCTGTGCAAGAGGGGACTGAGAGGAGCAGAGCGTGGCGAGTAGGAGTCAAGACAGACCACAACAGAAGGGACTGGGTCTCACCTTCAGATTTCCTCAAGTCCTGCTTCTTCCTCCAGGTCAGTGTCTGAAAAATGAGATCAAGTGTTTGCAATTACGTGGAATTGTTGAACATGAATGCCTACAAGAATGTGCCGTGTGTGTGTGTGTGTATGCAATACACTTGTTCAGTGAGCAAGATTTCTGTGGGCACAACTTTTTTTTATTTTAAATGTATAACTGAATATGTGAATGTGGACTTGCTCGCTCAGACATGGCTGCCAGCACGGCAGCTCCTTCTCACCTGCCTCCAGTGAAGAGTGTGGTGGTGTACAGGAATGGGGACCCCTTCTACAGCGGGCGAAGATTTGTGGTCAACCAGCGTCAGGTGGCCACTATGGAGGCTTTTCTGAATGAAGTGACCCAGAGTATTGGGGCCCCGCTCGCTGTCAGGACTCTGTACACCCCGAGGCAGGGCCACAGGGTCGCAGACCTGCAGGACCTCCAGACGGGAAGGCAATATGTTGCTGCTGGCTTTGAGAGGTTCAAGAAACTAGAGTGAGTTCGCAAGTTATTTAATGCACTGATCACAGAAGCTCATTTTTTTTCTTATAGTTAATGTCTTAGAAGGTTTTTATTCTGGAAAATTAAAGCAAATTATTCAGTTCATTTTACTCTTTGCAATAAAAAAAAAGACTTAAAACATGACTTAATCCATCTGTCATCTTTATGTGTAGTTACCTGAATGCAGGAGCAAAAAAGCAGCCTGCCACTCGGGAAGAAACCCAGGTAGGGTTTTAAAATCCATCTCCCTTCTTAAGGTCAAAAGTACAGTCCATCATTCATTAATCCCACACTAGCTGAGAAGAATGCATTAGCACACTGAACCGTGATCCTTTCTAGCACGTGGCAAGAAAAAATGCTAAAGTAAGATCAGGATTTACTGTTACTAAGACAAGCTCATGGAGGCATGCTGTCATGTTAGCACCGGCTGGACAAGGGTCATCCTTGAACACTTCCTATTGCTGTCAGTGGATGCCGTTATTTACTGGAAGTAATTACTGGACTGTCCATCAAACTATCCTGACATTAGCTTCACAGATTAAAGCTTGATATTATCATGCTTTCCCAGATTATAGTTGATTTCTCCAAAGTTTTTATCAGGGAAAGGGCCATCTATTCTCTGCAAAGTTTTTCTGTGATGAGGATGGTAATGATATTCCCAAAGAAGCTCCATTTCCATGCATACATATAAACGCACCGACCCCCTCATCCCACTTGCTTTGTATTTTCACCAGCTGGCAGGAGTGACTGGTTTTCCAGAGTCAGTGTGTTCTTACGTTTTCTGCTGACAGTGTTTTGTGGAAAGCATAAAACAGTGGAGGGTGAAAGTGTGTGACTTAGTTGTCTGTCATTTGTTTTTGTTTTTTTTCCCCCAGAGTCTTTGGGTTTTAAAGCCTTACATGCCCGTGTTGTGGTTGCTGTGGAGCAATGCAGGAAGTGTGCCTGCGTGTGTGCGTTTGATCCTGCTGGTGAAACAAAGCTTTCACACAACTCTATCAGGGTCATGTGCATGTCCGGGCAGGCCTAAAGTCCAAACGCTCAGCTTCCCTCTCTGCTCAGACTGGATCTAAATCAAATAAATGCACGCCTCCTCACAGGTGACAGTAATATCTGCTTTGTTGGCTGAAAATGTCCAGCGGTGTTGTCGCAGACAGACGGTGATATCAGACAAGGTAGTTAAGAGCTCATAGACGCAGCATGTAAATGTGCCCTCTGACGATGTTGGGGATTTGATGTTAGTTTCCATGGCGGCAACACTTGAGCTGATGCGAGCAGAATAGCTCGCAAGTTATTACACATTCCGGACAAGTCGGCTTGATGGACATGCGTGTAATTGATGTTCTGAACGGGAGTGACGCAGATCTGACGAGGGGATTTTCATTGTTAATGAGGAAATGACAACACGCTGATGTTCTCCATCTAACGGACCCCATGTCTCCCTTCAGGCAAAAGGAATCCAGAGGCCAAATGTTTCAGCCAAATGGAGGAAGTTTATACCGGTGCCTTGCATTATACAGTGAGTTAGACACATTCATTTATTAATATATTTGGATATCAGAGCTGACAGGTTTAACAGATTTAGGCGGTATATTCATGTTTATTAAAGTCTGCTAAAAGCTTTTATTGCAATAAAAAAAGTTAAGTATTAAAAGGAATGTAAATTCAGAAGATATTAAGCCTTCAATATATTTCATCTTGTAATAACAGTTAATCATATGGGTGTATGTAGTACTGTATAACATATGGCTTTCTAAACACAGTGTTTTCCGTAATGGAGATCTGCTGTGTCCACCATTCCGGTTCATCCTTCCTCGGGGCATGCGACAGGACCTGGAGCAGATCCTGAGTCTGATCACAGAGAAGGTCAGCTTACGGACCGGAGCAGTGCGCAGGTCGGGGACACCGTCAGGCACAGAGTCATGCATGCTCTCTGTCTGAGTGCGGACAGACTTAGATCTTGTGAATGCGTCTTTTCAGGTTGTGCTCTTTGGAAGGACTGCCTGTGTCCTCAGCTGGGGAGCTGGAGACCGGCCGCTGCTACGTTGCTGTGGGAACCGAGAGGTTCAAGAAACTTCCATATGTGGAGCTGCTGGTTTCAAAAGCCACAGAGAGGTATTGTCATGTTGGGTCCTCACTTAAGTGTGTTCTTTCCCTATGAAATGACAGTAAACACTTTTATCTTTTGACTCTAATTTAATGACAAATGATGTGTTTTCTAGATATTACCCCAGTAAGAGGAGACTGCTGAGGAGAGCGGAAGTAAATATTCTCCTCTCTGCTTTCAGTTATTGATGTGTAGTTATTCCCACATCATGTGTTAGTATTTTTATACTCCAGCCTGCATTTGCAGCTTGTCAGAGGTGAAAATGCAATACCTGAAAAAGGTTTTTCTTCCCTAGAACAGGAAAGCAGGAAGTGGTCCAGAAGACCAGTACAGTGACTCAGCACTCCTTGATTCCCCACAGGTAAAAAAATAAAAATAAAAAAACACCACCTGTTTTATTGATGCTAGATTGGGATATTTTATTTGGATATCTGTTAACCCAGTACACACCAAAGGCAAAACAGTGCTGAAATATTTTTTGTGAATTTTATATTTCATTCTTTACATATCAAATGAAATGAATATTCAGCTGAAGCCATGAATTTCAGTCAGATGGCCGCAGAGTGAAATCAACTGGAGATGAAGCTTCAGCTTCCCAAGACTTGCAGCAAATGAGCAGGAGAGAGGGAGCAGAGGAGACCTCTGTGTTATTAGCCAGGCCGGTCAAAGTCAGCAAGAACCGAATGCCAATGAGACCACCGGCCAACAACGGATCTGGTTAGGTTTCCACTAAAACACCGCACTTTTTTCAGTTTTTCAGTTTCAAATTGTTTATTTTTTTTGTTACCTTCAAGGTCTTTGTTTATATTTGCGACAGCTCAGCCAAGCATATTCAAAAGGGCAGGAAGGAAGAAGAGGGAGGAGGCACAGGGAGCAGAGGAGGTGCAGGAGGATGAAAACACAGCTACAGAGCTTCCTGTGGATCAGGTGAGCTTCAGCATTTAATGAAACGGAACAAAGATATACTGTATGTCTGGATAAATCTACATCTGATTGTATTTCTCAACCTAAAGAGAGTTGCAGAAATAGTGGAGCACGAAGACCTAAATGACACAGAGGATCCGAACACTCAGCAGGTGCATGCTTTTTATCTTAACACAGACGAGGATGAAAACATTCATTCTGTAATACACAGAAGGGAAGTTTGGCCACATGGCAGACATATACTGACACACAAAGATAAATTGCATGATTCTGATTACAATTCCATGTTTTTGCCTGAAGTTCTACGTGAGATAATGTTTTTTGTGCATCCATGCTGCCCTTGACATTATTATATTATTATAGACATACAAGTTAACAATATATAGCCAATGATGATGTAAAATAACATTTTTTACCAAATAAGAAAGTTGACACTAAAACCAATGGCATGCTGTTCTTGAAACTGTTTATATATTAATAATTACTCTTCAAATGGGCTAAATATACGTTATGTTTTCCTCAAGAAACATGCAGAAATGACAAAGAGTGAGCCGCACAGCAAAGAGCACCCACACAGCTGCAATGGAAAGCAGGTAAAGTGTGTTTGAGTGGGCGTTTACGTTTAGACAGGCCCTAATGAGATGACTCATTTTACGCTTTATGTATACATCAGATTTTTTATTTTATTTATTTTCCTATGAGAGGCACTACTGTCTGATCAGGAGCGGGAGTCAACAGCTAAAATTCCGGTACATGCACCCACACACAGAAGCAATTACTAAGTAAATACATGTAATGGATGAGTGCGTGGACAAAAAAACGTATCTGACAGAAATTTGTTTTTAATTTAAAAAGGACGCTGAACTAATGCAGAAGTCTTTAAAGTCGAGGCCTTCCTCATCCCTCTCAGAGGGAAAGATCAGGGAACAACAGGCAAGTTTAACATCTTTTAAAATCTGAATGAATTAGTAGGGCCAGTTTAAATCATCTTGTTGATGGCTTTTGTTTTTGAACGTAATGTTTTGCTGTGACAGAAACGACCACAAGACCCCTCATCAGTTACGGCAGGAGAGAAGCATCATCAGGGGGAGTCTGCAGCATCGTAGCAGCTTCTCCGCCACTAACTGAGTTGTCACTGCTTCCACAATGCAGCTAAAGGAGCGTTTGGTTGAGCTGGTAGTACTCTTAATGTGGTAACAAGCCAAATAGCATGAAATTGTTGTTGTTTTAGAAAATTGTACGTTAGAAATACTCACAAAATCTGCCGACCCGACTCTCAGACGATACTGTAGGTGTTTCCTGACAGTGATATTTTAGTGTAACTTACAGCTACTCGTGATCACATACTAATCGTGTTTGATGGGAGTCATTCTGACGCCGACACTGTTTTGATGTTCAAAGCATAGGTAAGTTTTAGGCCTCTGTGGCCGCATTGCTTAGATTTGTAACGGAGAACAACAGATGACAAATTGTGCTGCAAACAAAAAAAAAAAACATGTATTACCAGAATAGGAACAACAACACATCTGTACAGAATATTGTTTAAATAAAATATTGTGAAAATAAAACCATTCATTCTAGTTATGTGCCCTGTGTATTTGCTCTGTGCTTTTCTAGACATCTTCACAATGGGGCCACTCTCTGTTTAGGTCCCTTACCCTGATATAAAAGAGGAACATTCACCAATACGCCAACACATTTTCTGAGGGCAGGAAAGAAGCAGTGGGGTGGGGGGTGGGGGGGGGGGAAGATTCCTCCAGTGAAACAGCTAAACTATCTGTTTGCTCCGGTGTCCAACTCTCATTCAAGCAAGCCGCAGCAAACACAAGGCGGCTGCCATAAAATGTCCTTGTTAAACCAGAGGAGGGACATCTAATTGGTCCATTTTAAATCCCTGTCATGACTGCATGCTGTCTCTATAGCATCTATGCAAATGCCAGTCACATGGAGGGCAGCGGTGTTTACTAGTAAAAGTTAACAACCCGTGTTTTTACAGCGAACCATAATTCAGTCTAGCCCTGAAGTGAACCCTACGTGAACCCGCTTCTCCTTCAACTCGTTCTTCCTCAAGAGGCCTTTTGAAGCTGAAGAGTTGTCGCTTGAACCTACATTTTTCTCCATTCTTGTCTTGCTCCAGCTCCAGCTTTTTGGACTTCTGTGCCTCCCTGCTGAGGAACATTTTTCTTTCATCCTAATCCTTCATTAGATTCTGTCACTCTGTGTCTTAGTTGTCAATGGAGCTTATAACACATAGAGTGATGCCGGCCATAGTGAGAAACATTCCCAAAACGGCTTCTGCAGAGAGAAGGAAAGTAATCACTATGATTTTCTTCAAATGGAAAAACATGTGTGCTATAATCAAACAACAAAAGTAACTCACGTTTGCCTCCAAACTCTTCACCCAGCAACTTGCCAGTCAGCAGAGTACAAAGGAAGGTGAGGGAATTGGCTACAGGAACAGCAAGAGACAACTCTGAAAGAGATAATGTTATAAGTCTCCCAGACACTTCCAGAGACTTCTAGTCAATATCAAACAAGTACCAGAACTATTAGTTCTATGGAGAACTATGTTCATAAACATATTGTTTGTCTAAAATTATGTTAAAAGGTTTGTAGTGTCTAAAATATGTGGGACAACCAGAAATGTAGGCCACTGTTTGTGTTGTCTTTGTTCATTTGAACCACCCTGTCTAGGGAACAATAGACATTATAATGAATAAAGAATTTCTTTGTTACAGCATGAAACTGCATTTTAAAAACAACCAAGACTGTCCAGTACAGCCATCAGCCGTTCATCTGATTCATGCCTTTGAATTCTTTGTTTTTCCACACTTCATCCTGTTTCTAGTTAGTTTCCTTAGTTTACATTCAAATCGTTATTAAGCCGGCACATTGTTGTTTTGTCTTTTTGTTTGCCTGCAAAACAGCCTCACTCTATAGCCTCCAATCTACGTCAATTCTCACAAACATTCATTCTGCAGGAGGAAATTAAGGATCTTTGAAATAGAGTTGACTGAATTAAGATTGGATACTGGTTAATGGACTTTCAAATGGTCTGTGGAATATTGACTGGCATTTTTTTCACCTGTTTCTGAATGTTTCACAGATGTAGAAATAAATCTGATTAAAGATCTTAAGGATGTATTCTAGTTGCAGGCATCTTTTATTAACTGTGAATTATTGGAGGTTCTGGCTCATCATAACAGGAAAGGTACAGGTTTAAATAATGATGCTAAAAATAGTCATAATGGTTGTATAATTCAGAACTGGGACAATTTACTGATGCATTTAACGGCCTTGCTTAGCTATAAATGGTGTTATAATCAGCTTATCTTGTGCTAATCATACAGAATAGGGTAGATTATTAAATAGTCCTCACCACTACAGAGGATAAAGAAACATGCACTAAGAAAAAAGCAGACAATCACAAAACTGAAAGGATTTCTGATGTTTCCAGCTGTGTATTTTGCAGGTGCTTTGCATAATCTTGCTATGCCTATTTATTGTAAGTGTTTAATTTTTTTTCTGATAATTGGTCTATTTATTGTCTCACAGTGGGATTACTTTGAGCCTTTTTTGAAAAATATTGTGCACGTTCCTTGTGTCTCTCTGGTATTTTCAACACTATAGCAATCCATTTCTCTACTTTTATACCATTTTATTTCATTTGACACCCCCTTCCTTCCAT
Source organism: Craterocephalus stercusmuscarum (assembly GCA_037177115.1). Classification (NCBI taxonomy): domain Eukaryota; kingdom Metazoa; phylum Chordata; class Actinopteri; order Atheriniformes; family Atherinidae; genus Craterocephalus; species Craterocephalus stercusmuscarum. Next base: position 14,633,295 of record JBBDHI010000021.1, on the reverse strand, counting down.
TTTATTCCAACCATCATTTCATGTTAAATATCCTCATTTGCGTAAATTTTGTGTCAGTTTGTTGTTATGTGGCCCCCTTGGGCTCCTGGTCCAGAACCCAGTAGGCCCATTCAATAATACATCAATGCCCCACTTTACAAAATGAAAATATTGAATAGATATATAGGTCTGTAGACTTTTTCATACAGATAGGCTGTATGTCTCAGTATGCCAGAGACTTCCATCAGACAATGTCGGGTAAGCGTGCCTCACCTGTGGTTGACAGAGTGTAGTAGTAGACCAATGAGCCACTTTGATTTAAAAGAAATGGGACCAAGTACTAGACAGAAACAGAAAGGAGAAGAAACTAAATATTTTAACAAAAAGTTGATCCCAAACAAAGAACTATATGTAGTTTTAAAACAAACCTTGAGGTTGAGGAAAAGAAACTTTATCTCAGCCAGTAACTGTGAGACTCCATTGGTTTTCGTAACAGTTTCAATCCCCTCGGTGCCTCTCTTTAAGAAAGGGTTGGTGCATCCCCACAACACTGACACCAGCATCAGGCTCAACAGCTCCACTGCAAAGACACAACAAATTTGAAGATGTTCTATTTATCCATGCAACTCATGTAAATATCCAAGTAGATGGTTAGAGACAAAACCTGTAGATATCTGTTAAGCATCTAACTTCCTTAGCATGGGCTATGTTGTGTTAGCGTTGGGCTAGCCGCAAGTAGCTAACGCTAAACTGAAATTAGATAATATATAAAAACTGCAATGCTTCAGTGACATTTAACGTGTCGGCAAATATCACAACAGGATAAATTATCATGTTTCTACTCACCTACGGTCACCATTGTCACGTAAAAATCATAGGAAGCTGTCACGAAGCCGTATTTAAGTTTCATTCAAGACTCCTTTGGTTGTTGTTTTTTAACAATCATAACTATATAGTGACTGTGAAATATATTTCTAATATTTATAGCAGCGACTATGTGCTTTCAGATAGATTAAGGAATATTTTGTTACAACAAGACTGATATCAATGCAGTGAAGTTCTTCTATGATAATATTCTAGTACGTGGAATGCAATAATTTCCCAGCATTTATTGTCGTCTTGAATGCAGCTTTAAAGGTTTCCTGTGGTAAGAGGTCAACAACGACCAGCAGAGGGCGTAATAAGTCATTAAACAGCTGCCTCTCCTTCCCTGCTCCCTCCCAGTTTATTCTTCTGTCAACATACAGGTTAACCACATAAAAGAAAAAAAAATTCCATTCAATGAATTTATTAAACAACCACAAACAATACAAATACAAGAAGCGGTGAAAATAAAGTGCAAAATACTTAAGTATCAAATTTAAAAGATTTTACTACAGCAGGTTATGCTGACAGACCTTCACTAAAATATCTGTTAGACTTTACCCTGTGGTAAAAAAAAAAAAATCCCTGGCATTTTTTTTATTTTAAACAAATAAAGTTGTATAAGATGAGACCGTGACATAGGTAAGCCAGTTTTTGGTAAAGAGCATGGCTAAGAAAGCAATTCTAAAAAAAAAAATCTACTTTGTCAAACCTTGTAAACCTAGTAGCCTACATGGTTTACTTTAATACAGAAATGTACATTTTTCAGACCAGTAGTTCTCAAACACTGAGGCAGATTTATCACCACAGCAGGGGGACCATACCAAATAAAAATATGGAGGGATTCAGAGAAAATGTTTGATAACCACTGTTTTAGACCAATATTATTCAGCCATGACAGTCTCCACTAAACATTTCCTCATTGCATTAAAGGAGCACAAATTAATTATGACTTTAATCTGAACACTGAATTCACTTCTTAAAAAGAAAATCTCAGCTTTACCATCATCTGCTTTCCTTCATAATATCCACTTTGTTCTTAACATATTTTCTTGTACACCGAACAGATTTGCTGTCACCAGCAGCAGCTCAGTTGGGGGAGATTAAGCGGGACAACACTACTATTTCCACAGGATTCAGTCAGCATAGTGTGTGGTCAGGGATGAAGACAACACATCAGTCAATGCTTATTTGGGGAATAAACAGTCTGTATGCGTCTTCGTGCTATGTGTTCCCAAATGATGGAGCATCGTGGATGGTGACTGTGGTGGAATCGCTGGTGGTGCTGAATTGCTCTATGTGATTGCCTTCCACGCTGCTCAGCTCCGCCCTGGGCATCTGGAAGCCACTCTCTGAAGCTGGGTTTGAGTAGATGATGCTACCGGACACAGAGCTGACTCCCATGGTGTTTAGAGGCAAATTGCTCTGAACTGTGGATTGTGACATCTTCGGGCGAGGTTTAGAGCCTCCTCTGGCTCCCAGAACTCTAGAAGCATGAGTCCGCCTGCAAAAAAAGATGAGACGACATGAAATAAAATGATAATTGTATATATGATGCTTATCAGGCCTGAGAAGGTGCATGGCAGTAAAGAAACGTCAGTAATTCCATTTACTTTCAATGGTCGTATCTAAGTATAAGCTCAAGATACATAAGTGGAAGGTTTTAAAATTTTGTGATTCTTGTCATTGTAGACGGATTGCTAGGCAACAGGCTCCAGTGCAAAGATATGTGAGATGATTGTGATCATTCGGCATCTCTGCAATCTGATTATATAAGAAAAAAAAATCTTATACCATTTTGGTGTCTCCTTGTGGATGCTTTGAGTCTCTTAAAGTCCTTTTAATCAGTCAATTTTCACATCTTTGAAGTTATGTTAAGATTTTGTCTCGTCACTATTGATTTATGTCTCCTTTTTAAACCTATTTGTTCTTATCTATAACTCTATACAGCTATTTGAGTGATTTATTATCAAACGGCTGGACCAGTTTAACATGAGCTTCGACTCAAGGCCAGTCCTGTGATCCATCCGGTTCTACTCCAGACAGCTGACATAATGACTTCCAATGAAAATTTTCAAACCAACCAGTCATAACTGGGAATGTCCCTTTGTTAACATATGCATGTGGTGACCCGTGCAGGGTATATTACACATTATTATCTCATTTTGAAGGGCTGAAAGATGGTGACAATCATTATCAATTCAAAAAAAGAATATGATTAGGTTAAAGAGGAATTTAAGTAAAAGAGTAAAAGATTAGGGTGAATAAGACAAAGCCTAATAATAAGCTGCAAAGCTCCAGTAAGCATTCAGTTCTCCTTGAGGTGGATAAAAACAGCATAGCTGTTGCATTGCTCATGAGACGCAGTATGCAGGAATGTCATCTCACCTGTTGTACGTCTTCAAGATGATGAGTAGAATAGCAAGAATGATGATGATGCCAATGACAATGACAGCGATCATAGCCCCAGAGCCTAAGACAGGAGGGAGAATGAGCCGTGAACATAATGAAAGGTTATTTTTTAGTTCCTCTAAAATCTGTCATTTTTGCACATTCCATCCGCAGCTAGTCAGGCAAGTTTTGTGAAAGTGTATATCCTGGAGAGGCGTCATCGCTTTGCATCGCTTACAGGCAAACATATATTTAGCAATAAATGCACGTGCCGCGCCCACACAAACCGCATAAGTCTGCGTGACGCAACAGGCCTTTATTGATGAGATTCATGATATCATGTTTTCATCGCAATATTTTTAAGATCTTATGATTTCCACAACAAACTGAAGGGGACAATAGGAAAAACACACCCAAATATGTACCACACACAAAACACACAAACAAATATGTTCTTACTCTGGATGAGGATTTGTTCTTTGGATTTGGTGACGGTGGTTGTGTTTGAAGGAACTGTGGTGTTGGGCACAGGCGAGACAGATGAAGACATCTTCAGCAATACTCTGCAAAAACCAAACGAAATCATAGCAGCTGATATGAACATATGAATCCACTGAGTAAATTCTTGAGATATAAAGGTAGTTTTAACATAGATTAGCATGGCAAGAGAATGAGGAAAGAATATATGAAGATAAACATATTAGTGCAAAGATTCAAAAACAGTAGATAAGGGGCACATCAGAAGTTGTTTTAGTTGAGCATTTTCTTTCACCAGCTATGAGTTTCCAAATAGTGTTTATATATATATATATATATTTTTTAATTAATTTTTAGGAGAAAAAGAAAAGAATGAAATACACACACGAACAGTACAGGGTTAGATACAGAACAAGGCAGGAATCAGGCTCTTCATCACTAAAAATATGTGAGGAGAATGATTGGTGCAAATCTTTCATTATCATCATATGGGTTGCTATTTGCTTATACATATGCAGTACATTTCAATCACAAAGCAAAAAAAAAAAAAGAGCACAAGTGCATTAACCACCTGTTTCTTCAGCAAAAACAGTGAGGTAGTTGTTTAAAATCAAATTCTAAGTTTGCACATCCGTGTCATGCCTGCAGAATAGTGCCGAACATGTTTCCTGTTTAGATAGTTACTGTAGAAAGTGGCGAACAGACTCCTGCGGGTACAAGTGACTTGACTGGAGTTGCATCAAAGAAATGATCAGATGCCATGAGAATGAGTAATCATTTATTAACAGAGGGCTCGAAATAAAGAATAATAGAATAAAGCTCTACCGCATATCAGCTAATGTGTCTGTTAAGATTTATTAGGAGTAAAGCAGAAGGCCAAGTGTGGATTTTAAAAATAATTACCTGATGTGAATATACAGAACCTAACACTATTATCCACTATTATCCTCACCTGATATTGATTTATCTAGTTAAATTATCATTTATAAAATTACAGCTGAACAGGAAGTCTTGGAAAAGACAGTCAATGGGATCCCACACGAGTCAAAGATGGACACGTGATTTAGGGGATCATCTTAAAGAAATCAGAGATGTAACTGAACTCATAACCCAGTGCCAAAGGTTTTAACCCTAATAACTCATGTTATCAGGGAGAGCGGTGGTATATAAAAATATTATATATGAGATGTGAGGCTGGAGTCACAGGGCATTTTAAAGGATGAGCTATTCTTGCTGTGAAATACAGTGAAGCCTGACTGAAATTTTCCTGTCAGAGGTGAAGTCACACATTTCACAACCATTTTTCTAAAAGTCTGTACCAGCAGGACTGCAGGATCTGGTCAGTTTCTTTAGAGAAGGAACTGAACTGCTGATTTAATGAAAAAAAAAAAAAGGGGGGGGGGGGGGGGGTTCAAACCCCCCAAGGTAAAAAAACCCCCAGGACTTTTTCCCTTTCCTTTTTTTGAAACCAAACCCTCCTCCAA
>JBBDHI010000021.1:14611805-14624001 GCA_037177115.1 Craterocephalus stercusmuscarum | reverse complement strand
TGTGATTAATTAGTACTGTGTATGAGTCAACTCTGACAGAATGAGGTGTGTGGACATGCGTCAGACAGACTGCAGGATATGTTTCTGAGTGCTAAAGGTCATGTAAGGCTCAGGAGAGCCCTCAGCTAAGAAAACACTTAAAGTTATGACACCTTGAACTAGTCGCAATGCAGCTGACCCTTAAGCTGCTCCTTATCTCACAAAGTGTCATGACTCTTGTTATATAAGAGGCCATATTAACTGCATTTACCCAGCGCAGGCTAATAAAACAGAGCCAGTTGTGTCTTAAAAGTGACAAGGAACATCATTTGGTCTCATTAAGATACACATGAAAGGTGTTTCTTTTTCAGCATGTGGTGAAAAGTGTTCATTTATTCTTGCTTTTACCTACGCTGAACGCTTTTTCCTTTTCTTCCCAGGATTACACTTCTGAGAAAATATGGGAAATCTTTGATGTAGACGAATTAACTTCTTTTTCACATCTCCAGCCTTCACTACAACTTACACTAACTGGATGCTATGTTGTTTCAGAGTGGTGTACACCATTAAAACCCATCCAGTATCAGCTATGTTCTCAGTAAACTTATGAAACAGTCCAGTCTGCTCAACAACTTTGTCCCACAAACAGTCATAAACATGATAACAGAAGAGAAATCTGTCAAGCATATTCAAAGATGAGCAACAAGCTAAGACCAGACCAGTAACCAATAATTAAACTTTGAGGCGTTAAAGTGGACAACTGATTTAAACCCAGGATCATATTCTTGTAAGGTCACAATCATTAACCCTGACGCAAACTTTTAATTAAGTTGTGAAGTTGCAACGATTTTTAAGAATAAAATAACAGTAAAAAAGATTTATTAAATAGATACTTTTATATATATATTATTCACGTGTTTTTTTTCTCTGTTTAACATTTCGAAGGCAGAGGAATTCATAACTATAATCAGTTCCCTGTTCTGATGTGAAATTCATTTCCTCATTTTCCAGTTTCCTATAACAGTGTTTGTTATTCCACAAATTACAGCTGTTCACAAGCGCTACAGATTCAATATCCTTTCTCCCACCCTGAGTAAACAAATCAAACGCTCGACGCAGAACAGGAACAATTTGGTTTCCTCTTTTTTGCTAGAGGGGAAGAGAAGAGAAGAAGCTAGTGAGCAGTTCCACTTTGCTCATCTGCACATTAAATACAGCAGCCTCCAGCGCACATAAACACTTTTAAAGCATGATCTTTATCAAAAGCGGTCAACGCAAATATTTGCGAAGGTTAATGAGACAAATGTGCACTTTAAAGTCGCCGTAGAAGATCAGGCATGAAGCTAGATGTCATAGCAGAGCGCTCATTTGTATTAGATGTAGACTTCCCCTTTTCATTTGTTTTCCAGATGTCAAATACTGAAGAGGGATTTAACTGTGGCATTTCAGTCAGTCACTAAGGGGGCAGCAGAAACAGACATTTTATCAGATGGGACCTTGTTGACTGAAAAATATGTTTGCTGAATATTTCCAGTGACATTTTGCCCCCAAATAAGGATTTTTTTTAATGAATTTTGTAGCATCTGTATGAAACACTTGAAAATGACGTCTGCTTGAAGGTGCAAACATTCATATTAGTCGTATTTCATTCCAGCCTTCTGTAAGGGGTGTGTTCAAGTGTTAGAGAAATTACCTGTATGATCATTTCATTTAAAGCACTTATTTGGGTCAAGCTGAGTTTTGGACCTCACAGATTCTCAGCATATCAAACAGTTGTGTACATGACTAATCAATAACTACAAAAGGAAAAAAATGGCGCAAATAAGGCTTTAGTCTTGTCAGTACCTTTGAGAAATTATATGATTGATGCATTTGTCATCGAAACTCTCATGCCAGGAGTCAAGAATCAGACGATTCAGTCAGATATGTGAGAGAAGTTAGATAAAACACAGAAAACAAGCTAAACAACTAGTTTGCAGCTGTTTTCAGTGTGTTTAAAGATTCTTAAAGTCCAGTTGAGTATCATAATCCAATAACAGCACCAACATTTTATATCATATAAAAGGATAGTCATAGTTGATCTGGACTTAGTTTTGAGTTGTGAGTTACACACCAGCGTAACCTGATATGTATCACAGTCTCTAAAGTCAATGTTTTTTTATTCTTTTGTGGTATGCAATGTGCTTTCTAGGGCTTCTGAACAAAGCATATTTTCAGTCTGTGCTTATCTGACGTACATGTGATAACAGTAGAAAGATCACACAACGCAGTTGTACTTTTCATTTACAAGGACAGAAGATAATCTGCTTTTTCATATGAAAAGGGATTCTTGGCTACAGCCTCATGGGAACTACATCCTGCTGTATGAAGCTGAATTTAAAGAAAGAGAGAAGAAAAACAAAAGAAATGATCTTTCTTTTCTCCATATAAAGATGTCCTGCTCAGTCTTCAGCTAGTGAGCTTTAAATGAGTAAAGTTATTTTTCCTACAATGTAGTGGTGACTGATGAGAAAACTGCTGCTGCTTCATCACACGGTTATGAATGAGACACAAAACCCGATGGAACATCAAGTTTAGTCTTCATAACTCCTCTTATCCAGTAGTGACTCAGATATTTGGAGTCATTGCTAAGTTTGAGAGGTTTTTTTTTTGGAATGTCAGCTAATCCTCTTCACCTGGGGCTCACCTGTCGCTAAGCCATGTTGTCTGGGGGAGGCACCCCTGTTGCCACATAAAGGTGAACATGCCGTAAAATTAGACGTAGCGAGAAGAAAAACAAAAAGGTTTCAAGGGAAAAAAAAGAAAGAAAACCTTCATAGGATAATCATATTGACCTACCAAACAGTTCCCTCCTCGGTTTCAGCTCAAGCCCTCACCAGATGGGAGCCGGAGGAGTGAAGAGCCCCCTCCCTCAGCTGACCGAGGTGGGCATAGTCCACCAGTGGGGGACAAGTAGCCAAAGCAGGTCTTGTAAAGGAGACACGCGGGAGTAGATAGGTATGCAAACTACTCCAAAAGTGAAAAAAAAGTCCCAGCTGCATAAAAGGGACAGCTCCACAGGTACAAACAAAAATGAGCGACACGCAGAGATTAAAAAAGCAAGAAGAAGAACCAGGGGTACCTCTGTGTGTATGAGCTCTGTGGGAATCAAAGTGTTTTTGTGAAGAGGAGGAGTGGAGCGAAGTGGAGGAGGAGACTCTTACTGCCCTGAGCTGCTCCTGTCTGAGAGCACTAATCTCAGGCAGCTGGTTTTTCAGGTCCTTCCACTCGGCCTTAGGTGTGCCCCAGCTGCTGATCAAAAATTAGACTCCTCTTGGGAATCATCCGCTCTCGCCATAACTGATGCCTCTAAAGACCAGTGTCTGCATCTACAGCCTTTTGCTGAAGACAACAGAAAAGCCTAAAATCTTGTATAAAATGCAGCTGTGAAAACAGGGTCTGAACATGCAGACAAGGCTTTTCTTTAACCTTATGTTCTGTTAAAACAGTCAGATCATTAACAGAGCTCCATATGGATCGAGTGTTAGTCATCTTTGCACATCCACAGTTCATGTATGTTGTTGAAAATTAACTACGTGAATTACTAGTTCAAAGAATACAGGGTGTGTTAGGGAAGCGATATGCATCACCTTTTCTTTTCCTTTATTCTGCTGCATAACAATGCACTCTATACAAACACATTGCAACATTAGTACGACAGCGGTTCTTCCTCACTGGCCCACTATCCGCCCCAGAGGTGCAGTCTCCTCCTAATCAGCTGCACCACCACATCAGGATCAAACTTAATGTTACCTCCAGGGGATAGGTGGTGCCCAGGACTATAAGACAAGTCAGTGTTGTGCCTTTATGAAAAAGTGTAACTAAACTTTACCTGAGCAGAACACATTGTCCTGCGTCACCCAATGCACCGAGAATACTATTGACAGCCTGCGTGTGTGCAGAGCTGGTGTCCCCATGTTAAGCTGCGGTGGCGGACTGTTACATAAGCAGATAAAAGATGGAGGTCAGATTTCAGAGAAGAATAGAAAAGAATACATCTTACAAAACTGGATCCTGACATTGTGTTGGTTTCAACAAACAAACCGTGAGGTGCAATTAACTGCCTGTGAAAAGACAACATGGACCCACTGGTCCAATTTAGCTATCTCATTCTTGAACTATTTCAGCCTGAGCCAGCAGATTCACTTTAGAGTTTAAATCAGAGGCTTTTTATGGCTATTGAAATAGAACTAAATTGGAAAAAAAAATGTATGAGACATAACCAAACTTCTACCATGTGACCTTAAAAGGTCAACTTTATAAAGACAAAATGATCGTTTCGTCAGCTCATGAGTGCTTCAGTGTTTAATACTACACAAAAGCCTGGATTCTATAAATCTGGAGGGTACCTTTAAGGGAATCTGCAGCTCCAGTGCCCATTAACCTGATCTACCCCCCATTGTGGATGCACACACATCGTCACGTTTAACAGTAAGGGTCATTGTGAGGAGGAATTCCCCATTCCCCACACCGTGATGAGAAGGGCTGTTTGTGTCCTGGAGAGCACAGGGCGGTGCGCACCATTCCTCATCCCCCAGCTGTTGCACAGTCCTCCCTACCTGAGAGCTGCCCTTTGTTTTACCTCTCAGTCACTGAGACACAGGTGGTGTACGGTCTCAGACCACGTGTGGCTGCTTGAACATACAAAGATATCTAGCTGGATTTTCCCAGATTGAGCAAACCTGTGCTTGAAAAACATCCTTCTGTGACATAAGAGGCATGTTTTGGCTTTGGTTTCCTTGTTAAATAATGAAGGAAATGAATGGCAGAAATCTATTGTTAGACTCAAAAGCAGCTCTCTGTGCTCCCCTCTAGGTGGGAAACTGCAGATGTAAAATTCAATCGGCAGCCTAAACGCTGGTCATATTGACATGCGGCCGACTCATCTTTCATGCTGCAAATTTCACGTGCAGCGTTGCTCACTGGAAGAAACATTAACTCAGGCTTGGAGTCTTCACCTTTTGACTGACCAGACAGAATATTAACTGCTGTTGGGTCCTTGGGGGGGAAAATACGAGCTATAATACACTGCCCCATTAAACAGTGGGATTAAATTACATGTCACTGTGTTGATCAAAGCTTTTCTGTGCGTTTTATGGGTTTGTGCGAAGCTCAAAGTCAATACCAAAGTAATGGGATTTCAAACAATCTGTCAATGTGGGACACAAAAGAAAACAGGGAAGGTTTTTGGACAGATGGACAATAAAAAAGCAAATATATTTTTATATGTGGGCTCCTTTATAAGTGGGGGGGTGGGCGGGGTGGGGGGGGGGTGGGCGGGGTGGGGGGGGGGGCTCCCATGAGTCATGGAGGCATGCAGCTGCTTTTAAAAGAAAAAAAAATGGCAGTATTTCAACAACGCAATCTGTAACCTGTAACCTATATCATCTCTGAAAAGCTGTACTTATTTGGTAATAAATGCAGCTACTGCTCCTGCTAATAATATAATGCCTTAAAACAGATGTTGATGAAAATTCTTTTTTTTTTTTTTTTTGCAAAAGACGATATTATGGATGATATTAATACACAATTAAGCATATAAATAACTGAGGAATGTCACAGTCAAAACTCAAAAAACACGACCATACATCCTTTTCAGGTAATGTCTTCCTGAGGTGAGGTACCTGAAAAAAGACTGAAGTCTGAACTCTGCTGGAAAAACAGTATGATGACATGAATCAGCATTGTTGTTACTGTGCATTTAACCCAAATGGATCTGTGTTAAAAGTGTTGCCCTGGAGCAGAGAAACACTTAAAATAATCACCACTAAACATGGCTTTTAAGAATAAGTCTTTATGTACTTTTTTATGTGAAACAAATGACTATTGTACTACACAAATAGAAGCGGATACTGTCAGAGACAGAGACCATGTCTGAGAAATAAGTACAGAACAAGTAAAATACACATACTGGTATTATAGAACTGTAAATTATTGCCTATTTTTGCTACGTTGTTTTCTGGATTTCTACAATACAAGACACATTATTCAGAACAGAAACAGTACAACAGTGACAGTTATAACGGTATTATTGAGCTTTTTAGTAGACGTTCCCCATAAATAAAAGAAACATTCAAACTGAGTCCATGTTGAACACAACACCTTGACAGTTTGTTTTGATCGAGCATCTGCAGGACTTAATGTTACACATTCTGTCCATTTTTTGTTGTTGTTGGTTTTTTTCTTGTTTCCATTACAACAGTGCCTAGAGAAGCTGTAACAAACTGCACATTGGGACTGATCTCAGCAACAGAAAAGAAAAAGAGGCATATTATATGTACAGAAATATACATTTTCTGCTCAAGTGTGATCAAAGTGAGCCACTCTGAGACACAATGACCACAGAATAAAAACAAAACACAAAAGAAACTCGCGCGTGTTTCCTCCTGCTCCACTGCTTCCTCTTTATCGCTACCCGGCAAAAATGCCGCCTGCTCGGACGACTGCGACAGCACGCGGCGCTTCACAGAGCCGTTTAGCCTTCTCGGGAGATGAATGTGTCTCATGTTCAAACACAAAAACAAAGATATTGGTTTTTGTTTTGCTGCGTCATCCCGCCTCGTTTCAATCCACCAACTGTATTGCATGTCAACAGCTTTCCAGAAGTACACTCACAGATCCGAAAGGCCTGAAAGGTTCACACGAGCAAGAAAGGAAGTGGAGTGCTTTCACTCACTGTAATATGCTGGTGAAAAGGCTAACCAGGTGTTTAGCTCAAGATGAGAGAAAAAAAACAAAAACAAAAAGAATCACAAAATGGAAACCGAGAAATGTGCTTCCAACTTTTTTCAAAACTTTTTTTTTCATTAAAGAAATAAAGAAAATACTTATAGTAAAGTGCTCACATGCACACTGACTTGTCTTTTGCTAAGTAATATAATATAGCATAAAAGTATATTCAGATTTCATGCCGCCTAATATTAAAAATGTTCAGACTCATCTCTGACATCCATCAGTAACAAGCACTTGTTTATGTTGCTTCCCAAAAACTGAAATATTTCAAAGTAGATGAAGAATTTAATATAGATATTTAAGAACACATTGCAAAAACAGTCAAATGAACAAAAAAAACAAAACAAAACAAACAAAAAAAAACAAGAGAAACCACCACAGCTGAGTGGACAAAACACGATTTCTCTGTACTTAATTCAATGATCTATATCAGTGTCTGAGTATGAAAAATATGTTGCCATAATGTGAGGTGACTGAATGCTTTGGTTGGTACGTCAGTTGGTATCTCATGAGGCAACCTAAATTTCCCTTTTCTCTGCGAAATGCTTTCAGGTACTGCAATATCTTAAAGGAGTATTTTCACATATTTGACTGCTCATGTATGTACAGCAAGAAGCAGAGCCATGTTCTGGTGTGCAGCAGGAGACGGCCAAGAGTCCCGCAAATCGCTCGGAGACATCAAAAAATTTCTCAGTGCAAAACAAGCGGTTGTTGGTTTCAGTGGAAACCTGACACATTTGGAGGTGGGTTTAATCAGACAGTGAAATCAAGACATTTAAAGATGTAACGTACAGAAAACACAATCAGAAAAAAACAACAAAAAATAAAACGCACAACGTCCCAAACCCCTTGAAGAAATGAGGGGGAGGAAGTGTCTCTGATCCATCAAATCTCCACAAAAGCGACAAATGCTAATTTGCCATCAAGCTGAAGAATGAGCTGTCACCAAAAAAAACAACCCCATCCAGTTTTTTTTCCCCACCAAAAGGATGTCACTTTAAACTGCGTGGGAATACGCATTTGTGCCGAAAGCGTCACAGCATTTCCCTGTCATCACAAATAATAAAAAAAAACACAAAACATCTCAGCTCCTCATTTACTGAAGTAATAGGCATGCAACAAGTGTTGGGGTATTAAATACATAGTAAGAATACACATCTAGTTTAGCAAAAAAAAAGAACACCTCTCCAAATAAAAAACAAAACAAAAACAACCCCCAAAAAAACAGAAAGTCAAACCACCACAACTTTGTTAGTCACATATGGCGCTTCGTGCTGTGTGTGTGTTGTTAAATAGGTTCCTTTTTCTTCATATCACTTGTTAGTATTTCTGTTTCTGTATGATTCTTTTTTTTTAATGTCTTTTTTATTTTTGTATTACAGTATATACATGCAGACAAGAACAGGAACATCACACACTCAATCCCGATGCAAGCAAACCAGCAGATATGAAAGTGAATGAAAAAGAAGAAAAAAAAAATCAGTTCATCTATATATATGTATACAACCTGAAAACAATTCAAAAATAAGAAAATAAAAAATGTCTTTGCTTGGAGGTGTTGCAAGTCAGCAAGCGAATATTACTGTACACGTGACTGTGATACCGAAGGATAGGTATGGCGATCGAGCTAACCGACGAGCAAGCTACCGAGGACGAGCAATGAGAGCTGAGTGTGTGTGATAAGTGACAGGTGCCTGCGTTGGGACAGCTATTTTCACCCCTCTTGCTGAAAACGAGGGTGTGGGGGGTGGGTGGGGTGGGTGGGGGGGTGGAGGCAAGCATGGCCGCCGCTTCCCACGCCGTCCCCAGAATGTGATGAGTGGATGTGTGTGATTCTCATCCATTCCCTTCAAGCCGCCTCATTCCATCGCCACGCTCCCCACAAACACCGTCTCTGAGCAATGTTTGGTGGTTTGTTTTTGCTTGCAGTTGAACTGAAATGAGGGGCGTCGACGCTCTCTGTGAGTGCAGAGACGAGAGAGAGAGGGCAGGTGTGTTGCAGGTTTAAAGGGCGGTCAGGGTGCCGCACCGGTGTCAGGCGGGTGTGGGGGGGGGGACCGCTCTAGTTGAAGACCGTCGGAGGCCCGTCGGGACGTCTGGTCTGGACAATCTGCTGCTTTGGCCGCGCCGCCTCGTCCTCCTCCGTTTCGCTCTCGCACACGTGGACGACCACGCTGGGGGTGGATTCTGTCCCGGCGTGGAGTTCATACTTCTCACCTGAAGGGAAGGAGAGGTGAACTGTTACTACAGGAACACCTGCCATCATAAGATTAAAAAGGTTTCAGAAGAGAGAAAAACAAAAATTTCAGCCAATAGGTCTGTTATCTGTCCAGGTTCTGGGCTCAGACTGAAAACAGACTTGCTTGATTGTATCACAGTTGCCATGGAGATGAGATCAGACAGCTGGCAGACAGGAGGAAATTGGTCTCATAGTTTTTCACAGTGGTGCCAAACACATGGACGGACATTGAATGGAGTCCTGCTGTTACGGCGGAGAGTTGACAGAGGGAGTCATCGCGCTGTGCTGCAGCCCGGCCTAATCTGATTTCACATGGCAGCATGTGAGGCCAAGAACAAAGCCGTTTCCTGAAGCCTCCTGTTCCTATGGTGACAGCAGAAAGTGGTCCTCCGAGCCGGACTCTGTGGGTGTTTGTGTTTATGTTTGTGAGGATGGAAAGTTTCCTCATTAGTTTTGTTTATTTTTTGTATTTTCCACTTCATCAGCAGGCTTGCGCCCGCATCTGGGATCATGGGCGGACGCTGTGAAGCTGCTTCATGCCTCTTTTTTCTGCTGTGATGAAAAATAAAAACAACCTGAAAGAAGCAGAGCAGGAAAACAACAGGAACTCTTGAAAAAAAACGCTCAATTTTCCAAATCTGACCGCACTGAATTCCCCTTAGATAGCATCTTTACCACTGTGACAGGATGCAAATGGCATAAAGACAGGTCTGAGGTATAGACTGCCTCACATGATACAGGAGGTGATCCCTACAAGAGATGGTGCTCTGTTTTATTCCTGATTCCCAGTATATGAAGATCAGATTATCATGTTTATTACAGCAGTCACAAGTTCAGGAGATCTATACTTCCCTTCTCCTGTTCAGTTTATATTAACGTGCATCTTTAGGGTTTACAATCCCAACAGGACACAGAGTTATTAAACAGTTCCCTCAAATGTCTCACAGTCATGACTACATCTCACTAGGGCTGGGCAATATGAACCAATTTTCTTAATTTTTCCTTAATCCTGATATACTATATACATCTTGATATTTTGTGGTTTTTTTGGTAAAGCAAAAAAAAAAAAAAGAGACGGTTCAAATTTACGGCCTGGAGCACTAAATGCAATTTTATTAAGGATCAGAAGCACATGGCGATTAAATTATTTGACTGAAATTAAAGTATATCGGTATTAAAATACTAAAAAATACTTTTCAATGACCATAACAAAGATACAGGGGTTCAAAATGCTAAAAAAAGGAGATATTTTTAACTCAAAACAAGCTAACACGATATAAAAGATATTCCCTTTCTCTATATATTGTGTGACAAAGTCTCGATATATCTGAAAATCTTGAAATATTGCCCAACTCTACATCTCACCAATGACAGTTTTACCCGTTAGACCTTGGTAGCCAAAAATGTGCCTCTCATTTTTAGAGTTGATCTCGAGTTTTCTTCTTTTCACATGCCAGAACAACATTTCTTTTAAGGGAGCATGGCTTAATCTAACATAGTGGTTCCCAACTTGCTTTTCTTGAGGGCCCACTTCATGTAAATACTAAAAAGCCACGGACCCCCTGCCCCACTCTGTCCTGAAACCTTGGTTTTATCTTTCAAAAATGAGATTCTTTCCATAAATAATGTACTGTTACCAAGTCCTGTCCTTCAATGGAGCCTAAGTTAAATTAATAACACATAACCTGACTTTATTTCCCCTTAAAATACATACAATATGTGTAAATTACAATGTCTCTGAATGTTCAAAGCCTCAGGACCTACTGAGCTTTTTAGTGGGGCCCCTTGGGGTCAGGGTTGGGAACCACTGATCTAACACATCCTAGCTGATGAGCCACAAAGATGGCTTCAAAATAAAAGATAAAAAAAAACAGCCATGTTAGCCATGTTAAGTATGAAAACGGAGAAAGTAACATTGAATTCAGGAAGATAGCCCGTAGCAATGTAAAGCATAGGTTATCTGAGATTGTAATGGTCCGTGTTCACTGGAAGGACTGAGTGAACAATCAATATCCATAAGCACATAAATGCAGAAATGTTGGCTCTGATCCGCATTTGCTCTAAGATGTCAGACTGCTGTAAGGATGAATTAAGAGGCCTTGGCAGTGGCAGATGGTGGATGGAAGTAAGGACTCAGTTAATGCACTTTAATTGGTGTTTTGTGTTTGCAATTGTTGTTTTTCTTTATGCTCCCTGACAGAAAGCTTGTGCAGCATCAGGGAGTTGGTTTTAAAAAGGAAAATCTATATCAAAATGCGATGGCAGTCCTCCTCATCAGGTGGTGCTGTAGAAACAGACAATATTTCCTGCTCGTCTCTGCATCACACTTCAGATAAATCACTCAATCTAGACTTTACTGTTACTTTGATTCATCTTTTGTGCTCATGACGTCTGAAGAAAATCGTGTTGAATCAGCTGGAGCAGAGCACTGACCTGGCCCTAGCTTGGCTACAGCACACAGCAGGTCGTAGTTGATGACAGGTGTAGCGTCTTCACTTTGGCTCCAGCCCACAGGCGGCGAGGCAGGTGGCGAGATCAGAAACTGTTTAACCGGCTGGGGGGGCGCCAGGTACGACTTGTCAATGTCCTCATCTCCGTTCTGGATCTGTTGGACAGGAGATGACATCAGATAAAAGCTGCTATCTATGCAGAGGAGATGTGAGAAACACTAAGCGCTGCATCATCATCAAATCTCTCGGGAAGAACATCATCGTTCGGTGTGACCGTCTCATTTCTCACTGGCTCCGCACCTGCATATCACCAATCTCATGATATATACTGTCAAAAGCATGACGCAAGCAGACGTCTGACCCTAATAACTGCTTCTGCACTGCAAAAAAACTACCAAGATTTTATTTTTGCGACTGAGTGACTCACCTGCAAGAAAAGTACCAGGCAGGGTCTTTTCAAGTCAAATTGCAAACTCATTCCCATGAAGGGATTTGAGGCATTTTGATAGTTGCCAATTGCTGTAATTACAACACCTACATGTTGCTGTTTTCTGAGCTCTAAAATCCTTAATCCTCTTACATCAAAAGTACAAAGAGGTGTTGCAGGGGTCAGGACTGATAATGCATTTGTGGAAAAGGAAGCATCCCCTTGAATCAAGTTGACACAAATATTTCCAAGCAGCAGAGCTTTTGTTTTAATATATATAACATTACAACAAAAAAAGGATGTAAACAGTAAAAGACTGTATAAAAAATG
>JBBDHI010000021.1:14533807-14551190 GCA_037177115.1 Craterocephalus stercusmuscarum | reverse complement strand
ATGGTTTGGGCATTTTCCTGCATGAAATCCGGACAGATCAGAAAGTCTCTTTGTGTGTAGGTGTGTGTGTGTGTGTGTGTGTGTGCGTGAGTGTGCGACCTCTTATTGGAGCTCAAACACCTTCGGGTGTTTTTCCTGCTGCTTACTGACAGCTATCACTGCAGGGGAGCAGCTAAGCTAACAGGTTGGGTTACATTCCCTTTGCAGTTCCCTCCCTCCTCTATTGCTCTCGTTTTCAATCAGCCGCGTCCCTGCAGGCTGAATGCGTGAGCCGCTGGTTAGCTCAAACATTAAAGATGTAAGCGTTAGCGTCGGATAGGAGGAAAACTCATCACCCCTACTAAGGCAGGAGATGTCATGCATGTTGTTTTCTCCCCCTACCTGTGCTCACCACTTATAGATCTTTCCCCAGCATCCTTGAAGTAACACTTTGCTCTTGTTTCCCCCTTTATTGCAGGATCTTTGTCAACATGGACGACAACATCATTGAACACTATACCAACCAGTCAGCCTATCTTATTGAGATATCTGAGATGGTCACTGGTCAGTTCCAAATCACACTCATTGAAGTATAAAAAGGAGTCTATTGAAGGATGAACAATCGCAGCTGCCAGAAAAAAAACATCTCTAGAAGCACTGCCCTGTCAGAGACTATGTAAGCTATGGATGCCAAAACCAAGAAGGGAACTGGACTGAAGGGACCTCTGCAGATTTCCAGATTTTGGATGATTTTTTCCCCAAAATTTTTTCCAGTCCAATTCTTAAAATTTGTTATAAGAATTTGACATCTTAATTTTACAGCAATTATAATGACTAGTCTGTACATATACATGTAAATAGAATTTAATATCACAGTGTTTTATAAACAAGCTATGTGCATGTCGTGACCCATTTTTCAAAAATTTGCTATGAATTTCAATTCCCCTTTTTTTTTAGCTTTATAAATGGTCGCGGTCAGCATAATTTGTCTTCAAATGATGTTATTCTTGCTGCTTTCAGTGTATTCGTCATTTCCTCTACAAAATTCAACGGTGCGTTTTCATATCCCACAATCCTTATTTTCTATTTTTTTATATAAATTTCACTGCCAAAAGTATCTTCCTGTTCCTGTTTGTTTCACAACTAAGATTGATCAACTTAAAGTCAGACATTTCCACCCATGAAACCACACAGGAAATTAGTTGTAGACATTATTTAGGCCAAAACTCTGGACATTTCTATACAGCATAACCACAGATGGGTTTTTTTTTTTCCAGGGAACAACTCAGAATACTTTTTTTTCATTTCCTATTGCCCAATGCGTCATTTCAAAGCAAAAAACGTACCTTTTTTATTATTATACCATTGTTGTACCATGGGTAGACTGATTATGAATCATTTACTCTCTCTTTTGTAAGGAAATAAAGAAAATGAATTACAGATTTTGTGTTTGTCGCCTTTACTGCCCTCACATGCTCCCCAAGATATATTGTTCATGAAAACAAGAGATTTTTTACAGGTCATGTACAAACTGAATGCACAAACAACTCAAACAAAAACTCATCTACATGAAAGTGATCCAGTCTCATTTTCTGTCAATTAGTCTAATGAATAGTGTTGGTGTAAGTGGTTCAGGTTATTTTTCTCTTGGTTGTCATTGCTTACATAATGACATCTTTTAAGGTTCAGGTGGTGAAGTCATTGCTCTGAACGTAATTAGGTTGATATAAACAAGGTCATTACCAAGGTTAGGGACTTGGAGTTCCATCCAAGGGCGCTTGGACATGTAGACTGGATAAGCTGAGAAAAGAGCCAGCAACATTAGGGAGGCTTCATATGCTCAATAAAGTAGAAAAGTAAAAAACGAATTAAGAAAATTGTGCCCCATTGTGCTCCAAAATAATCAGTTTGTGCATTCTCCACAGGGAGAACTCACTTCTCCCTCTCTGGTAACACTGACAAAAAAACACTAGGTCCTAGACATTACACAGGCATCCTTCAGCAAGTCAAAGAGAGAGGGGTGCACACAGAGAAAGAGAGAGGCAGAGAAACAGACAGACAGGGCGGCAGGAGGGGAAAAGTGAAGCACAGACACAAGGACAGGATCAGGAAGACGGGGAAAATTGGGAGGCAGAGGCAGGCGTTGTAACTGAGGTGGCGAGGAGAGATGAGAAGATAGAGGGAGCGAGAATAATGAGGACGGGGCTGCACCAGCTGATGCAAAACAGAGAAAAATATTACCGTTCAAGCATAAGCAGGGAGGCAGCCGGCAGTCTGCGGTGAGATGCACACCACCCCTCCTGCATGGTAAGTGACTGACTTCACGGACTGTATCAGTGTGTGTGGTTGTGTTTGCATAATGCCTTGAATGCATGTTTAAGAAACGGTGTTTAGACAAAACAGTAACTCTTCTGAAATCTTCACCAGGTTCTCTGCACAGGTTTCAGCACTGATGTTCTTGCCGTTTTTTGCATGGAAAAAAATGCTGTCCAGATAAAAGTGCCATGACTTTTTAGAGTCGCAGCATCGTATCAGGAAGGAGACACTGATGGGGCTTTGAAACCAGAGATTTGACACATTTTTTAAGGGTCTATAATGCTCAAACTCTGAAAAAGGAAAACGAAAGCAAATACTGATCTAACCGTAAAAACGGAGGTCCATTTACGAAGCGGTTAAGAACACTCTTAGATTATTCCTAATGCAGGCAGACAACTGTGTCAGTTCTTGTCTGTCATCTGTCATGTCAGTGCACTATAATCAGTTTCGTGGCAAAACAAGAAATGCCTATCATTATCCTGACAAATGTCTGCAGGTATGTGTTTATGCAGCCACACTACGATCTATTCTGGTATTCACTTCTCATTTATTCTGGCTTTGTGGTGCATTTCTTTAATTCTCTGTTTAACATCTGTGACCTGTTCAAAGTTATCACTATTAAATGAAACGTTGCATAAAGGAAATTAGTCTTCTCAGGCTGGATGTCCTCAGAGCTGCCCACCTACCCCAGGCATTTTCAGGTTGAGATTTATCAAAAAAACAAACTACTGTAACAAACAAATGCAGATTAAATGGAAGGAAGATTAATGCTTGGCTCTACACCCTCTTGCGCAGTGGTTGAGGATATTTCCATCTCATCAACATGCAGATGTGCATTCTTCTCAAAAATGTCTACACTAAATATGAATCAGTTGTTGTACTCATCAACAAGTTCCATTTCAGTAAACTCACTAAACTTTATGGCTGCTGGACTAATAAAGGTGTTTAAAAATGTTTCCTCAGATTTGCATCTCTACAGGTGTATCACGAACATATACGTGTACGGCACATTGTTGCCACACACTGCAAGAATAAACCTCATGACTCCTTAGTGTAAACACCACATAAGCCCATCAGTTTATCAACACCCGGTTTGTTTCTCTTTCCTCCACTGAATTTTTTTCTCATTTTAATCTTAAATGCTAAACCATAGCTTTTAAGGTTGAAACCCGAACAGAACAATTTTTCAAAAACCTCTCTAAAAGCATTAATTATTATTTTTTAATTTTTGATTAATTTTGTTTTTAGCTCTGGAAAAAGGGTAGAATGTTTAATAAAAAGTACTGCCTGTATAAAAAAATGACAGATAATAAAGCAACAGCTGTATAAAAGCACTGAGCTCCTTCTTTGAATGTCTAAACATCCATTTTTTTTCTAAATAAAACTTTCTCATATTCTTGTATGTTGCAAAAGAAGTTAACGTGAGCAGCTTTTTTTGGGAAAATTAAGCTCTTGGCTTCGCATGTCGCAGCCTTTTCAGTACAAACCAGCTTCTTCCCACAGAGCAGTTGTCTTAATATCTCTGTTCAGTGTTTTGTTTGACAGAGATGTATATCGATTGCGTCCGCATGACTCGCACAACACGTCCTCAGGTTGTTTTGCCTACTTGTTCTGAGGGCATTCTTTCCTTCCTTCTCTGGGCTGAGACAGCGGAGATGAGCTCACTCTGCATTCAGATGCTGGTTTGACGTGACGACTAACTCAACAGAATTGCTCCAAGGTCATATCTGTCCATCTGTCATCAGACGTGTAGACAACAGCTCCCTCCTGCTGCACACGCACACACAGCAGAACGCAGCCATCCCAGTGTTTGCAAACACAGAGAGGAGTCGGGCAAGGTCTCATTAATACAGCAACACATGCACACGCTGTCACACTGAGACTAGCCAGGTTAGTGTATCCTAGCAACAGAGACAGACATCGGCCATTGGTCTTTTTTTCTGTCCAGCACAGATTCGTAGAAGCGAGTATCTCTGCTCTCTGTTTCTCTTTACTCTGTTGTATTCTCGGTTAAAATGATGGGGTTTGCTGTTTGCCTGAATGAATCTTTTTCTCCCACCCAGACGCTCAGAATGAAGATTTGGCAGCAGAAAGAGTGGAGCGCTGGGATGCAGAGGTATGGTTAGAGGTAGGAGTCCTTCCAGGCTGCAGAAAAATCATATCTTCTCTTCTTTATCCTGATGGTTGCGATGTCTTCTGTTTTGTTTTTCTTTTCAGAGCAGCTCTACATGATTCTCACCGCGTGAATGTCTAACCAACAAACAGCCTTGCTCTCTAACTTTCGGACTCTTCTCATGGCTTTTTTATGGAAAATCAAATAACTGCACACCCTGAAAGTTTTGAAAGAAAATCAAGATTTCGGAACAAAATGATGCACACGCCCGCTTCCATGGTGATGGGGATCGTCTTTGCCCCCTTGGGTCTGGTCCTTGTCTTCACCGCCGCCATCACCCCGCAGTGGAGGGAGGGACAGGCTCGTCTGAGCATATCAGGGCCGGGGTCTCTTCTTCGAGCGGGAGCAAAAGGTCAAGTGACGGGCTCCAGGTCTGGCTCAGTGGACATGCTCCTCTTGCTGCGTTCTGACGGCCTGTGGGAAAGCTGCCTTCAGGTGGAGCACTCCGAGCTGAAGCAGTGCTGGCCCGTGGCTGGTCCGTACCAGAGGGACCCGCGGGTTCGTCTGGCGCAGGGCTTGGTGCTCACCTCCTTGTTTCTGTGCGGCATCGGCATCGTTCTGGCTTGTATCGGGGTCCGCTGCTGGACAGATCTGCCTCTGAGAGGGGTAGCAGCCTCAGGAGGACTCTTGGTGGTGATTGCTGGACTGTTGAGTCTGACTGCGTTAGGGGTATACACACACAACCTTAGAGGGCTTGGGGTGCATCCAAGTCAAGGGATCAGTAACCCCAGGTTTCCCCTGCTCAGCTTGCATCCGGCTGGCTCGCTCTACTTTGGATGGCTGGGTTCATGTTTGCAGTTGCTGGGAGGCAGCGCTTTGCTGTTCAGCTTCAAACGGCCACGATGCCCGACATGCCCATCCCGCCCGGAGCAAACCGTCTGCCCGGCCTGTCGCTCATGTCCTGAAATTACCAGCAAGACAGATGTGGATGTATATGAAGTCAGCTGTTAGAAAATGAACTCATACTCACAAAAATACTGACACTTAAAGACACTTAGCAGCTCATAAATGTGATGAAATGAAGGGCAATGTGTCCACTTATGAATAAGAGCGCACCACCACACAGATTAATGAAGCCTAATTCAGGTTTGAACATAATGGATGTAGCTCCTTCTTAAACCATTTGGGCTGTAAATAGAAAGTGATGAATGTTAAGAAAAAAGATCCAAGTACTTTAAATGCCTTCAACTGCAACATGTAGTGAAACATATCTCAAGTTTTGCATCGCGATGCCTTTTCCCTTTGTACTGTTAGCCAAAACATGGTATTTTTGTGTCTGATCAAGACTGTGAAATGTAAAATATTTGTGATAAATTGTAAAAGTAAGTTTCTTAGAAGATGTTGTGGTGTTAAATAGCATTTAGATCCTGTAAGAAATTCTCACAGAAACTCTTGAAACATGGACAAATATAACGTCACCATCACATAGCCTGAAAATGAGATGAAACCAGTAAACATGACATCAATCGTGACTCAAGAATGCATATAACAATCCTGAAAAGAAGCCTGAAACTTATTTGTGATTTCCAAAATGGTTTGTCGTTGTAAAGCTTTTACAGTGTGTTCATACTTGCTGTAGCATTGTGCGTTCAATAAAACATTTCAATGACAAAACAGGCCATTGTGTGCTGCATCATTTTTTGTGTACCAATTTTGTGATGAAGAAAATTCTACTGGAAGCAGAGGAATCTTACATGCACACTCATATAGAAATGGATTTGAAGTCTTATGTATAACATTAAGCGAAATATAAAAATTTCATATGTTGTTGTTCATTTAGCTTCACATTAATCTAACCTTACGACACAGTTAGAGTTTAGATCATATAGGCTACGTATTCTTTTCTTAATTGTGTCCTCCTGTGTAAAACCCAGAAGTGAGAGGAGTTATTCTTTCTTTTTCAAATGACTGCAAAGTTCAAGTATTTTAAGTCAGCATTAATCCTTGAATTGACGTACAAGTTTCACATCAGTTCTTACAGTGTCATCTAGATCAAGATGAAAATCCAGAATAAAGTTCAGAATAGATAAAACAGAATAAAGCATAGCAATTAAGCATTTTTTTTCTTCAAAAACTACAACAAACTTTTAATGAACATGTTTAATACAGGCAGGCTGATTTGCTTTTGCATACAATGTCATAGACATATTATTGCCCCTGTTTGTGCACATCTGTGCAGTTTACTTGAGCTGGAAAGGAATTCAGACTGTTTTTCTCAACACGAAGGCAAAGGCCGAAAGATAATTTCAGCAAATGCTCTGCAGACAAAGTCGATCTGTCAAACCACATGATTTAACAGAAGCAGTGTAGTTACGTGGATACATTTCAGACGTGATTGCAGCCGAGTTGTAAACAAAAACATCCAGTGAGTGACTAACAGAGAGCTACATTTAGTCAAAAAAGCACAAACCTGCAGAATTAACATGTCAAGGTTGACAAAGCAAAAGACAGCAACCGTAGGCAGTAGGTGGGAGTGCTAAATCAAAAATGATAAAGTTAAACATATAAACATTTCATATAGGATATAAGCTCAAACCTGAAACTGAAGACGTTTTATCTGTCAGGTGGCCTGACCTTCAGTGGACAGATTTTAGGGCATTAGGATGCAAGTGGATGAAAAAGGTCAGGTTATTTTTACGTTACTGTAGTCACATTGATGTAAATTCTAACTAAATTATAACACATTTCACTGATCAACACTCATAATATCCAGCCAGTGAAGCTTAACTTGAAATGGTTCAGGCCATAGCTGATATCTCAACTCTTAAAGCGTCCTCATTTCTCTTGTTGCATGCAGGACAGATGTAAGGGACAATGTCAGCGAGCTCTGGTACATTGTTCGTATGCGGATAAGTGAACATATGTGGTGAAGTACAAAGTCCACTAGGCTGACAAAAAAGCACGCCGTTGACTAAAAGGAGCAATAGCAGCATTTCTAAATAGAACATAGTGTGCAAGATTGTTCACATGTACCTTTATTAAGGCAAAATCAATAAACAAATACAAACAGTATTTATGATAAAACTATATTTACATATCAAATTAAAAATTGCATGAGTTATGTTAG
This sequence comes from Craterocephalus stercusmuscarum, assembly GCA_037177115.1. Classification (NCBI taxonomy): domain Eukaryota; kingdom Metazoa; phylum Chordata; class Actinopteri; order Atheriniformes; family Atherinidae; genus Craterocephalus; species Craterocephalus stercusmuscarum. The sequence goes on along the minus strand of JBBDHI010000021.1, from coordinate 14,543,655 downwards.
GAATCCCAACAGAATTCCAAGTTCTACTTGATATTCCAATTATAAGAACAAGCTTAGAATTTTACAAATACATGCTGAACTCGGACACTTGGTAAATTGTTTATTTTTCACTGATAAACTTGTCAGATGTCTAATTTTGTTTCAGAGAGAAGCAGATAAAAGTCTACTGATGCCTTTCTCTGATATGACAGAGCACTGGCACTCAGTTTTGATCGATCATTTCATATTTCAGTGAAATGGGCCCCTGTCAGAGCGTTTGATGGTAAATGTATTTACTGTGTTTCTGCTCCAGGATTAGCCTAAATGAAGAAGTAATGCTCAGCACCTTCTCCGCTCTCAGCCATTTTAGTTAGCTGATTGTTGATGGACTCCTGCAGCGACCCCAGTGAGATGTCAAATACTGGGCTCCTCTCTGCACCCTGAGCGTCCTGTGGGATCTCCACGAGAACATCAGACGGCTCTGCATCAACTAGTTGCTCCCCATCGCTCAGACTTAGTCTGTATAGTTCTTCTATCTCTGCGGCAGCTGTTTCCTTAGCAACAGTTTCCAAGGCAACCTCCTCTTCAGGCGTGTCCTGCACCGGCGCAACATCCCCCCCTGCTTCAGAGGATTTAAGAGCAGTCAGTCTTTCGATTTCCTGAACGAGTTCTTCGTTGTTCTCCTTCCACTGTCGGTACTTTGAAGCCGTCAGCTCCGAGTCGTCCAGGATCCTGTTGATAAGCTGCAGCTCCGCTTCTTTAGCCTGAAAGTCGAGCAAAGCAAAGCGACATATAGCAAACAAACAATACTGGCAAACAATACTCTGTCAACTATATTTGAAAATAATTCATGACTTTGATGAATTTATAATACTTCCTGACATGAGTTAAACAAGGAAATGCATCATCTTAGAGAGTGGAATTAGACTAGGTCACCCCCCTCAGTCGGGTTAGTCGCCTGTATTTGGTTCACCTGAGTCAATATTTAATCACAAGCTTTGTGCTAAGACAGGGAAAGGTAACCCGAGGCCTGTGTTAGACCTAGCCAAACAAACTGTTGGGACTTTCTCCCTCCACCCACCTTCAGAGTACTTTGCAGAGCCCGCAGTGCGTGCGCCTTCTCATTGATGACGGGGTTCTTGTTGCGTCGAATGAAAGACTTCCTAAAGTGGTCGTGCGTGAACGGCTGCTCATGGCCTATCAGGGAAACTCCTCCTTCCTTCAAGTTGTTTAACATCATCCCCATCTCATCTACCTGTCCGCCTTTCCACAGGAACAGATAAACAGAAAGGAGAGCAAAGTGAGGGCAAATAAAGACGGAGGCACCAGGCTGAACAGAAACATGCAGCAGGGATTCAGTCACAACATTACTCTATCAGCTGGTTGTGACAAAGTATTTGTTCGCAGACAGCAAAAGAGAATATCCAGAGGGTGAAATAAAGAAAACAGCCCATAACTCCTCACATATTGTTGAATCTACCTGAAAGCCCCAGTCTGCACTGAATAGAGAAATGAATCGTATTTATCACTGTTTAAAAACAGAGCAGAGAAAGTGAGAAACAGTCATATCATCCATACTTGTTCCTTTGCTGCCCTCTGTTGTAGAACTTGATGATGGCACCCGGTTCGTCTTCCCCTTGGGTCGAGGCAGAGTGTTGGACTGCGTTTTCTGAGATGGAAAAGTAAAATAACATCAGTGGTGATATGAAAATTGCTTACTGTTTATTAGATGTAAATGTAAATGTGGGAATTTAACCTTTTTCCTCCTGTGAGGAGGCGATGATTCGCTCTCTGATTCAGTTTCGCTGTAGCATTCTGGCAAACATAAACAAAAGTGATGGGTTAATGCCATAACCCAAATCGTCTCACTGTTTCTAAACCAGCCACTAGGTAACCATAGCAACAGCTATGCCCCACTCTGTATTAACATTAAAACTCTCCTCGTGAAATGATCATAAACATAATTATGTGACAACAATTTTCGAAAACAGAGGACTATAATTTATTTTGTTCCCGCTGGTGTTGACACCACAACCTCAGCATGCATTAAGGCTGAAATGGTGGTAAATATGTGCACAAAGCTGCAGGGACAAAATATTCTGGGTGAAATAATCTCTTTTCTAAATGCATGTTGGTGTGAATACGGTTCAATAAGTGCCTCCTTACCTTCTTCACTACCTGGATCTTTAAGGAACTTCTTGTGCTTGTGTATGGCTGTAATCAGGGAGTTTATCCACCTGGAGAGAAAAATATGGCGAGCCGTTTCAACAACTACTTCTCAACATGATCTATTTATGAAGATTGGGATGCCATAGGTTTAAGAGTAATCATTTCCTGCAGCTTTAAAACAGGATGCAGAAAAGCCAACTGCAGGGGGCAGTGCTGTGCAGCATCCATTACAGTATCATTCAACACCTCAGACATATTCACTGTTGACAAAAAATGAATGGCAGCTTTATATTGCAGCTGGGGCATAAAAACCAAAGCAGACCCTTATCTAGAGACATCTATCTATCACTGAACATTATCCATGCCAGAAACAGTTACTTTGGATTCCTAGCTTCCAGCTTACTTGCTCATGTCGCTGACGTTATCAGCTGCGAAGATGAAGTTCTGAAATTTCTTGTGGCGCATTTGGAAAACACTGGAAGAAATAGAGAAGGGGGTTATGGGGTTTCAGAATGTGAGTCACAGAGACATTCAAGCACATTTCACAGAGATATATGTAAACACAAGAAAATTTCCCTCTCCATTCATATCTGTCTTGTGATGGATAATGTGTTTTCATTTAACTCTGAGAACAGCAAAACAGCTTGGAGTTTGCAGATGTCCTTCATTAGGTACACTGTATGAAGCATAAAGGCAAAACAGATCCCGCTCTGTGCAAAGGGACAATAAAGTTCCTGTTTCAAAGCAAAGCTGGCTGTGGATCTTCAATAATAAACACAATGTGCAAAATCCCTCACATTCCCAACAGAAATGTTAAAAGCAGATTTGTTATCAAGTTAATTCTTACTATTTTCTCTTGTGTTGGCCGGCGCTCTCTATACTGTAGCTAGATATGTTGAGCAGACCCTCGGCCTTTTCGTCCTGGAGAAAAAAACAAACACAAGACAAGAAAATTACACACCAAGGTTAATGTAGACACAGCCAAAAGCAAAAGATTTTAACAGTTTAATTTGACTTGGAAAAAACATCACAGTAACCAGTCAGATTTCTAGATGTATTAAAGCAGAAATTAAACTCATAATACAGACAGTTAATGAAACAACATAATATGAATTTGTGCCCACCTGTTGGCTTTTGTACCAGTAAAGACAGGGCCCTTTCAGGACAAACCAGAAGCGCTGCCACTTGATGAAGACACTGCTCTCCTTTCTTTTCTTAGAGAGCCAGCCATCACAGTCGGGGTGAGACAACTCACGGCAGGACACACGGCGCCGGCTCAGAGCAGTTGTCATTCCTGCAAACACAAGGATAGGAATAAGTAAACGGAGTACAATGAGTTCACTCAGCTGGTTTAATCAGCATCTACCATAATGCTTCATGTCAAGCTCCTGTGTTGACTTGGCTCAGTCTTAATGTTTGTCTTTTTTTTTTGGACCTTTGTCATTGTTCTAGGAAGCAGCATTCTGACATTATTCTATGCAGGCGGGTTTGTGAAGCACAAGATGGTTAAAACATCTGTAAGAAGATAATAAGATATCTCACCTTTCGTAGAGCTCTTCTTAATTTCCTTATTTTGCTGTAAAGATAACCAGACAGAAGTCAGTGAGAGTTTCAAATGAAGTTTTATTCTGTTAAAGCCTGATTGGGCTCTTTTTTTCCCCACTCACCGTGTGTCCCACCATTTCAGGGCAGGAACTGACGCTCGTCCTTTCCTTACTGAATCTGTGAGGTGAAGGACTTCTGGATGATGGTGACTGGTCTCTCATGAAGTTCGGGGATACCCTCAAACGTGAATTATCAAGTTCAGCTAAAAAGCAAACAATAAAGTGAAACATGTAAAAAACCCAAACAAACATGACTGTAAACTGCAGCTGAACAGTGTCTGCTAAATAAGACGGGTTTTATGTTAAAATGCTCCTTTTGGACTAAGCATAAAGTTAGAGTTGGCTTCGGTTACCCTTTGGCGTCCCCGTACTTCTGCTGCTGTAGGTCCATCTGAGGTCAATCTCATGACTCACCGAGCTCTCTGCACTCTTCTCTCTTTTCCCTCCATGTATAAATGTGTGATATAACCAACTTGTGTTTCTCTGTTTTTTTTTTTTACCAGTAGGTAGCCCTTCCCTGCAGTAATGGCACTTGTTGACCCCTCTTGTCTATCCTCCCCACCCACAAAGCCTAAGGCCAGATGTCCGCCCTTCCTGACCCTGGTTTTGCTGGAGGTTCGCTCTCCATTATCACCCTGTGCATGCTCAGGATGCGGGATTCAAATGAAGTGAAGATCAACAATTGAGTTCAGCGCTATGTAAATAAAGCTAAACTGAATTGATGGTAATTTTAGCGCAACTGGGGACATTTCATTGTAAATGATCCCCATAATAATAACAAAGCACGGTGACACACATTTGAACAGCCAGGGACCTACAGTCCATTAAGGACTTGATTATACAATCATCACTTTATCTGGGTTAAAAAAATATGCCGATGTGCATCATACTGAAAACATCTCACTTTAAATGGGGGAAATTTTATATCAAAGGAGTCATCAAGCAAATAAAAAAGCATGTCATCACAATACACCCACTTGTGCCAACCAAAGCCTGCAGTGATTGCTTAAAGGTCTCAGACCTATTTCAATTTGTTGCAGTCTGGCAAATAAAATGTGTTTTACTTTTATCTAATAAAAAAAAAATCCCCTCCTCATAATATAATATGTAGCATTTCAGACATTTTAGTGTGTTATTTTGGGTGCTAGAGAACAGACGAGCTTTCTCTTCTGCTGTTCATACAGATTTCCGCTCTGCCATGCCAGGGCCAGCCAACAGTTTATTGAATAAGCAACAGCTTTTGAAACAATGACACTGTATATGAAAGACGGGATGAGATGCATCACCAAATGCAATTTTTCATTGCTCTTTCTATTTGTGAAGCAGTATCACTTTCAAAGGTGTTTTAATAACAACATCATGAAACAGATAAATGAACTAAAAGGTTTCAGACTCATTTGCATTTATTCATTTGTCTGATGTTGGCAGGCTAAGTACTGTAGGTGCTCCTCTTGAACAAAGCCCATCTGTATCTGACGAGTCAAGTGTAGTCCATTTTGCTTTCAGAACTGCAAAATTGCTATAAAAAAACAGGCTCAACATACTGGGGACTCCAAAGAAAAGTTCCTTACCTGAGGCTGACGGAGGCGACAGCTGCTCCTGTAGGCTTTGGTCTGAAGTTAGAATTACGCTCCCCTCTAGCCCCTTGTCAGAAGATAACTCAGACTCCTCCTGGCCCATAGGCTGCTGTACTTCTGGCCCTTGAACAGCTCGCCTGATGCAAAGACATCCGTCACAAAAACTTACAGGAGTGGCTATGTCTGAGATTTGTGGTCAAAATCCTGGCGACTGACAGGAAAATGAAAATAATCTTTGATGAAAGGGGCTCCTGCCTACAACCACATCACTATCTTACAAAAGTGACATGAAACTTTTACAAACTGTCTTCTGAACAGATTAAAATGACTTCATAACCCAGTATTACAAAGACTCCCCCCCTGCTTTAAAAAGAAATGTGAAAAAACTGGACCTGTAGTGTATCTGAATGGAGCAGCATTATTTACAACCACAATGAGCCAACACCGCCCACTCGCTCCTCTCGCCTGCCTGCTCTCCATCAGCACCTGTTGTCTTCTCATCGCTCTTTTTCCTCCCTTCTCTTTTTTCTCTATTTTATCTTCATCTGTCCAAAACTCCCTCAGCTACATGACTCTTTCCTCATTTACTCATTTTATCCCTCATTTCCAGTCAGCACCGGGTGTGCTCAGTGGAATTCCTGACATTTCTTCTGTGACGTCAGTGTAAACCTATCATGTCTGAGCCGATTGAAAAGGTCACGAGTGTTTGGAGGAGTTTCGGATTTCTGAGTAATTTCTTGGTTCGTTAGCGAACCAGATTTATGTCCGAACTGTTCCGTTTGCATGCTGACACGAACACAGAGAATTATGCTTATTCACAGACTTCCCAAGTTCCTATAGATCAGTTGACTTAATTGCTCCCTTTATTGGATATCAAGATAAAAAAAAACAGATTTTCATGAGAACAGAATGTGTCTGGGGTTATTTTTTCTTGCTTTCATCAGTGAGGTTTTTCCCAGAAGCCTGAAATCTCCTCACCATATGCCAACTTGTCCAAATAACCTATGTCCACAAAGCCTTTGTAGCATGAGCTGAACCAGCACCAATAATTCTTCACTGGTCTTCACAAACAACTTTTTCTTAGATTTGTGGGGTAAAAAATAATGAGGGCAATACTTAAAATGACTAGTTTATTATCAAAGGAAAAGTTAGTGGATACTCTTACCTGAAAGACAGGGACCTGACAGACGCTGCAACCCTCTCAAATATGGAGTGCCTTGGATTCTCCTCTTCGTCCTTCTCTTCCTCCTCGTCTGATCTTTCTTCTCTCTTCTCTTCCTTCTTCTAAGAACAAATCAGACGAACCCAAGCATGTGAGCATGCACATGAATGTTTTTCTGCGTATGTGTTCTTGTGTGAACGTCTGTGGATGTAGGGTTTAACACAGGGGTAAGAAAGGGAACGTCATGTGGACTGCCACGGCAGTCCTCTCCTCGGGTCTCCATCTGCACACTCTGTGGCTGTGCAGATAAGACGGCAACACAGTCGCACAAACACACACCAAGTCTGAGAAACTAAAAATCAGGGCATCCTCTGAGGGCAATATGGAGCTGATACACACAACTGATTCACATCCTCTGAAGTGTTCTCTCACCGCAAGCCGCCAGCGAGATCTTAGATTAACATGGTAATGGTCACAAGGGGGTGTGAAATGCACAGAGAGTGTGTGTGAGCGCGTCTCTAAGCAGAGACACTTAGTGATAGCTTGCAAGAGTTTGAGACAGATTCCGAGTAAACGGAAATCAAAGAGGGCGTTCGCATGAAAGACCGGTTTAGGTTCCGTTGACAAACACGTAAACAGCCCACTTTCTAGAGAAGGGTTTGATGCTGGACTTTCATCCCTGGTGTTACATGACCTCACATATTCTAAAACGTATGAGTAAAACTGCAAAGAGAAAAACTGAATCATTATTATTTTCTAATTCCAGGGCTGACAAAGTCATTTAAAATAAAGCTTTACAGTAGCTACACTGATACTTTTCCCATATGAGACTAATAGCCATTTACATTTATTTATTTAGAAATAAATAAGTAAATAAATAATTAGTGTACTGTAGCTACACTGATACTTTCCCCATAACCATAAAACTCGTTCTGGATAAAGCCACAGACACAAGGGAACCAAAGGGAGAACTGCTTCTGTTTTGCTGCAGCTAATGGGGAGCCAAATAAATTAAACACATTAATAAATAAAACAGTTACAAATACATTTGTCTGCAAAGTAAGAAGATAATATGCATCAACATGTGTTTTTACGAATGAGGCAATTCATAGGGCATCATTGAGAGGACTTTAGGGATCCCTGACCTGAGTGGAGGAGAGGCGGGCAGAGCCTTTGCGTCGCAGTGATCCAGGGATCTTCTTCACGACCAAAGTAACTCCACTGGGATTCTCCTGCAGCTTGTTTATCAGCTTAGCTCTGCTCCAGCCCACCTAACACGAAGAAAGTTTTAGCATGAAAGAATTTGAATGAAGACACCAGCTCGACTGATGTATATATAACCAGAAACAATTCAAAGCAATGCTCCCTTTCATATTGCATCACTCACCACTATCTGGTCATTGACTTGGACCACTTCGTCACCAGCCAAGATCTGCACGTAGGCATCAGCGGAAGGCTGCATAAAGAGACAAACTACATAAATAAAAAACACCCCCCATACAAAACTTAGAACTTAAATATAGTATATAACAATCATAACTACATGATGTAGGGACATGTGATGAGAGAAAGATCCTCTAAATAGATACACAGCTTGTTATGAGAATATATAGCATTTACCACAAACAGGACAGACTTATTTCTGTGTAGTACCTGGATGCCTGATGTTTAAGATTGATTAGCTTGCTTTTTGCATCCTTAGACAACTCGATGATTTTTTTACAGAGACAGATGAATGACACACTGATGAAAATCTGTTATCAAATTAACCAGTTTAAGGGTGAAGACGGAAATCAAATGATGACAATGTCAGAGAGTAAATTCATGGGATGTTCATGGGATTTTTCTCTGTAAAGGAAACTTTTTCTTATGGATGCATGCTGATCATATCTCTTATTAGTCAGCCACAGTAAGGCTGCTGCAGCAGCAGGGGAGTCTAGGGTACTCTGCTGTTGACATCATGGAAAAATAACATCTTCATCCTTGTGTCCCACAGGAAGACTTCCCCTGTGCTCAGTTTAAAAGCCATACACTCCTCTGTCCTTTCAGTGATCGCTTGTACGTATATTTTACAATCCCCCTGACTACAGCGGTCTTTGGATTTCCCAGACAAGCCAAGACCTCCAAGAGGTAGTCATTATGAGTTTGAAATGTACCACCAGATAGTCATTAAATATACAAGACATATGTGTTATAATCTACTTTATTGCCTCCAGCTTTCAAAACACAGCTTCATTTATAAATACACAGTAATGTGTATTTGCAACACGTCGCTAAGGTTGGTTTTAGTTTTGAAGCAGAAAAGCGAATATGAGTCAACAACTACAAATAATGTGTCACATAAAGACACTTCCAAGGGGATTTCTGTCTAGAGAACTAACACTTCCATAATAAATTAATAGAAATTAGAATTTCATACTCCAGCTGTGCACAGTGGAAGAAAGATATTACTGTTTACTGATTCTGCGGCTAGTTGATAGAGATTTTGGCTGCGTGTGGAAGCAGAAGAAATAGAAAAACCAAAAAATGAAAAGTTGATAATTCTGTTTTTTGTTTTGCATCAATGTGAACTTCATATAAGATAAGCAGCTCAAGCAGACAAATGCAATGTCTGTGTTTAGCAGAGCACAGACATATGACAAGAGTACCGCAAACAAGTGTAAAAGTATTATCTGTTGTGTAAATGCAAGATAGACAAGAACCACAAAGTCACAGTTTGTTACATGCAAGATTTGCTAGAAAGTTAACATAATCAATCCACTAATGTGATTCACCAGTGTGCAGCAGATTTTCCTGAGGTGTCATTTCAGGACACTGTTTAACTGGACAGAGCTCAAAACTATGAAGTCTCTTGTAGGAGCAGCCCACGTCGTTTGCATGGAGTTCTTGTGAAAAGACAAACTGGAGCTGCTGTTCACCTATTGATCTGAAGCTCACGGGGAGCAGACTGAGTCATGCTGCTCCACAGATGACAGGTTAAGTGCACTGAGATGGCAGCGATGATTAGTTCGGTTAGTGGGCTGCAACAGCAGAAAAGGAAAGCCAATTTTAGTGTCTGACCTCAGCAACGGCTCCAGTCACGTAGTGGTTACTGGAGCTGGTGGATGTTATCTCAATCCCCTGAGAAAAAAGGAAAACAGAATCATGCTGATAAAGTGCTTATGCTGGGAAAACTACAGTACCTTACAAAATATCAACTTTGCACATGAATAAGTCAGAATTACACAACATGATGATCTTGTTGTCATCTGTTCCAAGTACTAACCAATAAGCTTCCGAAAGCTGTCATAATGAGCATGTGGAGAGCCACCAAATTAAACTCAAGAAGGTTCAAATCACTTAATCAATTCATAAAAC
>JBBDHI010000021.1:14474003-14485843 GCA_037177115.1 Craterocephalus stercusmuscarum | reverse complement strand
TTAATCCCATTGGTGGAGAAAGAGTGTCACGGCAAAGCTAAAAATCTAGCCGCTATCGCTAACTAAACTAGCCGGACGTGAAATCTGGTATAGCTCCTTTAAAAATGGAGAAACAAAATTCTATAAATATTATCTGAAGTAAAAGTTAGAATCTAATTGTTTTTATTTCCTACGTAGTCAAGAAAATGATTATTTCCTTTTACATTTTAAATTCCCCAGGTCTAGATGAGCATGTAAAAAATTTTTAAATTATGAGGGACCGTTTGTTTCAAACTTTTGTTCCCTAATTAATTTTATAGAAGATAAAAATCTGAATTTTTTTTAGTACATTGAAGGAGAGGACTGTCTCCAGAGATGCTGGTGTGACCACCATGACATTTCTTTTTGTTTTATGTAAATAATCCAGTATTTTAGCCATTGCCTACTTGGTTTTTAAGACTACTCATTTTGTATTACTAAGAACCATGAATGGTTTTGTGAATCCCTCTTTTTAGCCTCTTGTCAGTCACAACATAACCCATCTTGAGAGCCTAAAATGCTTTGTCTAATTTGCTCTAAATGGAGCCATAATTGAACAAAATGATCATTGTGTCATATTGAAGAAGACTTGAAACTAGTGTTTACTATTGTGACCTCAAGAGGAAAGCTAGTAACAAATGGAGAAAAATCATTTTCTCATAGAATGCAATTAATTTTCTCATTGTAATCAGAGCTGCTTTACATTTAAAAGAATGTGATGTAAAGTTGCTTCTCATTGGCTTCGCTTTTCAAGCCCAGATGTAGCCTCCTCCTTTAAACCAGATCATGTTCATCATGGTTGTTGAAACAGGCAGTGAGGCTTTTAGAAAGTTAGAAATATTGATCAACCAAGGAAAGGAGGAGATTGTGCACCTCACATTTTAAATGAATTCATTGCATTGTCTTGGTAGTAATTGGGCTCGCAACTGAAATGCAGCTGTTTCATTGCATTTCCTTGGAATCTGCAGTAACAAACTGTGCCACACTTTCCTCCGCTGTCAGCCAGCTTAGCTTTAACTCTGGTTACCTCTTTGTGTGTGTTACGAGCATCCAGTCTTTCATCTTTCCATTTGTTTCATCTATCTCTCCCATTTTTTCCCTGTCTTTTGTTCTCTCTCACTCCCCCCTGCTATTTCTGTTGTTCTTTCTTTTATTTATTGAACTCTTCTCCACCGGCTGCCACTGTGGATATTACACAAGGCCATTAGGCCTCATGTCAACTGGCCCAGCGCTGAACTGCCTATCATCTTACTGCCATCCTGGCTGCAGCTATTAATATTATAGATGCCAACACAGGATTTCCTGTAGCTTCAGATCTAATCCTGAGCTACCTCTGGGACACTTCCTCTAGGATCCATCTCCTTCTTATGTCTGTGATCAGCTGCATCTGCATTGGCGGATACGCCACATGTTTGCTGTCAGTGTGTTGTTGTCAATCGATATTGCCATTTTCTTCATTGTATCTTTTTCTTTCTTTTTTTTTTAACTACAAAACTGTTTGTCTCTTAAAGTGCATATGTGTTTTGCTGTGTGAGCAGATTGGACAGATGGCACAGTCTGCTATAGAGTAGTGAATGTCAGAGGTACCCTTCATCGGGTCAATTCATGTTGCTGGTTGTAAATCACCTTGATTTTGTCCTTTTATTGTATTTTTCCATAGAGAACAATTTTTTCTCCCCTTATACCTGAATTCTTTTACAATGCACTGTGGGTGAATCACTTGTCTTCCATTTTTCCGTTAGATAGCAGCAGCCATACCGGTAAAGACGGAGATAATCACAATAAGCAGCTGGAGGATTAAGACTAAGTATTTGCTAGGCTGCTGCATGTCCAAGCTCTTTGTGAGACTTCAAGTCTGCCCTCTTGAACGTTAACTTTTTTTTTCACAGTGTGTATGTTTTTTTTTAATTCTCTCCTTTTGCAGCTTGATCTCAGCTGAGCTGGAATATTTCATTGGGTCAACATGAAGGTCCATCTGCAACATTTTCTCTGCCAACTTCCCCACCCTTCGTTCCAGCTCTCTTTTTTTTGTACCTCTAATAGCATGGCTGTAACAGAAGGTGTTGCTAAAGGGCAATAAGAGAAGCAAAGAGAACTAATGGGCCAGATAGAGGAACGGTGGAAGAACTGGTAGAAAGTAAAGAAGGAGTTTTGCAGAAACATCCTGTTGAGTTAAAAGGATATAATTGAATGAGAGAGAATACATTCAAATTAGCATTCAAATTAACTTTTCCCTTTGTAAAATAGGGCAAGTACCACATAATTGCTCTGGTATTGGCTGTATCTTTTGGTTAACAAGGTTTTAGGTTTACAATATGCTTTAAGCTTGCAGTTAAATGAAAGCAGCTAAATCAGTTTAAGAGCATTGCTCAAAGTCCACAATAACATAAATTATGCTACTATTTGAAACAAAAGTGGTAGTTGTACATCTCTTCTGCACATAAAAGGTCCAGAGAGGATAATTGAACACAAATGTATGTTTTCTTGGGAGTTATGACTCAGTGGTTTTGGTTTGGTAACCCCTGCTTCAGAGGCTCCTTTCTTTGGCTCTCTTTATTTTACCCACATGAACTGGGACTAGCAGGGTGGAAATATTTAATCCAATCTGGTTTTGAAGTTGCCCTGAATCTTTGAAGAGGAAATGTCAAACATTATTCTTTGATTGTTTCACAGCAGTTATGTTTGACACCACAAATAGTTTTCACAACCTGTATCAATGTGTGTGAGACTTGGAAATTTGAAGTTTGTGCAGGTGAAGAGGACTTGCTGGTTTTGAATATTAGTGGCGGCTGCCAACACTCCAGCAGCACTGTCTGGGTAGAGCAACACACTTCAGCAGACTTCATTTCCCCTTGACCTCAGTGGAAATGTACCAGACCCAGGTTTAAAAAAAACAAACACAAATGAAAAAAAAAACAAACATAGTGAATATGCACAGGCTGGCAGGTGACAGTGGAGAGCGGAACTTCCTTTTAACAGGAAAATCTGAACCAGACTTGAGCAGATGTGGTTGGAATGTTCCCAACTGAAGCAGATGTTCTTTGAGACCCTTTTTCGGGTGGGCTTGATAAATATTAGTTTAACTTATTTGAAAAATATTTGGAAGGGAACTTTAAAGAACTAAGAGGTAAACATATCAATTTGGAGCAAAATATATGCAGCAAAATTTCTAGAAATTGCTCCTATTTATGATGCATCGGGAGTGAAATTAGAAAAAAGGAGATTATTTGTTTGTGTTTTTTATGGGGGGGTTACATTCAAGTACTGATTTTTTAAGGATATGTATGTGCATAGACAGCCTACTGTATTTTCAGTCTTACGTCAAGTTATTCAAAATGCTCTTGTCTGTTTTACTCCAGTGTCTGTGCAGACAAAGTCTGGTGTGGGATATGTGTAAACCACGGTTGGATGGGTGAATGTTTAGACTGTTCTGCCTTGCTCATATACACTTGTCTTTCCCACCTCCTTATTCCCAGCAGTTCTCTCTCTTTAAGCAGTCAGTGCTGTCATGCTTTGAAAACACACAGGTGCTCTGCCTCATTTTCTAGGAAGGAGGAAAAGCTGCAGTGAACAGCACAGGGACTAAATGTAAATGTGCATTCTTTAGACATGGTTGCCCATAGGCCGGTTGAACTTCACTCAAGGTCACGCACCATCCAGTGCCTTCTCTCTACTCGTGTGTGAAACGACTACATCCTGCTTTCTTTCTATGTGGCTCTCTTCTCCAAACCTTATCGATAAATCACGCAGGTTTAGGATTTAGTTTTAGGAAACTTGAACAAGTAATGGCTGTAGCAGGGGTTCAACTTGCATGACATGTCCTCCATGTGATGGGGCAACTGTTTGGCACTTCATCCTGCATCACTGCCCCCTTACTTTCTTTCTGTCACACTTTATATCTTCCCCTCTGGAGCTGATGTCAGAGCCAATGCCGGGATTTGCATGAGGCATTAGCTAGCAATGTGAGCATGTCTTTACTTGGCTAAGGCTTCTATCTTACAACACACTGCTTTGAGGCCCTGGCCATTTTGCCGCCTGTAGACTTGCACTGGCCCCTTGTGTTTACCCAAGAGCATTACACCATGTCTGCCTTTGCTACAGGACGCTGCCTCATAGCAGTCGCCAAATATTAACGTGCAGGTGTTGACTCAAATAAAAGTGTTCCCTCAGATGGATTTTGGTTTTTCTGCATCAATTTCTCTGCTGAACATGTTTTCAGTCATCTTACAGTAGCTCAGGGTTAGTTTACCCAAAGTAATGCCCAGAAAACTACAATCGGAAACACAATAGTTTGTATCCAGATTTTCTCAGACTTGAGACGAACATGAAATCATTTTCTTCCTTTTAATTGTGACTTTATATGCAAAGTAATTCTGTTGTTGCGCATTTGAGCCGCTCCATCCCGTCACCTCTTTGTTTAATTTTTCCTGAAGAAGAAAAAACTTTGTGAGGGTTACTTCCTGCCGCTTTGGAACCTCTCCCTAAGCCAACGATGTCCAACAACTTAGTCTGCTTGTCTTGTCCCTTTTTTAGAACTTCACTTCCCATTTTTAAGTGTGTGTGTGTGTGTGTGTGTGTGTGTGGAGATCGTATCTCTTGTGGTTTTGCAGAAAGAAAGGGGTTAGCTAACTGACACAGAAGCTGTGTATTTGTAAGACAGTTGCGTGTCACTGACAGCAGTGACAGCATCGGTGACATGGAAATAGCTGGACCGAGACATGTGGAGGCTCATATTTCGCACCAAAACCCGCGTACCAGAGGCAAGTGGCCGCTTTTTTTCTCACAGGCATATTAATAACCCCTAATTGATGTGAAATGTTTGCCTGCGTATGTGTTTGTGAGGTGCCAGGATGATGGCTTTGCTGGGGGGTTTCACTTGCCCAAAGCTTCAGTCAGCTGTGTGTGTGTGTGTGTGGGTGTGTGTGTGTGTGCGTTGTGATGACTGGGTTGGGGTGGAAGGGATTTTCTGTGTGAGTGTTGCCAACTTCTCAGCTGTGAAATTAGAAGCTCCTTTAGCTCCTTAATCATAAAAAGCCATCTAAGACGTGGCTCCTTCTCAGTCTACAAATGCAACCGACTTTCACAGCATCAATAATTCCCGTCTATGCTTTATGTTTCCGCTTGAGTCAGTCAATATCGTCGATACAGTAAGAACTAAACTGATCAACACGACCATCACAGATGTTCCAGGAGGCTCTAAACCAAAATTATTTGAGCTTAATTACATGTACAGACCATCTGCTTACACATTTCGCTACAATACCAGAGCGCCGATGTACGCAAAATCGAATATGTCAGCTGAAATTCTCAATCTCCGTGATCGCTGCAGTTCTTCTGAGAAACTCGGCCACCCCGGCGCTAGCATGCTGGAGTTATCGAGCAGGAAGGAAGTAAGATCAGAAAAAATTAGAAAAAAAAGAGGAAGTGAGAACAAGGAGGGAAGAGAAGTTTCCTGTCACTAATGTGGCAATCTTCACCATCTTGCCATTTTTCTTTCTTTCTTTTGTGGGTGTGTATGTGTGTGTAATGTGTCCATAACGAAAGCGAAGGAAATCTTAATGTTAGTGTTCCCTGCAACTGATGCTAACTGCGCCATATAATCACTTCCTGTAGAACAAGTCTCACATCACCTGGATAGAGAAGGAGTTTGCCAATGTTAGAGACCAGGTAAGCTCTCAGCACTTCCAGTGTGCAAACATTGCTGCTGCTGCCGCTGCTGCTTCATCCTCTTCAAAATGAAACTTGTGTGTTTGTGCCCCCTGGAAATGCATTCCACCAATCACAGACATATTAAGCACCTAGTTTTTTCCGAGCAAAGACTGCAATGCAGGTCTGCAACAGCTCAGCTGTGCTGCTGTTTGGCCAACAGAGAAGTTGACTCACGCACTGCATTTGTTAAACATGGGCGTGTGATGGCTTTTCCTCCCAGGTCAACAAGGTATTTATTGTATCAGGAGCAATAAAGAGGGTTATGTAGGACAGAGAAAAGGAGCCATGTTTGGGCTTGCAGGTATGGTTTTTAAAAGTAGGATGAGCAGATCTGATATGTTGTCCAAGTATTCAGAGGCATGTCAATAACTCTACAGCCTCCCCCTTTTGACTTCAGGTGACTTACTGTAAGAGTTAAGGGAAGTGGCAAAGAGTCTGCTTTTTAATCAGGGAAGTCACTAATTAATAATGCATAAAGCTGTATTTAAATTCTCTTCAGTAAATATATTTGCTTTGTTTGCTGATTTCTTTTTTCTATTCACCACCTCTTTCTTTTTTGGGGCTTTGTATTTGCATTTCAGTCAACAGTTTTTTTTTTGTTTTTTTTTTTTGTTTCTGGTGATGCCTCTCTCTCTTAGCCACAGATGTGTTAGTGAGCTACAAGCTGTGTGCAGGACTGTGAGAATGAGAGCAGGCTCTTCCTTCCTGCTCACTTTAGTTCCAGTTCACTTCAGCTGTAGCGAGCTGGTGAGGGCACACAGGTCTAATCAGACCAACACAGGCCGACGGAGCGAGGGGGGGTGGAGGGAGAACAGGTGATATAATGGAAGGAAAAAAGAAGCATTACTGAAACTTATAGCAGGAGGCCCCTGCTGAAGGAAAGCATAGGAAAGGGGCAGAAGGACATTTTCACCAGCCGATTCCACAACGAATCTTACAATGTGGGCACAAGAGAGTCTGAAGTTTGTTTGTGCAGAGATGAGGTGAAGTTGGAGATGATTTATGTGAGTTAGTGCAGAGTTTGCCAGGTTATGGCTGTGGGTTGGACGATAAAACGGTTTGCGAAATGCTGAGATGGAGAAGGACAAGAGAAAGTTCAACCTGAGCCGTATGCTGTCCCTCTACCTCTTCAAAAAGAACAAATCTCTGAGCGGCAGCCCTGCTCACTGCAACAGCTGCAGGTCTCCAGCTGCAGCAGACAACGGCACTGACAGCAGCATTTCACCTGAATCCAGGAACAAGTGGACGGTAAAGTGACTCCTCTTCATGTTGACATCTGTTGACGCTCGAGCAGCCGGTGTCTGCGGGACTGTTTCTGATGTTGTTGTCGTATTTTTCTATATTGACAAGCGAGAACGTGGGATTTGTTGGCTGCGAAGGGCTGGGAAGGCTTTGTGTTTGCTGACATTGATCAGTGGTTGAAAACAAGGTGCAACTGAAAGCCTGCATGTTCAGTCAACTCTGGTTTCCTGTTGTCACATACAGCTCCAGGGTTTTGTGGCTTGAGACTGTTTGGTTTGTTAAAACTTATTTTCTGTTTTGTTTTTGTCAGAAAAAGCTTCAACCATGAATTTTGACCCAATTGATCATTTGAAGAATTGTTTTGGACTGTTTTTTTTTTTTTACAGTAATTGTGCTTATATTTATAATCATGGTTTATAAGTTAGCATTGCCACTTCACCCGATCAACCTATCGCAGGTTTCATTTTTAAAAAAGAAACTCTAATGCCAAAAAAATCATCTACTTTTTTGGTGCTTTGCTATTACTCAATTTAGTCCCTGTGAGTAGCTCTGAATTTCATCAGTAGAAGTGTGATCATATTGTGCATCATCACAGGCCTGGTGCGTGGAAGTCGGGTTAACTGAAAAAGTCAGCCTCTAGGAGAAGATGTTTTCTTGCTGCTGATGCTTTGATGGCTTTCTGTTGATGAGTTGTGGGTGAAGCTGGGTGTCAGCAGGTCACCAGTGTGTGTTCATGCACTGTCAGCGGTGCCAGTGGCACTCCACCCTGTGAAGAACTTAGACAAAAAAAACAACTTGTATTGAGAAACAAACAATAAAACCCCCCATTGCTTCTTTTTATAGCGTGCATCACGGTTCATCTCAGAGTTTTGCGTTTCCATTTAAACGCTGCAGAAACCGGGATTTCTAGAAACACAGAAAACTAACAGCACACATGATGAGAACGCGTTGGTATAACCGCTCATACACGCACATCACTTTTCATTCTGCTTCCTCTTTTCTGAAGAGTTTATTTTGATGTGGTGCTATTTGCAGGGTGTGAGAACTGGCCAGTTTACACAACAAATTATCTGACTACTTTTGAGCATCGTCATTATTGCTGTAACGACTCTGCATTGTGATATCTCACACTCTGGTTTTTAACACTCTTTAGGACGATGGAGAAATCAAAGAGATCAACATCACCCATGTGGTCAAAGAGGGCTCCGAGAAGGCCGATGCCTCTCAGTTTGAGCTGCTCAAGGTTTTGGGGCAGGGATCCTTTGGCAAGGTAACAATCATATTTCTCTTCCTCCTCTGTGAAATTTTCTCTCGCTCCATGAGCTGCATGAGCTGCAGCTGTGTTCTTGATTTTGATTGCCTCTTTTTTTGCTTGTTCTGCTATTTTTTTTTTTATGTAGGTGTTTCTCGTACGAAAGGTGACCCCTCCTGATGCCAACCAGCTCTATGCCATGAAGGTTCTTAAGAAAGCCACTCTTAAAGGTACAGATGCCAGAAATGTGCTTACGTTATGTAAGCTTTGTGGGGTAGTGACAAAAACCGTAGCTCTAGGAATATTCCCCCTGGTATCGGTTTTATTAGTCTGTTTTTATAAACCTGCTCATTTCCTCAGTGAAGGAAGTAAATGAAATGACAGACGTTCCTTCCTGTTTGCAGGAATGACCGTGTTTTCTGTCATTCCATTTCTGAGCTGTAAAATAAATCTATGTTTTAGGGTTTTAGCTTCCATTTGTTTTTCAAATAGTTGTCTTTGGGTTTTTTTCCCTTTCTTTTTTAATGATGTCATTGTTTTGAAACAGTGGATGCCTTCGTTTCGTGTAAGAGGGTGTATGCTTTTCCTGTAAGACAACATCAGAGGTGTGCAGTTGTGTGTGAGCAGAGACCACCCCAGCTTTCAGTGGGTTTTTCTGATCTTGTGTACAGGTGGTGTGGTTTCATCATTTAAAAAAAACACACACAACAGGGCTCTCAGTTTGTTCTCACCATCTGTCAAACTGCTGCAGATTGTTCTACAAAGGCTGATCTACAGAATAAACTGGACTTTTTAATCTAAAACCAACTCTGCTGTTAGTCTCTTTTTTTTAACTTAGCATCACTAATTCATCGATTCTTCACATATAATGACAGTTGGTGTAGAGCCTAGTAAATGGAGTTACTTTTGTCTATAATGCGCTGAAACTGAATAAATCTGCAAAAGATTTGAGAGCAAAACTTAATGTTCTGCAAAGATTTAGTCTGAATGCTTACAAAAAATCTAAAATCTGCTTTAATCAATCAATCTGGCAGGCAGGACCTACATGCAGGAAATCAGACGCCTCCCCATGAGCTGGTGTCTTTTACCAGATCAGATGTAGCCTTCTGAAAATGGAAATGATGGCTGGTTTAGGCATAAGTGCGCATTGATCTTCTGTCCTCTCCACTCTCGTCCAGTCTTGTCTAAAAACGTCCACTCTTGTTTACTAAATGTCGACATTTCCAAGCTGTCACTCACATTTCGATGGAACAAAGATCCCACCTGAGGAAGATTCATAGCTCATCTTTTCATAGCTCAGCTGTCTTCAGTGAAATTTAACGTAAATGGACTCTGTGATTATGTCTTTCATCCCTCAGTGAGAGACCGTGTAAGGACCAAGATGGAGAGAAATATCCTCGCAGATGTTAATCACCCATTTGTTGTCAAGCTTCACTACGGTGAGCTTGAAATCTCTGTTTCCAAAGACAAGACATCAATAATTAAACTGGATATTTTAATGAGAGATTGGGCAGATTTTTAGTGGATGTGGAGTTAAATTAAACTTTTACGTCATTTGTAGCGTTTCAGACTGAAGGGAAGTTGTACTTGATCCTGGACTTCCTCAGAGGGGGAGATCTCTTTACTAGACTATCTAAAGAGGTGAGTTAAGTAAACTGTCATATTGTATTAATTTCAGTTTCTTCCATTGTGAAGCTTTCATTATTACTTATTAATGATTTCCTCTTCTCATTCACTTCCTGTGTTTCTTCACCTGTTTCGTGTGTCGTCTTTCCTCCAGGTGATGTTCACAGAGGAGGATGTGAAGTTTTATCTCGCAGAGCTAGCATTAGGACTGGACCACCTACATAGCCTTGGCATCATTTACAGGGACCTCAAACCTGAAAAGTAAGCAACGGTTAGATTATGTCACTTATTGTTGAAATATTTAAGAGAAACTAGCATGTTGTATAAGTTACAACTAAGATCCATGATACTGTAGGATTTTATTTTAATGATCAATTCATTAGTTGAGTATCCACAAGCCTCAAGTGTTGGTTTTAAGAAGTAGATATTCTATTTTCATTGTAAGCTCTGCTAATTGATATTCCCTCACCACTTCACATTATGTTTATTTTTCAGGTGTAATAGCCTTTTTTTCCCTAACCTGTCAAACCTGAGCTCAGCATTGTTAAAGTCAACCTCTGGTCTTCTTTTTGTTCTGTTTCAGCTGGTGCATTATGTTTTTTATGGCCAAATTCTATTGCAAAACACTGGATCACAACAGAAAAGAATGCTCCTCAGATATGACTTTATAGTGCTGATAGTGATGAAAAAGTCAGTCAAGGTAGTTTTTGATGTGTAAAAGTTATTGTGTAAGGGATAACCCCGATTACAGCTCAGCACATCTTCATATCTGCATGTTCACATCCTGACTTTGGGCACTTTTATTTCTAGCATTCTCCTGGATGAGGAGGGACATATCAAACTCACAGGTGAGTCTCCTGCCTCCTCTTGCGTACTCTCTCTAGCAAACACACATTTTCCTCTCCTCCGCATTGTTGACCTTCATTACTCACAGCAGCATGACAGCCTTATCTTGCCGACTGCCCGTATCTGCATATGGACCAATACATGTTCCCCAAGTTAATTATTATACTTAATCTTATCAACATCCGCGGGTCCTGCCGCCATTGAACCGAAGGTGACCCCTGGAGGCTTACAGAGGCAGTATAACTCATTCGGATGGACTGCTTTAAGATGGAACAGCAGTTCATACTGCACATTTTTCATGACGGGTTTGAAGCATTCACATTTTCTGCCCTGTGGTGCATTTTCCAGATTTTGGTTTGTGTAAAGAAGCCATCGACCATGAGAAGAAGGCTTATTCTTTCTGTGGCACTGTGGAGTACATGGCACCGGAGGTCGTGAATAGGCAGGGACACACCCACAGCGCCGACTGGTGGTCATTTGGTGTACTAATGGTAAGGAGGGGGGGTGAATATGATTTGCTTTTTAACCCAAGTCACACATGTTCTCTATATTTAATGTTTGCTATCTTTTATAGTTTGAGATGTTGACAGGAGCTCTGCCGTTTCAAGGGAAGGACCGTAAGGAAACTATGAACATGATTCTGAAGTGAGTGCAGTCTAGTTGCTAAAGCGGCTCCACAGAAAAGCCTGTTGTCACAGAGAGGAGCTGCTCAAAGAGCCTCAGGTGCAGTGATTAAAGCTGCGTCCCATCTGTCTCTTCCTGCAGGGCGCGTCTAGGGATGCCACAGTTCCTAAGTGCAGAGGCCCAGTCCCTGCTCAGGGCTTTGTTTAAGAGGAACCCAGCCAACAGACTGGGTTAGTTTCAGCTCAAGAACATGACTTTCACCAATGGCAAGAATATCTGACACAGTTTCTTAGGGGAGGGCTAATAAAGCTCTGCTTGTTTGCCTGCAGGATCTTGCGCCGATGGTGCGGAGGAGATTAAACGACATGGCTTCTTCTCCACTATCGATTGGAATGTAAGTGCCTTGCTGCTGAGGACATTTAAACGTATAGATGATTAAATTGAATAGATGGTGTTCGTGAAAGTCTTCTTATTCCTTTCAGAAACTCTTCCGAAAAGAAGTAAAACCTCCGTTCAGGCCAGC
>JBBDHI010000021.1:14442595-14459745 GCA_037177115.1 Craterocephalus stercusmuscarum | reverse complement strand
CCCCCCCCCCCCCCCCCCCCCCCCCCCCCCCCCCCCCCCCCCCCCCTCCCCCCCCCCCCCCCCCCCCCCCCTCCCCTATCTTTACCTCATTACATTTACCTCAGAGAGTTACATAGACGACACATTTCAGTCTTAAAATTCTGATTTTCTATTCAGTTCAATCCAGCTTTATTCATATAGTGCCAATTAACAACAAAGTAATTTCAAGGAACTTTACAATCAATTTTCATTGTGATTCAATTAAAGCAAATCCATGTTATTCCAGTGTATAATAACAGTGTTCATCCAAGCCAATTCATAAAAAAATCATTACCAAAGTACTTATTTAAATGAACACCGCATTTACAGCAGGGTATTTAACTTGTTAAATGGGGTTATGAGCCATTTTTTTAATTTTGTACAAAGAATTCATTCAGTTCAATCAAAACAGTATCAATAATTGTACCTAGTCTCTATTTTCTATATATTCATCACTGCATAATATTGGCTATAGCATTTTGCTTCTGCAACTTTGAATTAAAGGATTTAAAACAGCATTGAATGTTTTTTTTTTAGGATAATCAAAATTCTGTGTTTATAATTCCGCATTTCCAAAAGAAAACAAAAGAATACTGCACACTGTCAAATGGGTCAAGAGAGTGAGGAGTATCAGAAAGGGTAATAATGCTGAGCAGGAAGGTGATTAAGGGAGAGATAAAGTGGAGCATCACACCTCCCTTCTGCTATTGCCATTTGATGTCAAGGCAATGTTGCTAGGGGCAACCATCCGAGTGAGAAAAAAAAAAGACAAAAATGCATGTAAGCAGTGTGGCAGCACAGAGGCTGTGAGAGTGGAAAGCAACTGAAGCAGCGTCAGAGAGAGAGAATGACCCGATACCTCTGCTTCTCTTGACTGAGCAGAGCTGATCAAAGCAGACCTCCAGATGATGACAGCGAAGCACAACAGTCAAGCGGAGGACACGAAAGCCTGCCAGCATCAGCAGCAGAGAGGAAAGCTGCCCAATCATCAGCTGACATGCTCATGAGATCAGCAGCCAATGAAATGCCAGGATGCACCCTCCCCGACACGAGCGCTCAGACGCAGAGAGCGCACAATCCTGGCTCAGATCTCTTATTAATGAATGGAGCAGTTCCCAGGCTGCATCACTGCACATCTCTGCATCCCTCTGCTCGGCTACTTTCTCATCTGACGCGGGAGAACGGGGAAAAAGCAAGTCAGCGGCAGGAAGGGCGGCAGCAGGAGAACGAGTGAAACGCTGGCTATGAAGGGACGACAAAGAAACACAGAAACCCAGGATGAGGGGACAGCAGAGGACATGGCAGCTGCTATTAAAAGCACGGACTTGTATCCTGATCTCCACCCACCGGATTCATCATCTCCATCATCATCTTCATCCTCTCTTCCTCCTTCAGCCATGCCACCTTCTACATCTGCCTCCGCCCTGCTGGCGCTGGCGTCTCCAGCCACCAGGCGCTCCATTTCCATGGGCGACTTTCGGAGGGTGACAGAGGCTCTGCTAGCTGGTTCAGAGCCCCCGTCTACCTCCGCCACGGCCCCCTCTTCCAAACTCGTCACCCCCAGCTCCAGCATGGAATTTGAGGCGGCCAGGCGGCGCCTCCTGGAGGTAGAGGAGCGCCAGCGTGTCATCAGGGAGATGGAGCGGCGGCTGGAGGAGCTCAGGGAGGTGTTTGTGCGTTCAGAGCAGCAGGTGGTGGTTCACGGGGAGCTGGTGTCGCGGATATCCAGCGCAGCCCAGCAGGGGGAGCTGTACGTGGCAGAGAACAGCCAACGCCTGAAGAAAGGCCTGAAGTTCAAGAAACACCGACCTACTATCGTCTTCTCCTCAATGCTTGGACTTCGTACGTGTCTCCCCTGGCCTGTGAAGCTCAAATAAGACCGCAGAAGCTTCCAACCTTCACTTTAGAAACGTGCTTTACATAACTGGGAAGGTAGAACACTGTTCTTTAGCTATCACTCATTGACATGGCTGCTCTCCAGTTTCAACCTTTCTGCTCTCGTAGCCTGAGGCTGGTCCTCAGGAGCTTTAGAGTGCCTACAAATATCATAGATGCTTGTATGGAACTTCCTGTTCAGTGCATTTCTGTGGAAATTCCCTGACTAGAAAAAAACCAATCAAGCTCACGCCAGTGCAATGTGTACAGGATGTCACGGCCTTTGCTGCTTGCAGATACAGTTCAGCTCGCACAGGAGAGATTCAGATCTAATGGTGCACAGATGAGTCAGGGGATGTGGGAGGAGAGGTTCAGAATGACCTGTGAGGTATCAGGAGCTTCACTGTACTGGAGGATGTCATGTTAAGGAAAGAAAGAGAGTGAGAAAGAAGGAGAAAAATCTAAGCTAGGGGGAAGAGGTTAACAACTGAGAGAAAGTTTAGAGGTTTATGTAAAGATTGCTGCATTTTCGAATTCAAAACAAGGATGAAGAGAGAGAATAATTACGCGACTTAAAAAAAAAAAAACGTGCCTTGGCTTCTCTGAGACCGTTTGACCACGACCACAGTATCTGTTCTGGGCAGCATTTATAGGAAAAGCAAGATGACAGGAAGGAAATTCATGCTGGGACAATTCCACCTGTGGCCTCTTTTTATCCAGTCACCTAGCAACCACTCATCCCTCCATCCTAAATCTGCTTCCACAAACATGGAGAATGTAACCAGCGGAGCACTGTAACTACCACACCATGTGTCGGCTGTAGAGATCCTCTGAGGGATTTAGTCAAACATATTAGAGACCGAAGCTTGCTTTTAATACTGTTCATTCCCTTTTTTTAAGATTAGGGGTGAAACTCTGGTAAAGGCACGCACATGCGTGAGCACTAATTTTAAGGTATGCCATCACAAACTGCTTGTAGTGTATTGGCGTCACATGTGACAGTGATATATAATTAAGAGCTGCATTTTTGCTGCTTGCAAACAGTAGTTAGTTTGCCCACAAGTCTCGACAGCATTGTCACTTTAACCATGTTTTTGTAATAGAAGGTAGTTTGACTCTTTTCATTCATTTGCTTCTGGGAGAAAAACAATCAAGTATGTTTTCCATCATCAAATATTTGTCCCAAATGCAGGACGTGACCTCATTTTTACATACTGTACAATCATTTGTATTTCCCGATTCCTTATTTTCCCTCCTTGCATTTTTTTTTCTTTCTGAATTGACAGTGATAAAGTATTGGTTATCCTCCTCCACCTCTCCCATAGTTCAGCTGCATTGATGCATGCAGGATGCATGGCTAATACACAGGGGATATCTATTTTGGGCTATTAGAAGGTTACGGCATGGAGACAAGAATTCAATCTGAGTGCATTTGTTGAACAAATGTGAGCGCATGAAGGTATCTGTGTTGTGCTGCATTCCAAAACAATGAATAAGGATTTCTGAACATGCATGATTCCTGAAAGTGCTTTGTTTGCTCTTGTCATAAATGGAAAGAACAAAGAAGCGTGTCTCTTTGTGAGAGAAGCACATTGTTGATTGTAGAACCACTTACTGTGGTTTTCCATAAAATCCTCATATATTCCTGTTTTTATTTTTGCTTGCTTGCACAGATTTACATGATGTATCAGATGCATCTATTTCTTTCAAGTCAGGAAGACCAAAAGAGACTGACTCTAAGATGTAGCTGCCTTTGTTAAAAGACCCTGCCATCAAAGTAAGAAGAAAAACATGGTGTGTGCAAAATTAGATGTCTGGGCTTACAGCGCAAGTTCAGAAATGTAGGTTGGTGCAAATTAATTAGAATGAGGCCATGAGATTTTCTAATTTTGAATTAAGGGCTTAAATGATCAGTCCCTCCAAGTTGCTTCAGAACACAAGGGACTCTGACAATTAACACAACCCAGTACAGAGGACCAAATGCACGTTTTCAAATAAAAGTGCATCCTGGTGCTTGATCCGTTCAATTCTGGGTGTCTCTTAATTTAAAGAAAACATTGGAGATGAAAAGTTTCTGTATTGCCGATAGCCATGGAGACTTCCTCCTTTATTGTTCACTAACTATTCCACATGGCCAAGGCAACGCTGCTTGCTGGTTTTGTGCACACCGATAGCATAGCAAACAAAATTCCACAAAAATAGTTGCTAACAGAATATATCTGTGGGATAAAAGGGTCTCAAAGGCCTTAAACATGTATTCATACTACTGTGTATATAGCTACAAATATACTTGTATATATGGCTGACCTAATATGCCTTATGCAGTATTCGTGCATTGGCATTTACAGTAGTGATGGTAATGGTTTTGATGATTAAAGTGGGGACATTGTGAACTTATGACCATCATAGACTGCATCCAGAAGCATCTTTTTCTGCGCAGGATAAAACCATTTGAGTCACGCACTGCTGTGGGACTGCACCTTTTCTGTTTTATATGAATGAAAAAAAGAAAAAAAAGACGCTTCCCAAAGATTTCTGGGCCCACTTGCAGAATGAATGTAATGTTGATTGATACTCAGCTGTTTCTGTGTTTTCTCCTGAACACTGGCTAAAAAACTATAGCTGCATTTTTTTTGTTGTTGTGGTTGTTTGAACCTGTGGTTGGCAGTGATTGCCGATATATTTGTTTCATACCTCTGGGATGGCATTCTAGCCAATGTAACTTTCAAAATAAGTAATTTCATCATATTAGTAAATATTTGAGGAGCTGGGAATTGTTTCTACAATTGCAGTTCTCACAGCCCTTTACAGATACAAACACTGGGTGACCGTGAGTCCAAAAGCCATTTCTGATGTTCATTTATCTTTTGAATGTTTTCATATTTTGTGTTTGCTGTTGTTAAAGTGATTTTATGCATTTGTTATAACAGAGAATCTTTCTCATATCAGGTATGTGACACCTTTCTATACAGTGGTATTTTTGTTCATTAAGAGCTCTACTTTAGTATGAATGTTAAATAAGTGGCACAATGTTTGTTCAAATGGAAGTAACAGCAGGCTTGGTACTAATTAGCTTTTAGTATTTACTAAGTGATCGCGCAATTCAGTGTCAAATGTTGAAGTACTTGAAGTACTGGCCCCGCTTATGAAAAAAAAAAGACTTTCTGCTACACTTTCTGCTGAGTGAAAAAGTGAATGTTTTCTCCTTTGTATGCTTAAATTTCCCTCCACTTTGTTTTCTTAACTTCAGCACAAAGGTGTGGTGTGTACGACTCATAAATATTATAAAATCTCATATTAGACTATTTCATTTCATTTTTTTTTGTAAAATAGGCTGAATTATTCAATGAAGAGATTAAAATGCTGAAATGGTGCAAACATGTTTGTTTTTTCTTCCTTTTCTTGGGGTTAGAATTAAAATACTTAAGTAGTTTTTGGCAACTGAAAACAAAGTGTTACATCTTTTCAGCTGAATGGGACATTTAGATTCACCTTGCAGAAGCTCACAGCAGCTGGGTCAGCAGAAAACTGCTCTCTGACGTAACATTTGTTGGAAGCCAGAAAGAAGCAAACTGTGAAAAAGCTCCAGGATGAAAGATTTAACAGGACTTATTTTGTCTCTAGTCATCTGCATGTCCATTAGAGCCTCTTTTAAGCTGATTATTTGGTTAAATGAAGGTTAGATAACACAGTTTTTCTGGAGATGGGCAGAATTACTGGAAATATTATCTTCCAACTGATCATTACTGCAAACAAGGATTTGTGAAATCACTTTAAGTTGATGTTTCTGCTGCTGGTTGCTCCGTAAAAGCATTACCATGAAGATGGCTTCTGTGCTCATCTCAGCAACTTGCCAGATAGAACATCTAAATATCCTTACTGATGTTTTATTCATTTATGGAGATTGCAAAATTCTACATCAACATGACACTCTTGTATAAGAAAATAAACTCATGCAACAATTTCCAGCCACTCAGAAATCATATAAATCCAAAGGTTGCTACAGGCTTTATCTTAAAGCTCATATATTATTCCATCATGTATAAACAATATAATAGTACATTTCTGCATTAGGTGTCTTGGTTTATATTAATAAAGCTAAAGTGGAAAAATGTGTTAAATGCATATATTTATAGTACAGAATTTCTCAGAGGGAACATTTTACACATGTTTTATTCATTAGTACAGGCATGCAGGCCTAATGGGGATATGTCTGTTTGCATATGCTGCTCAATAGGAAGAACATAGGAGTAAGTGACGTGATGCTCGTCTATGCTGGCTCAGCGAGGTGGATGGTTATGTAAGTGACAAGTTTCATCATTGTGGCTCTGGGACAGAGGGTCAGGGCAAAGTAGCATCCAGATGGGAGACAAAATGAGGCTAGAAGGTAGAGAGAAGCTGCAGGGAAAACTGCCCAGAAGGAGCTTAGCTTTAGCTTTAGGGTGGAATATAGGTTAGAAGAAAAACTGCTTAAAGGATATATAAAAAAACTAAATGGTAAATCATCTTATTTAGTTGTTTTGCCTTGTTTGAATGCCTTTTCTTACAAATGTGTTTTAAAGCATAAAAGATTAAACCATAATGTATAAACAAACGACGGCAAAAGTATGAATGACATCTTTTTGCAGATCTCATAATAGTTATTGGAAGTCATAAATAAGTTATAGACTTTATGGGACATCCACACACATTCAGCATATCAGGAGGCCATTCTGTTAATGGTGCATGGGCACTGAATAATTTAACCAATGTGTGCTGTTGTGAGCATAAAATGACTTGAGTCTCTTTTGGTTTATATGCAGAATACATTTTATGCCAGGTCCAGGAAGATATCATTTCATTTACAATTTACCACTTTATGATTATCAATAAACATGTTCAATGTGTATGTTACGAACATACTAACTAATTTATGCTTGCTAATTTATGTACATTTAACAGTTTCCACTCACAGCTCTGTCTACTGCCGTCACATGCTTCCTCACAGCTCTGCTAACCTGTCTGCCTTGTGAGTTCTTTGCTTAATCATCAACACTGCAACCAGAAAACATTAACAGAAGCAAAGATGAGCGAACAGAATTCTTACTTATATGACTTCATAGAAGAAAACCTGCCCCATTTCATCCCAGCGTTCTTCTGTTTAGTGAGACGGGGTTGTTGGAACAAACATGCAAACCTGTCTATTCCCTTTTATTTTGTCTGGCAGCCATTTAGACAATGGCTTAAAGTACATGACATGATGTGAAAAAAGGACATGAAATTGGTAACAAAAAGTAATACTGTCTGTTATATTGAATAATATGGGGGCAAACACATTTAAACATATGTACAACAAATTATTAAAACTGTGAAATGTGTTACATTTGGATAATGGTTTATGATATAAGAGTAACAAAATACTTTATCCAGTTAAGGCCCTGAATCCTGGCGGCTTTGTTTAGTGCAGTTGTGCTCATGTATATCTGGAATTGAGAAAAAAAAAAGGACTTAAGAGTAAGTAATCTTTTGTTACCCGAACAAATTACTGTAAGGAGCTGTTACCAACAGCCTCTCTTTAAGTGCCATTTCCTGGTAGGTCAGAGTCTTTTTTCCACCCCTCCCTAACACACCAGAGTTATTCCAGGTTCTCCAGAGACTGATGCCTGGAGCCAGTAGAAACTGGATCCTCCACTCTCTCTGCAGTCAGTGAGTTAGACCCAGACTTATGATGGCCAAAGTTTCAGATCTCTCGCTGGACTGCCCAGACGGCTGGTGTTTTGTCAGAGACAGACTGGCAGGCACATCCTTGTCCAGGCGGCAGCAGACCTCGTAGGCTGCGGTATACTGGGATTTAAAATATTACATATTTCCTAACCTGAAACAACAAGCAGTTACATCCCTATTCAGCAACTGGCAAAGTAAATATTTACAGCTCAGTCAACCTTTAAGAAGCTTCTTTTGAGTTTAAAGTGCCTTGAAGGGTTTTTCCCTGCTGTTATAGTTTGTCTATATCTGTACCAACAACTTAGACATATACTGCAGAAATAAGTGATTTCTTTCCAGGATGAGTACATTTTTAAATAGGTGAGAACCACTAAAAGGGCTGTTTCCCTATTCTGATGTCCCTTGGTGAGCAGATCCTCACCTCATGTGGAAATATTCTAACCTTGCTTAAATGGGTTAGTTTCAGGAGTATAAGTCGTCTATTGTAGATAAAATTCCACTTGGTGACAAAGTTCCCCGATCCAGAAGTATGCTTCCGTCAGTCTGTTAGTCTGTGTACATAGTTGACAGGAAAGGTCCCGCTCCTGGATGGTTCCCCTTCTATGTGACCAACCTGTTGGATAGGGAGTAATGGGATGTTTATCATATGTGTAAAATGAAAGCTTGTGGCCATGTGTGAAAATCACTCCTGTTTTCTGATTATTTGTGTCTGATTCTTTACATTTACAAAAGTCTCCAGTGGAACTAGACCAGTATAATCCAGTACATGCTACCAGCTTCCAGTAAACATCATAATGACTGAAATCTCTGATTACAGCTCACCACATGGAGTATGACTATAAGGGGAGTAAACAAGTTCACACCACTTTGAGGTCAAGGAGAAGAATGTGTAGTTACACTCACCCACCAGTGGGGGTCATTAGTGGCTGTGACCACAATGACTTCATCTTTGAAAAAAGCAAGTTGCTCTGAGCTGACTGCTCGGCAGTCCACCAAAGCCTTGACACGCTTCTGTGGCCGGCTGCCAGAAACCTGGAGGAGACGTGTAATATGAATCTCAGGGTGCCACCAGCATATTCATATCGACTTTCTAGTTTTTTTCAGCTCCCTGAATAAAGAGTACTGGACATCTATGACACAAAGAGGTATCTGTGTGTTTGTACCATAGCGTTTCTGCGTGATCGGGGGGCAGAGGTCACAGTAGGCGAGGATGAGGGGGCTGGAGCAGGCGTTGGTGCAGGAGCCAGGGTGAGAGGTGGACTACTGCCCACTAAGCTGCAGTAGAGTTCCTCCTGGCTTCCCACACAGCTCTGGGCCAAAGCACTACATTTTCCCTGGCTGCCTCCTCCACTGCTGGTGCGACGATACGACGTGGTCTTCTCTGAACTGGAGGTCGAAACAAAAATAAATTGAACTTGCTCTGATCAAATCCCTTTATCTCTTATTGATTAGTCAAAATGCAGAGTTAAAGCTAAACATTCAGCTTTTTCATTACCTGACAGGTCCTATGTGGTTCTGAGGGGATACTGATGTAAGACTACTTTGAGATCCAGAACTTGTACTGGAAGGGCCCTCCCAGGTCTGCCTGTTTGCCCTCTGCAGACACCCTTGTCCATGCGTGGACCGAGGAGGCCTCCCGGTCTGGCTCTGGTTCTCTGCATTAAATGAAGCAGAGGTGCGTTTTGTTTGTGTCTGAGGACTGGAAGAGTGTGGGGCCGGGTTAGAGCAGCGTCGTGGCAGGTTTCCATCCTGTGTTGTGGCTGAAATCTGGGGGTCTGAGCGCCCTGAGGAGATCAAATCAAAGACCACAAGCAACACTGTATCAGTGAAACAAACATGAGTTGAACAAAGTTCTTCATTTATTCAAAGCAAGTGTGTTACCAGCGCCTTGCCATGAGCATAAACAAATAATTGAAAGCTGTTTAAACTGAAAGAGGTTCCTTAAGGTTCAGTATGAGGCTGCGTGCAGTAGTTTACCTCTTTGGATGGATTTAGCGGGCAGCGGTGGAGGCATTAATGTTCCAGAGGGGGCACTGCTAGCTAGAGGATTTCTGAAATCTAGATTCTCATAGGTTTGGCAAGGCCTGCTACTTGTAGTGGCACCATTACTCCCAGTCCAGCGAGTAAAGGAAGATACCCCACTTCCATTTGATGATGGAGAACGATTTTTAGGTAATGGGCTCACCTGGAGAAAAATGGAAATTTTCTAAAATGTTCATCTTTACAATTTTCAAATATTTATTTCTTTTAATTTTCATTATATTTTCCACACTGATTGAAAGCCCACTTTTGCTAAACTTACAACAAGTATCTTTGGCCAAAAGACAGAACTGTGTATTACCCTTTCATCCAGGTCATCTTCACTGTCATAGAACTCCTGAGAAGGCATCTCCCATGTGAACTCCACATGGATCTGAGAATTAAACTTCCCACTCTGGGCCAGCTCCAACTAAAACACACACAGTCAGGCACAAATTTTAACAGACAAATGACTTTTTTCCATAAATACACCCATACCTGTAATAACTGGAATCAGCCATCTTACTGAACCCATTTTATTCCATCAAATCTAATCTAAATATTCTGTTATGCTTATTTCATTTGCGGTTCCCCTTCTGGCTCTACTTCTTGACTTAAATAGGATCTCTTGAATTTTAGAGACACACCTTTAAGATAATTGACGAACTCGGTGGAATCCAGAACTTCTATAAAATTTAGGGACATTTTGCTCATTTGTTATTTGACATAACATCCTGGGAGATGTGGTTGTTCACAAGCAAACAGGATATTGCATAAGCCAGGTCTGATTCAGCTGGGGAGATGGCCGGCAAGAAAATAAAACCGGTTTATAAATGATACACATTGGGGCCTGATGAAGATTGAATTTCTTGTCCTGGGAGTGAGCCCTTTGCTGGGCTTGGCTACACTGGGAGTTATTTTAAGGTAGTATTTCCAGCTGTGGAAGTTGTGCTGTATGGTTTCTACAGTTAGCTTTTTTTGTAGGTATTCTAATATTGCAACTTAATTCCTCAATTGAACTTTCCTAACAGTGTGTGTTCTTCTCAGAATTTTAATCAAAGGGAAAGTTAGGTCTCACCAGCTCAATGCAGTGCGAATGCTGCAGCCTCCTGGCAACGTCAAGAGCCGTCTCTCCACTTGAATTTACTATAGAGGAAAAATAAATCATGGTTTGTAACTCATTGATGGTTGTACTGCTCTGTCACCAGCAGCAGAATGAAATGTACCTATATGAAGGGCCGCCTTGGCTTTGAGCAGCAACTTGAGAGATTCAGGCTTGTGATAAAGGACGCTGTAGTGAAGAGCTGTGTTTCCCTCCGCTGTTCTCTTCTCCAGACAGTTGCTGCACAATGAACATATGGCACAGACAGATGGTGTTAAAAACTTGATCAAAGTGGGCAAAGAAACCCGACAGCATCAATAAACAGAAGTTAATGAATCATATGACTTGCCGGACCTGTTCTGACAGAGGAAGTCCACCAGTCCCAGAGAGCTTCTCTCCTCCAGACGCACAGCGAGATGGAGAGCCGTCTCTCTGACCCCCTGAAAAAGAAAGGAAAAGAGGCAAATAAGGAATAGCTGAGATACTCCATGCCTCCGTGCCTTTTTATTCTTCAGACTTACTGCACATTAACATTAACATGTGTCTGACAAATTATGGCAGGTCAGTTGTGCAACAATACGCTTGTGTCAGTTAAAAATGAAAACAGTCCTGCAGCTTTAAAGATGACCTGTTTATATGAAGCGCAAAATGAAGGGCAGAGGTGAAGGTGTAATTTAATAAGCCTGTCCTATTTGCTCCCCAGGGACATGAGCTCTGACCTGAAAGTTATAATAAAAATAAATGAGTACCCCTCCGACATAAACAAGCTATCTCACTCACACACAAAGTAAGGCAGACTACACACTGTAAGAGCCTACCAAGAAGTGCCTGACAGGACGACAGGGTATGATTAAAGACGAGAGAAAAGAAGAGCTAGAGGGACAGCAGAGGAGGGGAAAACGAAATGACCAGATGAAAAGAACAAGGAAGAGGAGAAAAGTGGATCAGTGGCCAGAGGAGATGGGCGTGTCTCTGACAACCGGCATACTTAACAAAAGCACACACACAGAGTAAATATCTGCTCCCTCAGCCTGCATGATGTGCCATTTTTAAAAGAAGGAAGATTTTTATTTACTTATAGCAATTTTAGCTATCATTTTAAATCAAACGGAACAAGTAATAAGACACTTAGCCAGAAATGCAGATGTGGAAATCCACTTATGGCTGTAAATAACCTTTACCTGCCCCTCAGGGAACACGAGTGGCTTGGCCAGGTCGGCTCCCTCAGCATACAGCTGCAGAAGCGAAGTAAGGTCATGGCTCCTTATGGCATCATACAGCCGGCCTGGACAAGCTTCTTCTCTGCGCTGGACGTAGCGACGTTCAGCGTACTTTGCAACAATGTACTCCTTCCTGGCATTCCTGGTTGTTAAGGAAATGTGAGTAAATAACACACAAAGCCTTCATTCACCTTCTAAATAATTAGACTGACGGCTGAAAAGAACTTACATGTCACTTTGTGGTAATGGCTTGACAGAGTCATTCGGGAGGCCTGCCTCCATGATGTCATTGAATCTGGTGTTGCCAATGCTGACAGCCAACTGGAGTAACACACAATGAAGCCGTGAAGATGTGAGATGAAGGCGTGTGAGGGAAAGGCACAGTTATGCAATGTCTGATACTAAAATCCTGACAAGAGAAGTTTCACACGGGCTGATTTAGTCAATTTATTTAGTACCAGTAGCTCAGAGGTGCTCAGCAAGTCGAGAGTCAGCGACTGAATCCTGGAGTAATGGACTCCCAGGTCTCTGTGGATGCCAGAGCATTCTATACACGTCAGGATTCCCAGGTTGGTGGACAGCCACGTTGGGTCTGAGATACACACACAAAAAAAAGATATTTTAAACTCCAAGCACATATTTATGGATTATGCTCATTAAATGATTTTTAATTTCATGATGCATTTTCAACTTTTGCTTTTGTAACCATCGGCTGGCTGACCTGGAGCTCCGCAGTCTGCACACGCGTCGTTGCCCGGCATGTGTCGAAGGTTTGCAATAACGGACTGGGAAAGATCCTGCAGGCCACTGTCCTGGAGGTGAAGTTGATCTCCTCCCAACGCTGTGTTCAAAGCCTCCTCCTTACTATTCTGCAGCACCGACACCCAACTGAAAGCACGGACACACAAACAAGTAAACATTTTGCAACCGCTCATGTGAGGCGCGACACGTGCAAAAATTCTTTCTTTGATGGCTCAGAAGTTTTAACCCATATGTCGCGCATGTGTGTTCAGTCGCTGAGCGAGAAGCAATCATCGCTCTCACTTTCTCAGCTCCACTCGCACAGAAACTCACACTGAGTCACGCATTTGTCATTTGTGAACCTTTGCTACTTTTCCCTACAAACCATTTCCATCTTTCTTTGCCCCTAAACTCACAGATCACAAATCAGATAAAAGAGTCCCACACACAAGGGAAGGGAAAGGGACAGATGCACCCCAATCTGAAACCACATCACAGCACAAAAAGTTCCCTTGCTTGTTGTCTGTGGCCAAAACGAAATGTCCCACCCAGGACCAGATGGGCCACTGGGTCCATTTTCTTCTGCATCCTTTTAAACATGGTCAGTCTTGCTTGTTTTCGATTAAAGATAATAAAATCTTTCTGTTTGATGAGGACATTTAACTCATCCCCTCTCCTCTTTCCCAGAGCAGTTTTGGTTGTATCGTAATGAACATTGACAAGCCTCTTTCCTACAGACCAAAGCTTTCAGAAAAAGAGGCAACACTTGTCTCAACTAGCTTTTACAGTGAAAAAAAAAAAAGATGAGAAGATGAGAAGTCTATAGTAATATGCACCCGAGGGATGTTTCAGTGCTTACATTGTACATTCCTGCTCGTCCTCAGCCTGGAAATGATACGTCCGGTTATCTGCAAAAGAGAGAAAACGGTGGCATATTGTTGGCACATTTTGGGGGAGGCAAAGCTAAAAATAGAGATTGCATGCTGAAGCTTTACAAGAAAGCACATTAGCAGAAAATTTTGTTTGTAAAATAGCCATCACACAATCCCCTCTTTTTAACCACTAAACAGTATTTGTAATCATTAAGAAAGTCTCACTAATCTCAGACTAAACTGTCTCAGATCCTATCTGTTATTTCTTTCAGAGCTACAGCTGCTTTGAAGATGACTTAGTAATTTGTGGGCATTCATCATGAGAAATATTGAGCGGAAAACGTTGAGAATGAACGTACGAGTAACCAGGTCAAAGGTTCTCCTGTCGTCAGGGTCCGGTCGCACCTGGCAGGTCAGAAGGTTTAACTTGGCTGGTGGCCGATTGATCTGAAGAATGAGATTTTATTAGATTGTATCAGAGGATTTGGACGGAATCTGAGTGATAGATTTAATATTTTCCAAATCAAAGATTAGTTAACGTGTTATGTGTCAGTCGCTGGTCCTCACCGTACTGTGGGAAATAGTCAGGCATCCAAATTTAACACCACACTTCCTCTTTTGCCAAACTTTCCTTATCCTGTTAAATAATTACCGACAAATCAGGTCAAAGTTAAAAGAGAGAATATAGAAATGATAAGACTGATGTGACCCTATGAACTAAAACTAGAGTTAAAATGACTCCACTCCTTTTTCCATCATCTCTACTGATCACGGTAAAATGGCTGAGAACCTGTTTTCATTTGTGCCAACAGCCTGAAGAGAGTTTACACAGAAGTTTTAAACTATGACTTTAATCTCTTCAGGCCGGTGACACAAACCAGAAAAGACCAGTTATCAGTCTGAGGAGAGAAAACTCGCCTCAGTGGTTTGGCCTACTGATCCAAATCCTTTCTTCTCATAGAGCAGTCTTGCTATGTGTGTGAATATTTGTGTTGTGTGTGTGTGTGTGTGTGTGTGTATGGATGATACAAATGTCAGATCAGCTCAGTTATTCTGTTTGCCAGAAAGTTCCACCGAAGGGGCCCCTGCTTTAATCTTCATCTGACAATAATAAAGTCCAGCTGAGGCAGACAAAGTTTAAGTTTGCCCTTCCCTCTTCATGCCATATTTGTTTACTCTTCAGCTGGGTTTGATTAATTCTGCCTCTTATAAGTCCTGTTTATCAATCCGAATAAAGGTTTAAATATGTATAATAAATAAAAAGGAATAAAAACTTTTTTTGACAAAATAACTGCTGTTAGGGACATTGAACAAGCATATTTGCAGCCTCAATAATCAAACAGCCTGAAAATGCCCATCTTGCCCTTTTGGGTTGACGCAATCTCAATGCTTATACACACCCGTCACTCTTCTTGAAGAGGAAGCCAGATTTCTCTGTCCCATACTTTTTGTTTCCCTGTGGTTGGTGGATGCTGTACCCGTTTCCAGAGTTCTTTCTGTTCAAGTAATCCTGGAATACAAACAGGGACCTCAACCACAAAAACATTTCTGCAAGTTCTGAAATTTAAAGACAGCACGTAGCATGTTCAGCCGGACAAAGCAGTTTGATCAGCTACAAATTAAAGCCCTCAGCAACAGGAAATGAGAACACAAGAATGATTTATTAGAACTACGTATACCTCTTTCCCCTCTACTTGCAGAAGTAATCTTAGAGAGTCCCTCAGCTGACTGACTTGTCTGACCTCCTCATCCTGCTCCAGACGGATCTGCAACACCATTAAAAAAAAAAGAAGAAAAAAATATTGAATATGTTGGAAAAACATGTTATGAGTTCTCCAAATTTGATTAAATTATACAGAATTCTTTTCTTTTTTTTATTAGTTTTGGGTGTGGAGTAGCAATACAGCAGAGCATTGTGTAACAGCCTAAAGCAATGCAGAGCAGAGCTCAGTAGTTGGGAGTGTAGTCTTTGGAGGTTTTTATTTCTGTATTCAGATGTAAAGTGACCCTTCCCACATGCAACATAAGCTAGTCTAAATGAATTATTTCAGCTTTTTTTTCCTGAGAATCTAATTGGTATAAAACTAAATTTCCTTGTTGAGGCAGAAGCATGTCTGAGCAGGTTTGTGTTCTGCCCATGTTGAACAAGAAAAACTTCCAACGCTCCCTGTATCACAGTTAACGTCTGTTTCCAGTGCACTACCCGGGAAAAGGAAAGTAAAAGGCTAATTTTGTTCAGACTGGAGACCAGTGGTCGGAGAAATAGGTGTGTACTCAGGAAAGTATGAAAATGAGGGGAATCTTTCAATTTCATCTTTTAAAAAAAGGAGGAGGCCTTCCTGGGAATAGATTCCAAAAACAGTTTCTGCCCTCGGGATCAACTGGGAAGATTAGAGAGACACTGAGGTTTTCACTGCTGTGACAGATAAACAGAGAAGCAATGCTACATAAAGAAGGAACCAAAACACTAAAAAGAGTTTCACTACTTTTTCTCAGGCACAATTTCTCCTATTTTTGTGACTCTGCCAGACATGACAATTAAAGGAAATGGGAGCAGAAAAAGTGGATGGTCTGGGTGGATAGCAGGCAAGATAACATAAATATGTATGGTATGCGCATGTGTGGGCATTCTGTGATAAGATCAGCTGGAGATAATCTGAACAATTCACAGAGACAATACTGCTGCTCCCACTTACACATGATTCACAGTCTAAACGTTGGAAAAAAGTAGAATCCCAATTCCAAAGTAAACGGAATAACTCGACATGCAAATCTCATGAACCGATATTTTTCCCCCAATAGAAAACAAACAACATATCAGATGCAGAAACTGAGATTTTTGATACTTTCATGGGAAATATTAATATTATGAGGAGACCAATTTCTGGAGTTTAAGGAGAAGAATAATGTCTAGCTTCTAGCTGCTCAACAGCTCTCAGCCCTGGTTGCCAGATTTGTATTTGATGATGTGGCAAATGTGTTTTCTGGTGGTGAAAGGTCTGGTCTGCATGGGGAGAGGTCAGCATGTAATTTAGCATTGTCATGCTAAATCAAATTTTTCTCACTTTGTCTTGGACTCAAGTGCTTGAGTGATTAATTGATCTGAGCACATTACAGTTTTCCAATTTGGTTCAGACTACTTTAAATGTCCCAGAGAAGAGAGAGCTGATGTGGGTCATGCCCACATCCAGCTTCGTCTTTGGCTAAGGGCCTGAAGGTCGTGAGCCTTTGTATTTGTATTTATTCATTTAAAAATGGACAGTGCACATCAATGTGCATGCGTCATGTGAAAAGCTAATTTCCATCCTTTGTCCTTTCATTCAGTTTCGATCTTCTTGGGCCTTATTGTATGCACACAGAGATTCCACCTGATTGTCCAAATCTTTTTATCTTATACCCAGAAGATGGTGGGATTTCCAAAGTCTTTGCAATTTCACACTGAAGAACATTTTTCTGCAATCCAAACCTTTTAGATGCAGTTTGTTGTCGATGTTGTTGATGGACTTCAACCTATCTTGAAATCTAAGAGGCTCTTTCTCTCTGAAATGCTCCTTTAACACCAAGTAATGTTTTTATCTGTTGCCAATTGACATAATTAGT
>JBBDHI010000021.1:14428837-14442488 GCA_037177115.1 Craterocephalus stercusmuscarum | reverse complement strand
TAAGAGGCTCTTTCTCTCTGAAATGCTCCTTTAACACCAAGTAATGTTTTTATCTGTTGCCAATTGACATAATTAGTTCTCATATTCTCCACTTGGTGTTTTTCAATTTGTGCCAATTACTTTTCCAGGCTTTCATTACACTTTTCCAAATGTTTAGAGATGTGTTGCTGGAATATAACTCAAAAGGAGCTGATCATTTCCATGAAACGGGAAACAAGTAAGTAACTTGACCTACTTTACGCACTGAAGAGATAAATTGTAGTCAGACAGAAAAAAAAAACACAGCAGCTGACATTTACCGTTTGAATAGAAGAGGCAAGTTTCTCAATGAAGGGAGTGAGATTCTCTGCAGCTTTCAGCCCATCCTGGAAAAAACTGGGACCGGAAAAAGAACATGTGCTGAATCATGATGGTACATTAGCTCAAACATCTCTGCCTCGCCAGCCAAAACATCACATGCTGAAGCTGTAAAAGCAGGTCCATTCCCACATGAAACCCTTGACATGTCTAAAACGGGTAAATGGTTAACAGAAATGATAAACTGTTAAAGGAAGTAAAACCAAAGAGACTCGACTATCATGCAAAATCTCTCTCCCAACCAAAGGCGGAGATCAAATGGACATGCTTTCTATGCCAGGAATAACATTCAGGTTTTTAAGGCTTATTTCACACACAGCACAAAGTGGCTATCCAACATAAATTCTATTTTAGGATGAGACTGACCTGAGCTGAGCCTGGAAATATTTGATGAGACTCTGGAGAAGATCAGGGCCCTGACGCACCTTAAGTTCCTGGATCTTCAAAAGATACTAAAAACATAAACACAAACAGTTCAAAGCAGCTTGAAAAATAGTTGATCGGAGCATAAAATCATCAAACCAAAGGACATGTAGAAAATATTTTCCTGCTCAAACTTTAGACTTAATCCTGGACTAAACACTTTTCATGTTTCAGTGTGTGGCTGCACATGTCGTTTCAAAGGTCACGTCTTATTTCAACATCCTCGTGAGTTAGTCAACTTTGAAGAATGAAAGTAAAACGAGAATTCACGAAAAAAAACAAGTAAGCTTTAAATCTGAGTGGAAGGAATGACCCTGTTGTCTTTGCACCATTAAACCCAGTCTGTCCATCTGTCTCTGCAGCTGAAGCAGCTCAGTGAAGCGTTTTTCTTATGTGTATATTTTTGTGTTTCTGTGCGATTTCGCGGAGCATTTGTATGCATGTGGGGGGGAGGGCAAACAAACGGCACACAGAGAGACTGAGGCTTTGGGATGGCTTGCAACAAGTGGAAATTCCATTTTCCCTGCTTCTCCTTTTAGTTTCAACAGCTGGTCTCAGTTAGGATTAGACAAGGTCTTTTCCAGCAACATGTGCATTACCGCTGAGATCTACCCCACCTGTATGCTACAACACCTTTCTGCACATTTCCTCCAATCTGGTTACTGAGCTTACAAAGTATAACTTTTATTGTTGATTTCAAATGAACATTTTAGTTACTGGCTTGGATTAATATTTACTAAAGAGACACAAAATGGAGCTGAGTATCCAGTCAACCAGAGGGAAGTGGAATCCACACGGCAGGCCACCCACATCATTTAAATAAAGCAAAAACTGTCTGGGATTTGGTATTTTGACTGGCACTAGTCCCCCCACCTCACACATTTGTAGCTGGAAAATCCTTCGTTCTCTCTCCATGTCCTCTCCTCCATCTAGTCCTTCTGTCCTGATCAGCCCTAGCTGCTTGTTTTTCTCCTTCCTTTCCTTCTCCAGCTTCACCCTGAAGGATAGACAAAAGAAATTGAATAACTAGACAGAACAGAAAGGTTGTCTTCATTCGTTTACATGCACAATGTGTTTTTCTATTACCCTGATATGCTGCCCTACCTTTAATTGTAGTGAGCTTCCTGTCAAGGTTTTTTTTTAATTACCAACTCTATTTTCTTCCTCATAAAAATGTAAGAAGAGGTGTAAAAGATAAGGGAGAGGCGTAGTTTCCTTACTACGTTACAAAACACTCTAAACCATTATCAGAAGATCAAATGATAGCTGCAAAGTGCAAGTGCCTCAGCTATATTTCATAGTAATGTAATGGAGAATGGCCATGGGGGTTGAAGTACTGCCCCATTAACCTATAACTGCTACACCAGCCTCTGTGACCTAGTCAAAGAGGAGAAAGATTGGCTTGTTTTCAACTTCCTCTCAGGTTCTGTATCACGAAAGTAGTCAGGCTTGAAGGCGCAGAACATTGTTATGAAATGAGAGTCATATGAACGTGAGAAAAGAGAAGGGTTAATTACAATTTCAAGTCGTAATCTTTCCAGCTCTTCTCCATGTGTTTCTTGAGCTCCTGTAAAAAAGGGAGAAGAGAACAGAACAGAACAGAACAGCACAGACACATAATGAAGTTGTGTAATGAAGTTGCAACAGGATTTCGGCAGCACTTTTCATTCCTTAATTTATAATGAAGCAATATTCAGCTGGTTAAAGACAGGGCAGTGACAGGAGCTTACAGAAGCATCAGCCTCTTATTACTCGCTCGTCTGGTGGCATGGCAAATCAACAGGCCCTAGCCTGAGCAGCGAACAGAACTGGAACGGAGCTGGGTCTTACTCAATCTTACTTAATCTATACAAATAACCTCATATTATCCAACATTTTAAGAGGCTCAACGATGACTATAAAGCAGACAGAAAGCATTATCTTCTTGAAGAAGAAATCCACCCCAAAAAATATTATTTTTGTGTGTAGTATACTGGTCAGTCTGGTTTGTACAATCCATACAAACAAATGCATTGGGCTGTAAGGCCTTTTAATCTTCCAAAGCAATGTCATCTCAACTTAGTTTGCATGTTTATGTGGGACGTCAGGACTGAGGCCATGCATGCATATCACTACTGGCATGTTTTTCAATATCAGCTGACCTTATTGAACAGATGATCACAATGTCTTTCTTTTGTGAATGGATTGGATGGATTGTGTCACACCTAACAATTAGACACAGATGTGTAAAGCTTCTAAACTAGCAGAAAGATACCCAGAGTCTAAGAAACGAAAAAACAAATGCATAACCACAAGCCTAAGATGATAGTTATTCTGTGTCCCAATACTGTTGCTTGCTTATGTTTTGTAAGCACCTGTGTCTCTTTGCCAACTGTGCGTGTCTCTTTCTGACATACACTGCAAGTGTAGATCTAGGGAACCCTTACTCTTTGGACCCCTGGGTTCCTGTGAGATAAGCTCATTCATTCGTGAACTGAGACATTGTTCCACTGCAGGACCATTTATTAACCTTTATTCAATC
The DNA here is from genome assembly GCA_037177115.1 of Craterocephalus stercusmuscarum. Taxonomy (NCBI): domain Eukaryota; kingdom Metazoa; phylum Chordata; class Actinopteri; order Atheriniformes; family Atherinidae; genus Craterocephalus; species Craterocephalus stercusmuscarum. Next base: position 14,439,187 of record JBBDHI010000021.1, on the reverse strand, counting down.
AGGAAGTAAAAACTTGAGAAAACCTTAAGAGGCCGGTAGCAACTCGGGTCAGCAAATTTAGATAGGATATTCAATCAACATACAATAAATATAAAATGTCTAAGTTAAAAGATCAGAAAATCTAATCATGCCAACTGAGATCATGCGATGACTTTAATTTAGGGATCATTTTTCAAAAGAACTTTAGGGTGCATCTTCCCTTTCAGGTACTTATGACCTCTCTGTCACTAAACAAATGATCATTACTCACAAACGGAACAAACAGAAGCTGAATTTATATATAAGCAATCTGTGATTGAATCCAGACTCACCAGTCTGCTGTCTCGGAGTTCAGACTTCAGCACGTTTTCCAGAGGAAATGCCATGATGTTGTTGAGGTTTTGCACCTGAAATGTGTAAGAGAGGAGCAAATGAGGGAATGATTTCACCAAATATCACAGATACACCCCAATCATCTTGAACTAAGGAAACTAAGGAAACTAAGGAACTAAGGAAAACGCTCAAAGATGCTGTTCCACACAGTTAATTTAATTCCCAGCAGTCGTGTGTTTCTGGGAACGAGAATGAGCAACAATCCAAAACATGGTGATGCATACACTTCTAATGCTGAGTCATTAAAGAGAGCACTGGACTATAAGTTGCGCAACCACAAACATGGCCATATGATGTAATCATGTTAATGAAATGTTTGTCTACAGTCAGAGTGCTGAAACTATTCCAGATGTAAAAGGAGACGATAAACTCCAAACTCATTCGTGGATCTGGGAAGCATGAAAAAAACAGATTGGACTTTACTGTAAAACACAATGACCACTGATCCCCCCTAGTGTAAGTAAGCAGTGATTACTTTGGCATTCCTCCAGCCATGTTACAAACATGATTCATCATTTACACAAATCTCTTGCTGGCCAAATTTATAATTGTCAAGGTCACAGTAGTTTTTTCATGGTTTCATGTGAATTACAACCAAGTTGTCGTCTCCTCTCAGCATAAATAATGTCAAACTACTTCCGCGATCTGACTGTAAAACCAACCGTGCTATATTGACACAGAGAGCCGAGGCCTGGTTGGATTGTTTTGGTTGGCATCCAAGTACTGAGGTAACTAATAGATAATAAATGGGGTTCTGACCCAGGAAACCACTAGCTTCCAGTGTCAACACGAGCCAGAAGATCAATGCACGTGTACTTATATTAATACTGCTCAGTGCAAAGCTGATTTTTTTGTTTACCACCTTAAATTACCCTGCTTTTGGTCTTTTGGGCCCATTTTTCACATCTGCAAGGCCTAGTTTCTGCTGTGAGGCCCTGATTGATGCATAGGAGGGAGTGTGCGTGTGCTGACTTACACACGGAGGTCTGGGATGAATTATCATCACTACAGAGACCATCAGTGGGAGGGTTTTGGACTACCCCAGTCAAAACGCATTCAACTGGTGAAACCTCCATTTCTCAATGCATCATTACATTCATATTATACTACAATGTGAGATTCCATTATGAATTCCTCATATCTTAAAGACAGTAGATTTTAAAAAGGTTCTCTCTCCTTTCTTTCCCCTTTTCATATTTGTCCTCTCACCAGATTTTTGAAGAGGGCAGTGACCTCTCTGGTGAACACAGCCAAGTTGAGGAAGCCTGTGGAGATTTCATTGTTGTCCTGGGTCAGATGGCTATTCCCAAGGTTCTCCAGCACCTCCATATACTGCTCCTTGCTTTCCACATGTGCTGAAAAAGCAACACAGACAAAATGTGTATTAGTGCTGATGCAGACTGTAAAGAAAAAAAACTAAAAAAGACTAAGTAAATGCATAAAATCTGAATAGGCAGATTTTATGCATTAAAGATTCCTCCCTCCTTGGGAATATTTCAATGAGACAAACATGTGGGATAAATTAGTACTGGTCTACACCCCTCCTGAAGCAAGAAACAAGCACACAGAGACCATCTTTCTCGAGGGCTTAAAGGGTCCTTTACCAAGGGTTATGACCTTTGTGGATTCTTAATCTGTTGAATTTATATGGAAATAGGCTGATGGAAAAGAATGTGAGCCCCGCTTTGGTAAAGGCTGCATTAAAGGTTTGGGTTTTTTGTACCACAACAGTAGTTTTTTTTGCCAAAAAGGAGAAAAAAGCTGAAAAAAAGCCCCCACTTGTTGCCAAGCAAGGCTTAATAAGAAACAGGAAAAGGAAAGTAGTTCTCTTCAACAAAGGAAATTGTGCATGCTCAGCCCAGAAATATGGGCATATTTTACCACTATGAGAAATGGAAAACATGGACAAGAACCTCAGTAGCCAACTAAACAAACTAAACCAGATTTAAACAGAAGGAACTTGTGTTCCACTTTCCACTTAAAAACACATATGGAGCAGTAACCTGACTAGAGTGAGAGTTGTACTAACACAAAAAAAACATGAGTTTGTACAATTACTAATAAATGAACAAAAGAATACAGACTGTAAAATGTAAACCAGGAGTTGAGATAAACTTGTGGCTACAGCAAAAAAAAAGTCACAACAAACAAGATGCATGCAAGCCAAAGAACAAACAGCTGAGTTCTCAAAGAGCCTGACGATGACTTTACAGCTGACCTTTAACTGCCAGATGCCAGCAGAGAAACTCGAACTGCTCCACCAAAACACACACGGACTCACAAGCAGAAAACTTGTGCTTAGTGTTTGTGGAAGCAGAAAACGAAAGGAAAAAGGATAGGATGTGTACGTATGACACGACGGCCATCAAACCAGCACGGGGGGAGATTAGCTGTGGTATTCTGTCCGTTTATGTCATGGGTCAGATTGCCGGTTATGATTACCTGATGAAGGGGTCCAGCAGGATAATGAGTGAGTGAGGAATGGGACTCCCACTGCCACATTACTGGAAGCAACCCATATGATTTTACTTAGAGGGAGTAAGTGGAGAGCAAAAGGGAGCACTGACGGAACGCTTTCCTGCAGATGCTGCAGCGCTGATGACTGGATCTGCTTGCCTAATTCTGAGCAGATGCCTCACTGACTCACCATTACTAAAAACTATAACTTAAAGCTTCAAAGCCGGAAATGAGCCTAAAAGCAAGTTGAGAAAAACAACTTGAGGATTTGTTAAGCAGTTCCTCTTTTCTCCCACACATTTTTGAGGTGAACGCTAACATCTGACAGATTTATGGAAAAAGATATGGTGGCAGTGACCCGCGTGACGCACTCCGACAGCAATCTGACCTACTGGATTTCGAGGTCGCTGAGCTGAGCACCGGGTTGTTGCCAAAACCACACATGCCATTCACCTTAACACACGCCATGAAACCATACTGTCTGTATTTTATATAAACACAATCAGAAATTGTCCCACATGGCCCCAGTCCCAAAACAAGGAGCCTCTCTCATAAACACCACTGCCCACTACAGCTTGATGATGTCATGTGTCGACAAGTTATGCGGATGCTCCCTCACGGGCTGAACAGCTCATCCTGCCATAATAGAGGCTGACCTTTTACAGACAGCAAGCTCATCATGTTGCGCACTTCACTGGCTTCAGAAGCGTTCGTGCAGCATGCATTAAGATACTTGTGCAAGATATGCAGACATTGTAATGTTACAATTCATGTACAAACACCAGTTTTGGAAAACAATCCCAAAGGTATGAAGAGGTGGTGTGTGCGAGTTACGCGACATCTTACAGAGTCCAGTGGCGTTTATCGCTTTGATCATCTTCTTCATTCTCGTCAGAGTTGTGTTATCCATCTCCAGACACTGCAATGACAGACACACAAAGTGGATAAAAAACAGGAATAGAATAAACAGATATTCTAAAAATTGACTTGTTCTGATACCGATACCAGTATCGGAAATGCCTCCAATACCGCCCCCAATTCTGGTATTGGTATCGGCGAGTGCTGGAGTTCAGGCACCAATTCGACATAATCACATAATTAATGAAAAGAAGTATCCATTTACTGATTAGCTCTGACACAGCTCTTCTTCATTGTTCTTAAAACAATTGCACGGTGCTGCCGATCGTAATGATGTCAGCGGTATGGCAGTATTTCACACTGGATTCTCCCTGCATCTGAAGATAAATGGCTTCAGTTTGTATTCATTCATGTTTTACAAAGAGTTTAACCTGAGCCAGGCCTTATCACAATGCTAATCATTTCACAGTCATGCAGGAGTAATATGGCATTTGTTTTATAATATAGTGGTATCAGTATTTGATATCGGCCGATACCCATAGCACAAGTATCCGAATTGGTATCGGGAGGAAAAAAATGGTATCGGAACATCTCAATCCAAAAGTTGGCTAAATAACACGGAGCCCTGCAGAATGGTACATTTTCTTTCCACAAATGCAACAGAGAAACTGTATCTGCTGAATTTTCTCACGCTGGATGACACACTGACAAACTGGTTTGACTCAGAGAACAATTATCTTTCTCGCACCGTCATGGAAAGCCCGGAGTGATGTCAGTGTATTGATGGTTTTGTCAACCAGCGAATCTTCTCTAAGCCAACAGGGTTCGCAACAACTTCCAGTTTAGTTTCCCCGCCCGGGCTACTTGTTACAGCACAACCCCACCTACATAGCACCAGAAATAGCTTTAATAGGCGGGAGATTTAGGCCCAACAGGGGCCCTGCCACGTTACGCGTTCACACACCCCAGTCTGTCCCAGTCAAGTCCCCTCCCTGAGTTCATTAATAAAAACACAGGGCGAATGCTGCGTCCTATAACGCAACAGTTTAGTTGCTCTGCTTGGATATTTGGCGAGGTAAAACACTAGAGAACACACAGACTGCTCATTCATCGATCAAAGGAGGCCGTCAGCCAACCAGGAGCTCCACCTAAACGTGTGCTGTTACTGATAAGCTGCAGTGTCTTTAACACTGCCCATTTATGCCCACATGCCAGGTTGTGTATAGATGCTGAGGGCGTGTGTGTTTGCAACTGATGCTGCCGGCAAAGCGTAACCTTTCATGACTGACACATGATCCTTATTTGCTGTACTAACAAGGCCGGATGACGACAAAACTTTGACAAGTTCATCATTGGAAAAACTTTGAATGTGTTTATGCGGCTTGCTATAACTTACAACAACGGGGAATAAAACGCTCCTCATTACTGTTTAACTTCTTTTATCATTGCTTTTAATCAAGACAAATAACAAACAAGCAGTTGAGTGTGTGTGTGGGGGTTAAATGGTGCCACTGTCTCCTTAAATGCTGCCCTGAACCACACACATGCCCACTCATTAACTCTAGCTATTAATCAAGCTTGTGCTTGCTGAGCAGACTAAACATAATAAGCATCTCTATCTATAAAGAGTTTGTTGCACTTACATCTGTGTGCACATGTGTAGGATTCCAGCAGGACGCTCCCTAAACAGCTATTTCAGATATGTATTTTCCAGTGTGTCATGTCCATAAAAACAGGACACAAGCTCGAGATAAATGCATCAGACAGCTGCCTGGATAAAGCCTGGATTCTGCAGGCTTTGTCCAAGTTTAGTTGTGTCTGATTTGTGCCAGGGAACTCCTAATGAACGCCTTTCATCCGTCTCGGGCCGTCTCTAAAGATTATTGTATGGCAGGGCAGGCATCATAAGGATTTTACTGTTTAATATCTGCACACTATCAGGGAATATCCAGACAAAAATACCCTGGTTTTTCCTCAGCTATTACAGTGAAATGGCCATCACATGAAAAATAGCTTTTCCAACCATGCGTATCAATGGATGGCCATTTTTTAAGAGAAAATCATTGTTGAATCAAACTGATGAATGAAGACAGACAAGAAAGGATTGGCTTGTGTGCAAACTGGGATTATTTATTTTACAGCAGAGTTCATGGCAGCCTCCCTCTGTTTCCTCCCTTTGCCTGAGGAGCTTTTGGAGAAGAGATTTCAAACAAACACAAACACACACAGAGACCTCAAATAAGCCTTGAGCCCAAGTGCCACACAGAAAAAAAACACAATCTGGTTTTAACAGAAAAGCTTGCAAACAGTGTTAAACAAGTGTGTACATGCTTACAATCACAAACACACCATTCCAGTCTCTCAAAGAAGGTGACATTTCTTTCTAGTGTGTGTTATGACATGTGCTTTCTGTTTGTGTGCCATGTTAGTCAAACTCCCAAAAGACTTGGGCCAATGACAAGCACACGGCATCACCTCATATAACCTTTTCTGACATCATGAATGGTCAAATCTAATCCTTATTTCCTGAACAATGTGAACACACAGAAAACACACGTGTGGTGGCAGTAATAAAACTATGCAAACATTAGATTGCAATATGAAACTAAGTGCCACTATGGAAAGCTAAGAAACCAAATTTTGACTGCATTTTGGAGCAGGATTATTTCCAAAATGTCATCACCAGTTTTCTGTTTTTTTTGTTTAATTGAACACATCTTTGAATGCCATTACGGTTCTTAGAACAAAGCTGCAGGTGTAAGTATATGACTCAATCATTGCTTTTCATAGCTACTGGATCATTTTGACCTTATTGAGTAAACTGGAAGCTCTTCAAGGTGTGAGCGCTCCAGAGACGGAAACACATGTGGCAAAGATTTCAGGTAGCCCCTCACAAATGCTCCAACCAGAATGAAAAGCTAAAATGCTCAACTTAACATCAAGGTGGGGGGGAAATGTGACGCATATTTAGTCTAAGATTATTAATAAAATGCAAAAAGATAAGTCTGCAGGTGTTTTTAGCACGTCCTCTGCCAGAGCTACACACTACTAGTCCGTACATGTACAGGTAAACAGACAAACAAAAGGTAAGTGTGTGGCTGACCCGCCATCCTCCCGGCCGCTTCTCTCACCTCCTCCACGGCTGAAACTGTGTTCCGACAGTCGCTCATTTTGGACTGAAAGCTGGAAGTCCCGGGCGAAGACAAATCCTCACTTGTCAGCAACACAAAGTCCGAAATGCTTATTCGCTCCGGCATGTTTCCAGCGAAAACGGGTCCGACATTCACTGAGAGGAAAAGTGAGCCAAAGTTTCACGCGCGCACGTAATTCCCATTTGAATATGAAGAACAAGATTCTCGTTCTCTCCCCTTTAAGTCTGCGAAAAGTCCAAATTATTACTTAAAAACGCCTTTTAAGAGAGAACTCAAACCAAAAGTAAGGCTGGATCGAGTACGGATCCACTCAGCAAATGGGTGCGCGTGGAGGTGCACCAGCGCGCTATTGTGAACCCAGTGAGGGAGGGATCAAACTTTCTTGTCACGTGAGAAAGTTTGGCCGTTTTTCCAGAGAGAGTATGGAGAGAAATGTCTGTATGCGGGTCCGTGAACGGCTCTTTCATTTATAGGCCTAGTTCTCATTTCTATGCAAACTCCTTCGAGTCTGCTGTGCGGTCGTCATGGATATGCAGAATGCCTCATTCACGGACTAACAGAAGGAGAGGATTTTAAATGGATGAGGTGAGGGACGAGGAAGAGGAAAATGGTTGAAGTGAAGTGCATCGCGTTTTACCAGCAGACTGGGACACATTTAAAGAGTATTGCGAATGAAAGCCTTAAATGAAACAATGAAAAAGAAAATAAAACTTTTGGTGTGCAGTGTTCACATGCATCTGACCCTTTGATCCTTTAGAATGAGGCTCTTCCTCCTTTTAACTTAGAGGGGCTTTTATCCCACTCCTCCCCTTTTTTAAATGAAGGATTACTTCAGACTTTTTCAGAAGGGTTGAAGGGTAAAAACAAAAACTACAAGAGTTTTAAATAACGCAAGTTCTGCAGGCCTGGCATTGTCAAGCCTGTCAGCTCAAAGAAAAGAGGTGTATCAGTGAACTTTCCTCAGGGTGGTATAATAGATGGATGATATTAGGAAGCTCCATCAAATATAACGGCTCCCTTTACCACAAAACCACACATTTGCCTACATTAGCTGTGGTGGCCTATAGAGGGAAATATCTCTGAAAGCAACTAGAGGTTACTATGACCATATCCGTCATAGGAAAAATAGACTCGCTTTGTGGTTAAAGGCCCACATTTGTTCTCTGTTTACTGCAGCTTAGAGAGGAGTGCAGAATGGTTGCAGTCTTGTGTGAACTCAAAGAAGAGCTGTGTTTATATTCACAAAGATAGACAAGAGCATTTAGTGTCGCAAATATCTTCCTTAAGCAAAAAACTTGCACACCTAAATACAAATGCTCAGCATTTTCTGTCCCAAGCTTTGAACTGCAGCTTACAGAAAGGGTTTTCAGTCGTTTCCTCTTCACACACATAGTCAGACTTCCCCGAGAGACCAAACAAACACATCTTGTGAGTTTCCACTCAAGTTCAGGCACATTTTAATACATTTGGCTGGGGTCAGCATAGGAAAAGCTGTGTCATGTCCTTATAAAGCTATTGATTTTCATGAGAAGCACTAAGCACTATAAGGAAACGATGGCATGCGACAAACTAACCCACATGGACAGGTTTGGTGACCCGGTTTGGAGGGTTCAATTACCACTAATTGTTTCTGTCGCATGGCTCTGTGCATGTGCCAAGCTTTAGGGTGGAAAAAAGATAAAGACAAATGGATACTAAAAAGCTGGCATGGATGCATTTCTTTCGTGCAGAATATATGAGCCTGCATGCTCAGTGTGCATGCATTCATTTTTGTCATGCAAGTGAGGGCTGATGTAATGCAGGAGCTTTGCTGAATCCCAACAATACCTTCCTTCAGTTTCTTTACGGCCTCCAGTAAAGAAGCCCAGCCTTTGTGTGTCTGCCAGTCTTTGAGCCTGGGTCCCATTGTGAAATTGAGCAAACCGGTATGCTCAGGCAGCGAGCGGACTTATGGTGAACAACACAAGTCTAAGTAAGGGGCGGGGGTGAGAGAAGAAACGGAGAATTGCTTTCTTTATGTTTTTTTTTTCAGTCACGGTGGGAGCGGGGTAGAGAAATTTCACCACATATTGAGGAAGACAAAGGTGGAATAAGAGGAACAGAGATTCAAAGATAAGCTTCATGCTTGTGTACACAGACTGCATGACTCATTTAATGTTTTCCCTTCTTGCCTCCACCCTTTTCCTTTCTTCACACTCCACACTGAGCCTACCTTCCCTCATATTAGCAAACACACTCCTACCACTGCGTATCATAACCTCACTCAGTATTCAGATCAAGTATGTCCAACATGCTCCTTGGCCCATCGGGGACGTTGAAGCAAGGATATATCTAAAACCTGCTGGACAGCGGGCCTCGACTGCAGCGATTTTTTGCAGAGCTTCATCTTCTCTTTGGCTGTGAGCTGAGAAGTTTTTGGCTCTGAGGAAGTGAGGTTCTCTGTGACGTGCAGAACAGAGGTCATCCGAACATCTTCCGGTAAAGATTACAGCTGCCAGGATTTCCTTGCTAGTCCCCCCCCCCCCCCACCCACCAAAAAAAGAAAAAAAATCTCTCTCCTTCTCCTGTATGGCAGTGCTTGTTGACTCAGCTCCTCTGGTACTGCTATTAATTTACTACAAATGTCAAGGCAGGAGGCCCGGGCTTACCGTAAAATAACCCCTCTTCTGGTCAACACAGTTGACTGAAAATGAGAGAATTGGAGAGAGAGAGAGAGAGAGGGAGGGAGAGTGATTTACTGTTTAGCACAGTGATTCTGTTTTGCACTAAATAAAAAAGCCACATGGTGTGTATTGAGCTGGGTCTCTACTGACTGAAATGCAGAATAACATCTTCTTTGGAAACCTACATAGTCCCTGACTCACCGATCCGTCTGCACTACTTCGGTCTTTTGTCATATTCTGTTTTCTGTGACTTTATATCTCAGCTGACAAAACACTATCCCTTCCCATGGGCTCCACCCTCACACACATACACACTGACAGTCATTCCTGTTGGTTCAGCTGGTATGGGCAACAAACTGTTTTCCAACACAGCAACAGGTTTTCAAGCTTGTTCTTCACTGAACTGAGTGTCTGAGAAATTATACTTCCCACTTATTTGTCAATTTCGTATCTGTTGGGCTGATTTGTAAACACATCTGTAATCACTTTTGCCAGTCAGTTCAGGGCCCTAAAGTTCTCGGTCTCTAAACTGGTGCAGCTAATTGGAGAGCTATCACCTCATTTATATGAGGACTGAACATAAAGAGACATTTCTCTTTTAGCCATTTTAGCATCGGCCAAACAATGCTTACTTCTGTTCCCTGTTGTCACTGTAGCGTGTGTCAAGGTGTGCTGTAACAGAAGTCAGCCGGCCGTCTATTTGACTAGCACATAAACAACACAATCAGCTTGTGTGTGTGTGTGTGTGTGTGTGTGTGTGTGTGTGTGTGTGAGAGAGAGATGCCTGACATTTACTTTTATGATGACTTGTTAAACAGGAGATGCTGTGCAACATAAGTTAAAGGGAT
>JBBDHI010000021.1:14380935-14394588 GCA_037177115.1 Craterocephalus stercusmuscarum | reverse complement strand
TCTGCTCTTTGCTCTGCAGTGAAGACGATCACTGGAAAATCATCAGCATAACACAAACACACACACATACACACACCTGCCACAAAGGCAGTTTCTGTTCAAGCCTTTTCTTTTTTCATTAATGTTATATTTGGAAAGTACAAGTACATGTTTAGTGGCTTCAGAAAAAACAAGCTCGCCCAAATGTCTTCATTAACAATAATAGTCCTTGTTCCTCTCTGTCCTTCTTATTTCTTGTTTATATTATGCTGCTTGTGTAGCTGTTTCCTCTCCCTGCTCTTATCCTTTTCTCCTGCAGTGCCAGTCTCTGAAGAGAGCTGATGTGAGCACCAGATGTTGAAGTAGACTAGCTGGAGACAGAGAGGGCAGAGGGTGCTCCCCTGCTCCCCCCCCACCCCACCCCCCCAAACACACACATAGACCCAAACACAAACACAGACACACACTCTCTCCCTATACATATACATTACTCAATATGTTTATTTGGAGTTTTTGGTTTCAGAGTCCTCAAACGGTTGATATCTGGTTGTTTAAGTACCTATTATTATGTTCCTTATACCATATTTCCGAGTATTCAGAGATTTTAGATATCACATGAATAAAAATATAAAGTTACAGAGCAACACTTACACACCTCAAGTCTTATTGTTGCTTAATTAAGAGCACTTTCCCCAAATGTGTTAAATGCATACATACTTACATTATGAAAAAACAAAATAAAAAGCTATTTTTTCTGTAAAGTCATGGTCATCAAGTCATAGAAATAAAAAATAGACATTAATTTCAATATATTGCTATATATATATATATATATATATATATATATAGCTTTAATAGATTCTTAAATTACTCTAATAAATGTCTGAAACTAATTGGCTTCTTATTGATATAGTTTGTTCACAATCATTTTTTTACAAAAATGCTCATTTTATCTGCTTTATCAGCTCTTCCTCCTCAGTCAGCTGCCACAAACTCCTCTTAGCAGCTGCACTTCTCACAGTATTAAGATAATTAATGCCCATATCAGGATAGCTACCAGAAGACAGAAATGTGTTTTCTGGTATCTGTTTCATCATTTCATATTCTTAAGAAGTGGCTGTAAACATTCCTTGAAAAGATCAAACTGAGATAACGAAGAGCAAAAAAACTTTTTTACAAGAACTGTTTGAAGATGTGCTGAAGGACTAATGAAAACCACAGTTTGACTGCAGAGGGAAGACTAATCTCACTCTGGAGAACACTGCTGCCTTTATGAACCAGTCTTTAGAAAGAGAAGAGAAGAGAAAAGAAGAGAAAAGTAAAGAAAAAAAAATTCCTGTGAATAATTCAGAAACACACATTAACGTATGTAGAAGACTGAAGATGTTTTGAAAACAATCCTAGAATATGACTTTGGTTCACCTGCATACCAGAAAATTGTGAGGGCAAATTAACGTCATCTGTAAAAAGACTAAAGATAAAAAGAGGAAGAAGAGGACGGCTTCCATAATAACATAATGATCGGAAACAAATGTCAGAATTCGCATCCAAGAGATGCAAGCTGCAGGTTTTTGCCACGCTCCACACTGGAACACTGAAAACCCATGGACAGGCCTCTGAAGAGCAAAGCGTGCAAGATGGACCCAGACTGCCCCAGAGCGAGAAGAATCTAAAACCTTTTTTGAAGATCAGATCCTCGATCCGTATTACTTTTGCAAAGATAACCAGAAAGTTTTATTAGAGGTGCCCAAACTGTTGTAGCCAATGTCACTGTATGTAAATACAAAAAAACAAAGAAACAAGAAGAGTGAAGGTTTGAAGTCATGGAAGGTCGATACACTGACAGTAAATCTATTTAACTGTTGTTAAGATTATTCTCCTTCACACACGCGAGCACATCTCAGTCACATGACCTCTTCCTCTGTTTAAAAACAAGCATTGAAGTTGTTCTCTTCACGTGAGGCCTTATTGGTGGGGTCAGAGGTCATTTGGCCTCTAAAGATACTATCTCTGAATGTGAACATCCATCCATCACTGCGGATACAGCGTCACCTTCTTCACCTTTCTTCCCATACTGCAAGTATCCTCCTCCTCTTCCTAACCTTAGTCCGCCGTTATCCGCCGGGGTTCCTGGCGTCGCAAAACCCCTCTTTGATCCGCCGACTTGTGTTTCCTTCAAAACACACACTCATCACTTGTAGGCACAGATTGACAGCTTATGGGAGGTGAGCTGGTTTAGCATGTGTGCAGATCAAGCCTCACGCTGTGAAATTAGGCTGCATGCCGAGGCTAATTGAACTCAGGGTCACCAACGTGCACCGCTGACCATGCATGTGAGTTAGCATATCTTAATGTACTGATAAGATCACTTGTGTGCGAGTGTGTGTTGCAGGTAATTTGAGGTAAAATAACAAACCGAGCATGGAGGTGGCTCCCAGAGAACAAGTGTTATTGCTTTAGATTACGGGAAAAGATGTTATTTGTAGCCATTAAAAAGCAATTATCCCAGTTTGTTGCTCTGAAAATATAAATAGATTAACTATACATGCAGATTATAAAAACGAGCGATTTTCACTGCTTTCGTCTGGAGGAAGCATGACGTCCCAACTAAAAAATTTCACACAGCCCTTAAAGCTGCTTTCTTCTTCCCCTCCCAGATGGCTTGGATGTTGTATGCATACAATGGAAGGCAAATTTTCTGTAACTCGATTTATTTTACTTCTCAAAATAGGCTGCTCACATTATCTTTGGAGGCACACAGAGAATCACCGATAACAAACTCACACATACATACAAATGTCAGGCTATTTAAAGGTCACATTAGGTAGTGATTGGATGTTTGGAAATAGCTGCTAAATCCACTTTGCTGTAATTAGAGCAGTAACTAGAACACCAAGTTGTAACGCATTAGCCCGGTCACCTCTATGTCATTAAGACATTTCGTTTCACCTGCTGTGACCCAACATCCCCTGAATATTACTAAAAGACAGCTATTCTTTTACTTTTAATGAGAATTTTCTTTTTTTTTGGGTGGGGGTGGGGTCACTATTTTGGAGCAATAAATGAGTGAACATGATGATTACATTTTCACTTGACAGGGGTGACAAATGACAACACCAGGGCGATATAAATAGTATAACATTTGCTCAAGGAAAACAGTCTTACAGTCCACAAATTGACTAATTTCCGGCATGCAGCCACCTAACACTGAAACAGGAGCCATTAAAGTGTGGTTCCTTTGACAAATCCTGCTGTGATTTAAGTTATTTCTTCTCTCACATCTTATTTTTTTTCCCTTTAAAGAACAACAATTTTACACATGATTTACAGTCAGCAGGTTAATACAGCAGGACTTCATGCTCAAAAATGAATAAATCTAGGGTTGCCATAATTAGAGACACTTTCATCCTAAGCTCTCAGGGAAACACAATTACCTTAGATTTTGCCAATTTGTTATGCCAGCTCATAAAAAATGCTGTAACATATCAGAGAAAATGCTAACCAGCTGAAAGGCTCACTTTGTAAGGACGCTGGTGTGCAAGTCCTGCATATTTTCATACATTCCTGCCATGATGGTTGAATTTTTAGTTTAGATATGCATTTTTCAGCTGATGATTTCTAACTTCTTTTTTTTTTTTCTCCAAATGTGGTGATAGTGGAGCCAGTTTTATTTTTCCATGTATTGATTATTTAATGCTGGAGTTTCAGTGTCCAAAGAACGGTGGGATGATAAAGGAGAGAAAACTCAGTCGCTGCTTTGATGTTCACCCACCCTGTCCTGATTGGCTTCTCATCAAACAACAAGCTAATGTAGAGGCACTGATATCTGTGTGTGTGTGTGTGTGTGTGTGTGTCTTTGCCTCCTTTGCCCATCTGGAGCGAAGGGTCAGGAGTTGCCAAAGTGCTGGTTTGAATAAAAGTGTATGTGTGTGCAAGCATGTCTGCGTGCGATGTGCTTGATGCTCTTGCGCTCCTCTTTCCTCTGTTGTAGCTTTCTGTGGCCTGACCTCTGACTTGGCCATTTGGCCTTTCCAGTGCTGACCGCTCCTTGCTCATCCAGCTGTGAAACGCGCTCTGTGATCGTGCGAGCACATCTGTGCTCCCCTTACGTGCTGAAGAAGTTTGAAAGGAAATCTTGACACATTTGTTTGTTGCTACTTTGAGTGGGTTCCTTTGTGGTTTCCTCCCATATCTTCAACCTATTTGTTCTTGCTCTCAGGCTGCTGTGTGAAATCTTTTTACTATCACTGCTCTTCCAGAAGTTTTCCCCCAGATTCCTTGCCCCCTCTGCAGAGGACCAGAGGAACTGCATTAATAAATCTACACAAGCGTGAGTAATGAATTTGAAAGTAGGAAAAGTAAGGAGACAAACAAAATCTGTGCCAGTTAAACAGCACTATAACCACAGTGTACATGAAACACACTTCATTTTAAAAAAATCTGCTATAAAGTTGAAGAGCTGTGCAGGATGGACTAAACCGGCTTTCTTTCCTCTTCTTAAATAAGGGCTTTTCAAAGGATCACATTTATAGAAGCGTATGACACACACACAGGGATAACTTATTGTAGTGTTTAAGAAGATTGTCAAGCCTTTGCTGGTGAGAAAAAACAGAGCACAGTGATGTCCAATAATATGCAGCTGATGCAGGAACTTTCTCATACAAATTTCATTTCAGCAGACTGCTTCTCATGAATATACCATCACATTTCAGAGTAAGTTCATGAAAGTTTGAAAACCAGGCTTTAGACCAGGCTACTGTTACAGCTTTAAAACCCCCTTTCTATTTCTCCACACATCTTTCTTTCCTTTCAAACTTGTTGGGTCCCCAGTACAGCACACAGGGGCCCCTTTTCGTATCCTCCCATCCTTCTCTTTTTCTCTCCTTCCTCTATCTCTCTCTTTCTCTGTCTCCCCCCTGCTAGGATCCCCACAGCTGCGCGGACCAGGTGCGTTCCGCCCCGACACACACACATGCACACACACACACTAACACACACACACACACCCTTACACCCGCCAACGGACGCAGCAGGAAATGCCTAATACCAGTTTTAGAATGATGCCACTATGCCAGCTTGACAGGGAGGCTGCAGGATCTGTCACAAGAGAAGGCGACAGAGATAAAGAGAGAAAGTGAGACACATGGCAAGTAGTTATCGCGCAGAAAACACTGCAGCTGAAAGATGAAAGATTTGGACGGTTTTAAGTCCAAACAGTCGGCAAAACTTTAAATGCCTCTCCTAAAGCGTGTCCACGAATGGAAGCCCACTTCCCTCATCTCTGTTGGCACTGCCAGAATCTGTCTAGCTACACACGTCTCCAGGGTCTGTGTAAGGCAGTACACGCATGTGTGACTTTATGTGTGGGTGGATGCACATGTGTCTTTAAAAAAAAAGAAAAAAAAAGAAAGAAAGTACCAGTTATTTTGGTCTGTGGCTCACCACAGCTCACACTCTCCTCTGTCTTGTACTCATCTCACATGGCCCCAGGAGGAGAAGGGGGGAAAGCATTTGACAGTGAAGCCAATAAGCAAGAAGAAAATTAGAATATGCAGAAGACAAGAAGAAGGGGTCAGAGAGGAGGAAGACTGACTTCTCATCAAACACTTTAGCAATATGTAAGATGTCAGAAAATGCTCAGTTAGTCAGAATGCACTGGTGGCTTTTACCGATGGCCTCTTCTAGGAACTGCTGCAGACCTGCAACAAAATTGCATGTACTTAAGTACACAAAAAGTTAGGGAACAAAGTCAACTCATCCCAATATGCGCAAATCATCACTGATACTAAAAAGCATAATAATAACAAACTGAGTGTAATAATAACAAAACTAACAAATAATACACTTATATATATATACTTATAAGTATATATTTCTATCTACAATTTAAAGAGAAGGAATGGAAAAAATGTTGATTTGTTGGAATTTGCTTTCTTTAGTCCCAAGAAAACATGAAATAAATAAAATGAGCAGCAATTGCTGATTTAAAAAAGAAATTTGCTTAAATTCTCTTTGCTTCAATAACAGCAATCAGCTTGAGATAACATAGCTGCAGCGTAAGAAGACCATCACACAGTTTGGTGCTGCACACATGCTGTTTCCCCCATCATTACGGAGCATGATGCAGATGCACTGTATCCTGCTCAGCACCCTGCACCAGCAGCATGAAGGGAAACACAAAAGCTGTGCCTCTAGTCATCACACTATCAAAGTTCAGCTCTATGACTCTGTTTTTTGGCACATCTAATCAGATGACCCGCAGGCTAAGGTTTACATATTTGGAGACATGCTTAACAGCTGCTCTGACAATGTTGTCTTTATGACAGTTTAATGTGTGTTAGTTGAGTTAAATTTGTCAACTTTGTGTTGATCTAAAACAAAGCCTGCTCTTTCAGGAGAAGCTGCATCTGGTCTTATGACTTAGAAATATAATCACAATAAAACATTCAATTAAGCTTTAATTTCATATTGGTTGACATATTTGTATTACATTGAGATGTCATTGAGAGTCTACAATAGCATATTATCCCGATGCTCAAGATTTTGTCACACATTGGCTATTTAATCTGCAGAAATCAATCATGAATGGTACCCATGATGAATAACAATAAGATGAAATAATGCTAAAAATAATAAGGGACTGTCTTGTCATGGATGTCAGAGGTGGATGTGAATAATGATGCAACAAACCCGTCGGTTTTGTAGAACATTTATGTGGTCATTGAAAAAAAGCTATGAGCCTTTCATTGTACTGGAAACTGAGAAATGCCGCCACAAAACATGCCTTCAAAATATACACAATCACACACCCTGCTGACACCTCACTGTGGCCGCATCTCACCTCAAACCTTTCCATTCACTGAGTGACAGGCCAGTGTTTCCATCAGCGGATGTTTTTTGAGGTCAGCGTCTGTTTTATAAGAAACTAAGGGGCCCCAAGCTGGCAGGAGGAAAAAAAAAAAACAAACAAAAAAAACACCATCTTCAATGTGATACCTTACATTTTTTTCATGAGGTTATAAGCTCTTTCTTGAAAGGAATTGATTATCGCAGCTAATTTTCGTTGGTCTGGCATAATGCAGTTTGTATTCGACACTCTTAATATGATCATTTAAATTAGGTTATCGGGTCGAGGGAACATTGTGTTGAGTTGGGATGATACAGATACAGCGCCTCTTCTCATGTGCAGGTAAAACCCTCAATTTATACACAAAAAGTAAATTATCTCTCTCACAAACACACACACACACACATATACATACACACACTCCAACAGGAAGAGTGTGGGTGTTTGGGAGCAGCTGCATGGAGAGGCATCAGACCAGCTTCCTCCTGGTGCAGCGAGCACCACGTCTCCTCCCTTTTCTCTCTCTCTTGTTCTCATTTACTCATTTCCTTCTCAGTTAATTATTTTCTTCCTTTAAAAAAAAAAGTCTTCCTCCTACACAGTCTGAAATATCACACCATTATCTCAAGTTGGATCTAAACGCAAAAAAAATCATTCTGCAAACATTGGCAGAAATTAGCAGCTTGTGGCACACTTACAGAGCAAAAAAGTTTGTGCATGTTGCAATGTGTGTGTGTCCTGTTTTTGTCCTCTTTCCTGGTATTGGTGAAACATCAGCACATCACGACTTGAAAGCTGAATGTTGCACAAGATTTTCCCGCACTGAGCTCTAATCAAGGGCTGTCTGGTTGCCGTTAGAACTTTACTCCACTTGCACAGCTGTGTGAGGTGAAGCTGAGATGACTCAAGAGGCAGATGGACGGAGCTGATAGAGCAACAAAATGAACATGCGAGGGAAGTGTTTTGGAACTTCTACTGTTAGATCAGCGCCTCCGCTGTAAAATGTCAACGTGTGAGATTAGCTTTGAAGCTGCTTGCTTATAAAAATGACACCATTAACACCAGACTGTGCGTACTGGCAGTAGCACCAAATGCACCGTATGAGTAGTTCAGCACTGTTTGAATCAAAGCTGGCGAAATCTTCCTGCACAGGTGCAAATGGTGTTTCACTTTCCTTTCCAGTTTTCTATTCTTACTCCAAAAATGCTAACACCCGGCGCCATTCCAGTCAGTATTCCTGTCTGGTTGGTTGTTTCTTCTAACCCCTCTGCTCAGCCACTTTCTGTCCTCAGCAGGGCAGGGTAACAATGCTGATGACACTCAGCAGTTATTTCGGTGTTTCCTGTATGTCATGTGGTAGCTCGAGTTAGCTAGCATGGCTGACAACACACAGGCTCCCAGGTGCAGAATGTCACAGAGTGGGATGTCAGCCAGAAAGCATGTGGGCCAGTTAGCAGTCAACTGGGCCCTGCAGCGCATGTCAACCTCTCCTCCACCCTCACCCATAACCCAACTCTATTCCCAGAGGAAAAGAGGAACAAACTTGTGACATTTCCTCTTTGGGAGTGAACGAACATTGTGAATATGAGGGCATGTGAGAGCTTGTCTGGTTTTGTTATTTTTCATACTGTGCTGCCAGAGATCATCTTTTTAATAAGGTTTAACACGTTAACTGCCGCATGACAGAGAGATATGTGCCGGTCTACTGTTTTCATTAATGTACGCGTGCCGCCCCCCACCTCCCAGTTAAAGGGTCAGGTTGTGCCGGCAGAGCGGACATGGAGTGAAAGCAGCATGCAGGGGGCACCAGGGTTTGCCCTCTTCCCTCATCTCGCCCCCAGGCCCGCAGATGCACTGACCCAGACAAGGCTGCACTTCTCTGGGTAGCACAGAGAGGCTGCTGTGCTCCGGTTCCTGGAGCCCTGACGCTCTGATTGAGACCCTGACGCCCCTGCAGGAACCAGAGGGAGGGGAAGGGAGAGCGCGGGAGGGGATGCGAACACATCTGGCATCTGCAAAAAAAAAAAACAAACAAAAAAAAAACAAAAACCCTGCACACAAACTCTCATGAGATAAATGTGCGAGCCATGTAGCAAAGCAAAGCTCAGTTTTCCCTCCGCTGCTGCCACACATGCAAAGGACACACACACCCCTCACATGTCTTCTTACTGGCTGTACACGCTCAAAAAGTAATTATGTGCAGAGCAGGACAAGAAGGCACAGCCACTCTCCAGCTGGTGGGATAGCACCACTCAGTGCTTTTGTTCTATTTATACAGCTCACCAAACAATGCCATGCTGCTGTCTCAAGCAACAAATTATGTTGCTTCTGCCACCAAAGGAAATGTGAAAAATCTATTATCATTGGTATATAAAT
Source organism: Craterocephalus stercusmuscarum (assembly GCA_037177115.1). Taxonomy (NCBI): domain Eukaryota; kingdom Metazoa; phylum Chordata; class Actinopteri; order Atheriniformes; family Atherinidae; genus Craterocephalus; species Craterocephalus stercusmuscarum. The sequence continues at coordinate 14,385,386 of JBBDHI010000021.1, read as the reverse complement.
GTAATGTTTGTAATGTATATATATGTGAATATAAGGTGAAGATCTATTGTAGCTGCCACAGGGAGGATAGATGAAAAGCATCAGTGTTCTCATGTGTGGGTGCACATCTCTGCAAGGTGTCTTTTTCGGTGTGTGCGCTTCTTTTGCGTGGGCGCTGCCTTTTGCATTAGGTGGCAATACAGGACGGAGCACGAGATAGTGGTGAGGACATGTTTACGTGAACATGTGTTGCACGTGTGTAGGTAAGAGTGCAGAGTACCTAAGAGTAGTAACAACCAACACCTTTCTCTGCTCCAGCTCCACGATGAACCTACAATTTTTCCTCCGAACAATAAAGTGAAGATTTATTCGTGTGAGCTTCGAGGTTATGATAAAGGAGCGTACATATATATATAAAAAAAATTGTGGGGGGATAATAGAAATGCTTATTTGTGGGGGATTTGGTGTACATGTGAGCCATCTCTTCTCTTTAGGGCAACTGAGTGTAGGCCAGTGAGAGACGCAGCGGCAAGCTGGAGCGGTATGCTCTTTGTGGCCAGCTGTGGGCCCATTAAAGACCCATCTGCAGACAATAGGCTCTGTCTGAAGGGCACACACAGCCTGGTTCCTGTCCTGCCTTGCCTCACTGTGTTTGTGTATGGATGCGTATATGAGAGTACCATGCATTTCCATGCCCCATTTTCATCTATTACAAAGGAATACACAGACACCATACACATTCCTGCAGCTACTTCTAAATGTCAACCTTTTTAGATGTTTGAATCAAATGTTGAAATGTTCCACTCCGCATCTCCTCCTTTCTTATTATCTGCTCGTAACCTTGGCATGTGATAACAGCTTCTGTGTAGTGTGGCAGAAAATAAACAGAGGTTCACTGAGGTATCTCCTGTTTAAGTCAGCCATTGATGCAGGTGGCGGCGATGCCAAAGCTTCCTTGCCATCTTTTCTTCAAAGCTGAGGAAATGAAAGATCACTGTATTAAAAGGTTATCTCCTCTGACTTACTTTAAAAAAAAAATTAAAAAAGAAACAAAAGAGAATGCAAAATATAAGCAGGCACTGGAAAACAGCTTGCTGGTCCAACCACATACCACTCAGAGCCGTTCGATCAAGCAAGCCACAGCTTTACATGCTTCAACACTTGCACATATACGCACACATACGCACACACACGCGGCTGCTGCATGCAGACACATGCAAAAATATCTGCCCCAATACTAAAATAGGCCCGGAGAGGTTGCACCTGCACCTGTGCTCTGGTCCACACCTACACACAGGTGTCAGGATGTGACACATACACACAGACAGAGAAAGAAAGATAGAAGAGAGGGAGGGGAAAAAACAAGAGCGGGGTGAATCACACTGCTGCGGTCGACCAAAAAGCTTTTTCTAGATATCGTCTGTGTATTTTGTAAGTGTAACCATGAGTGTGATTTTCATTTTTTAAATAGACTTTTATGTCGGTGTTTAATTCTGTTAAAAAGTACCGCATAAAAGGCTTTCAGCGACTGCTCATTTCTACTCTGTGTGATGGAAATGACATGATGCCATACAGGACTTTTTTCCTTTAGCTATGAATTAAGCTGAAGAGTGAAGGTGTGAAAAACGTGTGTATCAAAGTTAAGTTAAGTGTATTAAGTTTCTTTCTCTGCTATCCACAATGAGTGGTCTTTGAGTTTATATCTGACTCATAACCATTTGTCCCTCAGTGGTTTGGTATGTCCCTTGTCAAATGAGGCAGAAAAGGGGGCAAATTATCTTTGCAGAAGTTTAAATTCAATATTAAGACTGCTACCTGGAAAGCCACACACATATATATATATACAAACTAATAAAAAGAAAGCTTGAGGGACATAGAATGTTTATTGCTTCCAAAATGAGACACAGAATAAAACTAGAACTTGAAGCATATTTACAGAAGTGACATTTAGTTATTTACAGTACAGACATATGAAGAACACCAATAAAATAAATCTGGTATTATGTTTATGTTCTGCTATCATCCTGCCAATCACACTAAAATCTAAGAAATAAGAAAAAAGCTTTCCCTGAGCTCTGCCATGGCAATATATGTTATGTTAAATTTATCCACTTCTTTTTTAGCTGAACAACTTCACAAAACAAAGTTCAACGTCACATTAAAAAGGCAGCCAGAAGTCTACTTTTTCTTTTAAATGTCGCCACCCTGTGGAAGTTGATGGCAACTACACCTCAACAGAACACACCTGCTCCACTGCATCTGAACTGCTACCCCTCCCTCCCCTCTAAGGCAAGGTGCCTAACTGAAGTTTTAAACAGATTATATCAGGCTAATAATCTGTCTTAATATTTCACCTTGACCTACAAAAAAACTAAAATTAGTGCATAAAACATTTTAAAATTGACTGTATTTGGGACGTTTCTCACCACTCATCCCTCATAGCTCATCCTTATTGGCTGCAACACGACAAGAGACGCCTGTGCCCTTCAAGCCGCAGTAGCCTTTGGGAACCTTCTTCAGGTACTGCTGGTGATAATCTTCAGCGTAGTAGAACTGCTGCCCCTCCAGAATCTCAGTTGTGATAGAGGCGTAGCCTTTCTTATCCAACTCCTACAGGGACACAACATACACATGAACTGCTGGAATTTAAACCAAATTCATGAAGCAGAAAACCAAGCCTTGTTACTCAAATTACTCAACAGAATAATTATTATTATTGAACTATTAACAAACTACTGACTACTGCCATTTTCAGTCATAACAGAACTTTAGCACTTTCTCCAGCTGATTGAAAGCCGCCCATTTCTAAAAAGCTCGTTTCACTCTGCGGCATTTATCCACTTCCAATACCTTTCAATACAGTAGATTTTCTACTCCTCCACTCCAATGCAAGGTGAGCGACACAAAAAAGGAGCATCTTTTTTTTTTAGTGCAGCATGCCTCTGTGGCTCTCTCTGTGGGACAAAGCATCAAAGAGGATCCGTTCTCTGTGAAAAGTCCTTAAGACACTTTCACACTTACCCTTTTCTAAACACCACGAGAAAACCCTTCAAACTCGCTGCAGCAACGCTCTCCTCGGCACAAGCGCGCGTATACACACTAAACACCTCTGACAGACGTATCAATGGTATACCTGCTGCGCTGAGAGATTTTCTCTATCTAATAATACAAGCACCCATTCCTCTCTAGATCAGGGCTCCTGGAGCTGACTGAACAACAAGTCTGAGGTGCACTGAGACTGTCTGTGGGGAACAAGTAGCTTGCATGTAGCTCTCCGTGCCTCAGAAGAGTCTGCAGCACTCAGGAGTGTTGCTATGCGGGGGTGCGAGTTGGTTTCAGCGAGCACCATGAAAAAGGTTCTGAGTGCATTCAATCTGGGCTTAAACTGTTCTTATCAGCGTATGTACCGTCTCTCTGCAGAACTGTCAGCAGGCTTGCAGGATTTTGTGGCTCATTAAGTCATGGAACTTTATTGAGTGTCGCCAGATTGACTTGATGTCGTTTATAAAGGATCGCACAAAAGACTCAATTTCAGGCCAACATTTAGAAATCATATATTTGGCCTGATGCAGATTCAAATTAGCTGCTTTGCAAGTAAAAAAAACAAAAAAAAAACAGCTGTTTGCATTTTAAACACATGTTCCAGGGCGTGGAACCAAAATGGTGTTGCAGCTTGTACTGATGAGCAGATTAACCACTCGTCACTCATCTCTTCCGTACTGCTATGCATGTTTTAACACATCGTCTTGGTTTCACTGGATCTGCCCTTGCTGTTCTTGTTTGCTCTCATTAAGTCAACTGCCAGCATCAGCAGGCAGCTACAGCAGGCCACATGGCAGACAGACAACCGGACTGCAAACAGGTTTTCACATCAGCTTGTTACCGGTTTACATGTGTGACTGTGGGACGAAGCGAACCATACATTAACACTGATAAAGACCTTCAATCCATTTTTGTTGCATTTTTAAAAGAATGAAAACAGTATTCTCAGTCAGCATGGAGGAAATCTAAAAATGAACCGCAGAATACACTAAAAGCATTCATAGGAATCCAATAGTTTTGCTACTTGTGACATATTGTCTACAGCATTGTTTACACTGAATATATGCTACAGCTGCTGGAGGGGACACTGATTAAAGGTTAGCTTTATATTTCCAGAGAGAAAACAAATCTCATTGTTCTTGTAAAAAACATGTTAATTTTTTATTTGTTTTTCTCTCCTTTGACGTTTGGTGGGTCTGTGAAATCTCTAGCAGCAGATTTACAAATAATGCATACAATATAATTTGGTCGTCATATTGACTGGGGTCATTTACTTTTCCTTACCTTCAAGCTGGTTAACAATAATATGCAGTGTGTTTAAAATGCATTATATCATAATAACAGGGTTACAATAAATGTACATCAAGAAGTAGATTAAAAGCATCACTTTGAAATTCTGCAGAGTTGAAGCACAACATGAACCATGTTGA
>JBBDHI010000021.1:14358577-14380802 GCA_037177115.1 Craterocephalus stercusmuscarum | reverse complement strand
ATAATAATAATAATAATAATAATAATAATAATAATAATAATAATAATAATAATAATAATAATAATAATAATAATACAATTCTTAAAGTTTATGGTCAACTGTGGACAATATCAACAGATCGAGAGAGACCAAGACTGTGATGACAGTTTTGGGGAAGTTTTTTGGACATTGTCCCGATGGTATTCAAAAAGTATATTAGCTACAACACTGACAGTTTTGATTGTAAATTAAGACTTTGCCTCCAAAAGGAAAAAAAGGAAGGATTCTTTTGAACACTGCATTATAAGTTCAAATAAAAAAATAATATCATTCTTATAATTAGCCAACTAACACACACCAATGTATAAACTTCAATATACAGAACATAAATATAACTTCTGAGTCTGGATGCCGAGGGCTGTAGTAGAACTTGTCTAGATGTATAAACTAGCTGGTACAAAAAGGCCTGCGCAAAATGCTACATAAACTATGTTGCAAACACAGCCCATATCCCGCTGTAAATAGTGTCATTTAAACCAAATCATGAACAGAGCGGCTCAGCAAGTGCTTGCGTAGGAGGAAATTCATGTAAAAGCATCAACACTAACCTATGAGTCAGAGTAAAATAAGTGAAACTCAGCGAAGTAGTGCGTAAATGTGCCCACACGGAGGCAGTGTGGTACAGGGTGTGTGTGCGCGCGAGCTGTGGCTGATGCAGTGGAGTCAGTAAATCAAAGCTCCGCGCCCCACAGCGAGGCTGAGGCTGCAGCTGACCTCTAACTCCTCGGTGGCTACCGCTTCAATGTGAGGGCTCACATCCCCCTGCAGGACTCAGCGCGAGCGCGCTAGTCTAACGACGGCCGTCAGCGCGCGCGCTTCAAAGGCTAAAACACATTTCCCTTTCAAATGCGTACAGTCGGACAGAGAAGAACCCATTTTCTCTGCCTGCACCCACCGATGCTGTGGTGAGCCAGTGCGCACGAGCGTAGAGCTTTATACATCATGGCCTAATTAATCAGTCATCACCACCAAACCGCAGCAGCGGATGGAGAGCCCCTCGGGGGGCCAGGGGACGCTCTGAGTGAAGAGAGCACAATTGTCCGAGGAAAGATCTGCTATTCCGAGGGAACGCACACCTCCGCCCTGACACCCCCGCACCGCTCCCTCGCTCTCCATCCAGCCCTCCACAGCAGTCACAACACGGCAGCCATTTTAGATCTATAAATCAGAATGCATGGCGTCATGCCACTGTGGATAACCTTATGTGGCTTCGCTTTCTCTCACTCTCTCTCTCACTGCAGCAGAGGAATGGAGAGAATAATGTGGTGGGTAGAAATGCCAAGGATGGGGGGTAAACTGATGGTACAGTGATGGCCGAGCAGGGGCGGAAATCGGCACGTTTGTGACTGAACAGGCCCTTTACAAAAGAGCCTGCGTTTGTGTGTGTGTGTGTGTGTGTGTGTTACCTAATCTGTGGACATTTTGTGTCCTTACTATGAACAGTAGCCTGATCTCTGCATCCATGATTTAATGATGAGGTTTTTTTCCCATCAGATTTGGGTTCAGACATGCTGATTTTATAAATATAAAAGAAATAAACAGAAGTGAGAAAAGGCATGTTTAAGTGTGTGTGTGTGGGTGTGTGTATGGGGCTGACTTCACCCAGCCCAGTCAGCCCTTCCTTTCTTCACGCCTGTCGGAAAGACTCCCATGTCAAAGACATGGCTGAACGGGTGCATCCCTCTCCTCCTCCTCTCCTCTGACTCTCGCCGTCTCCTCCGTTGCCGGTTTTCTTGCTTTCCCCTCTTCCATGCGAGCGCCGACCACCACTTCATGCTCGCAAAGTCCTCCCAGCTTACCAGCCAAGCGAGAGAGAGAGAGAGAGCCCCTCGCAACAACGCCAGAGAGGCGACCCCGGGACACAAATAGGACGTGACACCCTGAGAGAAGGGTAGAGGTGGCGGAGGAAGGAAAATGTTCCCTCCCCTCCTCTCCTCTCCTCCTTACCCCCACAGTCTTGTCTCTGCGTTGCCTTCCCTCGGAGGGGCCGCGGTGGCAGAGTGCTGGCAAAGAGACGCGCGCTGACATCGAGTTTGTGACACCCCATGACTCATGAGGAAGACATTTGGAGAGCGATTTGACCTCAATTTGCTGATTTATGTAATCATCCATGAGTCCACTACTGTTACTGGTCTGTGCTTATTGCTCCGCACCACTCCTCCGGTTCCTCGTCTTTTCCTGATTTGCATTATCATGATTAATCATAGCCACCGAATTTTCCAAACGTGCACAATCTAACAACAGTTCAGGGCTGAGGAAGGAAGTATTGAGACATTAATTGAAGCGAAATTGCAGGGAATTAGTCTAAAAAAAAGACCCAGAGCTTCAGAACTGTGTGGATTCATGCTGGTTAAAAAGGCAATAAAGTTTAAAAATCATCATTCAGGCCAATCATATTCCCCACAATCTGAACCAGACAGTTTGATATGGTAGTAAACTCTGCAACTAAGCACCTTGTGTGACTTTAGGACGATCACCTGACGTACACTATAAATGCTCCCGTCACACAAAAGTGGATCTAGGTCTGTCCGTTGGAATCAAGAGACAATAGATATATGCGTTCCTCTTTACTCCACACCTGAACTGAACATTTGCAAAAAGCCCTTCACCATCTTAAAAATGTAAATCCACTATCAAGCACCAGAGAGATCAGAGCTGCTCTCTGGTTGTCGACACACTGCGGCCCTGCCTGCAAAGCGCAGGAAGTAGCCGGACACCGCGCTACGCTTGCCCCCGATGACCTCAGGCTGGGAGCCATGGAGGGACCGTGTTACAGAAAAACACATGAGCAGACATGATGGACAGTGAAGCGAGGGAGAATTACACAGAGGCTCTGGATTGAGAGCCGGACTACGGCGAGCTGCTGGAAAGCAAAGATGAACATCCTTCTCTTTCACATGATAAAAAAATAAATAAATGATGTAGATCGCTGCATCTGTATGTGAGTGTTTGTCGGCATAAAGCACAGAGGATGAGGATTTTTTTTTTTCTTCCCATGACCTGCTCTGTTCATCTGTCTCTCTCTCCACCCCGGCGCGGGTCAGGCATCCATTTTAGCTGGGCTCTAATCTTCGGCGAGCCTTCCTACATTTTGTGAGCGAGGAAGCCAACGCTCCTGCATTTTGAGAGCAGAGCGGATGCACAGTCTCGGAGTGAGGCGGCGCACATGTTCCGCTTTCTCTTCTGTCTGTTAGTTTCAGGGCTGACAAAAAGTAGCTCGGCACACAGTGGGCGAAAATGCGCAAAGATCTGTCCCGTATTCCCGGGAAAAGCTCGACGAAATCAACAAAAACGCGCTGGGTATTTAGTCCCACAGAAGGAACTTGTGAACTATAAAGCGCACACATTTTTCCATTTCTCTTTTAATTCAAGTTTCGCTGTCTCTGTCCCGCACAACTGATCAATTTGCAACAGCCTTGCAGAGGTTTGACAGTTCAGCGCAGGCAGGCTGGAACATGGCGGAGCCGGGGAACAGCTGCCAAACGCAAATCTGACTCTTCAAGAGTTTCCAAAATAGGAAACGTGAGCTTCGGTGTCTAGAAGCCCGATTATGAAACTTGCTGATGCTGTGCCCTGCTTTAACAACCCCAGGGCTTCTTCTCACCACTTCTAACCCCACGTGCCTTTTTTTCCCCCCTCTCTCCTCTACCCATCACCCAAACCTCTGTGCACCCCGCCTCTTCATCCCCTTTTCAAGCTCATTAAGTTAGGATGCTTTATCAGAGGGCACACTCACCCCTCCAAGGCCCTACACACACGCATGTGCGCATACACACAGAATTCAAGCTGGCTTGATAAAACCTATTGTTCATACATGCACACACACACATATGTAGACCCCCCCCCCCCTTCATCCATTTTTCTCTCCAAACCCCTAACCCATCTCTAAGCCACCCCCACCCCGGTCTCCTCCTAATCAACTCTTCCCATCCCTTCTCTCTCACCCTCCACTCACCCCCACACCCCTTACCCACCTCTAGGGAGACACTTTTTAGCAGAGAGGGAGAGATGGAGAGAAGGGGAAGAAAAGAGATGGAGGGGGGGAGAGAGAGAGAGACGGAAAAAGAGATGCACTCCTCCTCTCTGCGCTGCTGCCACAGCGGCTTGGCTACAGAAGCCTTTGATGTTCTGCAAATTTCAAATTTCATTATAGAGAACCCCCTTCTCCTCTCTGCTTCGCTCCCCCCCCTCCTCCCTCCTCGCTCTCGCGCTTAAACAAGCTTTTCTGCCCCCCCCAAACACACACACACACACATACCTCTCCTCCAAAACATCCCCCTCAATGCTGAAGTTAAGAAACTAAAAGCCCTGCAGAAGAGTCTCTTCATACGGGTTAATTATTCATCGGCATGTGCCAGCATGCGCGGGATGTACATCCGTGTGTGTCCGTATGCACATGTGAGCGAGCGCATGAGTCAGGCGCCGGCACTGGGGTGGAATCAGGATTCTGTGATGCCTGTCTTATCTCGGTCGTCTCCCATGGTCTCCACCCACTCCCTGTTGTCACTCTACTGAACATGCGTTCACTTCTGCCGATGCTCTCCCTTGGCCTTTTAGATGAAGACACAGAAAGACCCCCCCCACCCCCCCACCCCGCGCGGAGAGCGGACCTTACTCCCATGTTCGCGGGACTCAGCATCATTGCGACAAGGCCACCATTTCAGGGCAGGATGCTGCCATTTTGGTTCGGAGTGTGTCAGCGGCTTTGAGGAGATCCCCGTCCCTGCGGCCCCGGGATGAAACCGGGGTGCTGCTACAGCGGCTGACAGATCGGTGGTGTCAGCAGCGTTGGCGGGCAGAGGGGAAAATGAGGGAGAGTCTGATTTCTTGATGTTTGTCAGAGTTTAATACGAGTCTGCTGTGAACTGGATTCAGCTTCTCAGCCTTTCTTGTCATGAAAGTGAAAAAAACTAAACAATAATGCTCAATGTGCTGTAATACAAACCTTGTTATCCTTAAGCTGTTTTTTGCTTGATTTTAATTGACTCATATTACTGTGACCAGCCAATCAGATGTATATGTTCAAATCTGCATTTTTCTGTGATTTTGTAAACATCTGCATGTTATTCGCATAATACTGAATTATAATGGCGAATTTACCCAAAACTCACAGTTTTATCTATATAGTCGATTAACTGTCACAAGATCAAACAACATCCCATGAAATAAATAATCTACAATCCAGCAGCTGTGCTGTGAGCATTTAATATGAACGTTTGAATAGAAACTAGTGGAAACTAGTGTCAACAAATGTTTATCTTGGTTTGTGCAACTTCTAATACCTGACTACATGGTCTCAGCTTTTTATTGCCATTTGAGGAATCGGTTGCGTCATGTCTCGGGTTTCATCTAACAGAGTCAAACTTGATTATTTTCCAGAGGCACTCGGTCCATTTTTGCAGCACAAGAAGTGGTGGAAGAAGACAGTTATACTATTAGCATAAAGAAAATGATTTGGCACATTTACATTAGAAGTGGTATAAAAATAACCCCTAACGGGTGAGGTCACAGTCAGCTGATAGCCTGTCAGCGTCGGCCCTCTTCCCACCCCCTCTGGTCCCAGCTGCAACTCCTCCCTCACCTCTGACCCCAGCCCAAGGCCAAGGTTGGGAGGTTGTTGCCGCAGTAACGCATCAGCCCTGTGGTCCATGACTGCTGACCCTGGGAGCCCAAAGTTTCCATGACAATGATAATTTGCTCCCCTCTGCCCCTCGCCGGCCAACCCATGAATATCATTTAGAGGACAGAGGACACGCAGAATGGATGGATGGACAGATGGACAGAGAGAACAAAAGAGGGACGCGTGTGCCGTTGAAAAGCAGAGCTTTAGAAATCAGTTAAAAAGACCTTTCAGCCCTCTTCCTCTCTGTCAGCTTAAGGAAAAGGCTTTCATTGAGTGGATGGAGATGAGTACCGCCTAAATAGAGCTCTATTTGGTCAAACAAAACAGCATGAAAGGGGTCACCACTCTGGGCGCTGGCTTTTAACTGCCACTCAAATAACTGAAACAACTACAGGCTTGATTTTAGTCTCACTCAAAGGCTAAAAAGTTTCCTTACATAATTTCATTTAGACAAATCCAGTTAATCACGGAGTCTGACAAAGATTCCCTTCCAGGACTATGACAAAATAGGCATTGAATGCTTGTATGCTAAACCCTGCTGGTGTTTGTGTGTGTTTGTGTGTGTGTGTGTGTGTGTGTGTGTGTGAGAGACTGTGTGCAGCATCATACCTGCTGGAAGGCTGCTTTACTCTTCAATGCAGCCTCCTGTTGAGCTGGGTTGGATGTGTAAATAGCTGAGCGATACTGAGTGCCCTGGTCATTGTGCTGCTTCATACCTGCATAAAACACACACACACACAGAAAATAAAAGACAAGCCACGCACAAGCAAAAGTACCTGAATCGCATCAGACACTATTTGAATTTGCATGGAAAAGAGGTCCCACAAACGTGCCATCATCCTGCATCTTGAATTCATGAGGCCACACGACTCCAAACATGCGAGCAGATTTGGGCTTCCATTAGGGAGGCCTGTGGTGTGTGGACAGGGGCACATGTAGGTGGGCACGGTTTTTCTTACTTTGTCATCTGAGTGGTGCTGTCCACGTTTTCATCAGCTTTGCATGAGTGCGTTGGGAGGAAGCCCAGGTCATGTGGGCTCTGATTACAAGGCCAAACAGCGGCTGTCACCTTGATGCTTCTCAATCCAAAGCAGGTCTGGCATGAATGGATGCATCAGGGCAGGCCTCTGTTTGCTTCTTGCCTTTACAGACGAGAGCCACTCTTTTATACGTCTAGCTCCACATCCACATCTATCTTCTTGTTAAGGACTGCATCAGTGGTGTGAGCGAGCTCGTCCGTGGTCGGAGCAGACATGCTTTTTCAGCTGACTGACAGTGACATCAATGAGTGGCTCAACTTTATTAGAAGTTTGTGTATTCGTGTCTTAGCAACATCTCAACTCACAATGTGTCCGTTTGGTTACTCATAGCACAGATGATTCATTCTCTGGCTTCTTCAGGGCACAAAAACACGCTGTAAAAACAACGGTGACGGCTGATCACCTTTTAAAAGTAGATATGCAAACATCACATGTTGGCAAACATCGGTTTGTTTATGCATCAAAGACGGAGCAGAATTGGCATTCGTTTGGAGCTGAGCTCGCACCAGTCCAACAAATCGGAGTTTGAACACTCAGACTCCTTTTAGCTCTATTTTGCTATCCACCAACTCCTGAGGGAGCTATCTGGCTTTTCAGTAGCTAAATGTCCCATTATTTGCACTAGACAGTTGCTCACAGTGTCCTTCTTATGTTTGGTGCTTGGCAGGTTGTTTTATTTATTTATTTACTTTTTAGAATTTATTTTTCTTTTCCCAAAACGCTTGCTTTGCTGCCATATGCTGGGGCTTCAGACGAAGCTGGTGAAAGCAGTGACGATGAATCCAAACCATTAAATTCAAGTCTGGAAAACAAATGATTATATTGCAACATTAGCATCACTTACAGTATATGATACTCATAACAAGAGCTTAGTCATTGAAAATGGCAAGAAACTACAAGACCCATTTCCATGATTCATGAAGCGGCCCCATGTTAAAGCAAAATCGTCTTTGGAAGCATAAAACTAAGTTCTTTGTAGTCAAGAAGAAAGGATCAAGTTTTGCATTATTAGATATGAAGTGAGAATCTGCCTTGAGGATCATGGGGACCCTTGTTTGTCATCTAATAGCCTGGAAATCCATTTAGTCTCTTCTTGGCAAAGCAAAGCAATCCCCTCAGGAGACTGAACAGTTTCCGTCCCAAATTTTTTGATTGTGGTGAACTTATATATCAAGGTCTCTGTTGTGTCTGCTAAGAAGCTTGAATCTGCCACACCAACTTAGAAGACTCCCATTTTTTTGCCTCCTATAGCGACAAAAGCAACTTTATGAATGTGTTCCACAGAAACAGAAACACACCGATTCAAAGTGAGTCTAAAAGCTTCAGACTATCTCTGCAAATTTTATAAAAAGCCTTTTTCTTTTTAAACTCTCCCTTATCAGTTACATTAGTTACCCATTGGGATGCAAAGTGTTTATTCTGAGCTGCATATAGTCCCAAGAAGCCCAACAGCTAAATTATGAATCCAATGCTTTAAAACGGAGGGCCTTAATCCACTGGCTGATGTCATGGAGCCTCCATCCATCTTTTACATACGCTCACAAATATAAATATTAAGCACTCAATTATGACCCCTGTAATGCTACTTTAAAATCTCCAAACGCTGTGCCCCAACTTATCAAGTCTGTTTTGCATATGAGCATAAAAACATTCTTTAATTTTAACTTCCAACATACCGTAAGTTACCCATTGCAGTAATATGTCATCAGTTGGATTTCCATTTACGTCACGGGGGACAAAACATTTTCACTGACAGTCGAGGCCAAGACATCTCCCTGACACAGTGATCTGCATATCTTGTTCCCTTTAGATTGAATGTTACCTTACATCATGGAGTGTCACAACCTATCTGCGGCGCAGCCTGTTCAAGCATAACGACCATAAGCATTCATCTGGTCTTCATTCAAATCAGAGCAGACAAGCAGTCAGTGCCGGCTCTCCAGCACACATTGAATAAACTCACAATAACTAACGTTGCTGCCTCGGAGAATTTGCTTCACTGAATATTTTCCCCCACAATATTAATGCTTACGTGATTCAAACCCGATAAAACGCGTGTTTCAGGGGAAACTGTTGTGGATTTTACAAAACATTTAATGGGAAAACTGCAGTTCAGAAAATATGCTCCATGGCTGGAAGAAACAGACAAAGTGGGAGAGTTTTTCGACAATTCTCCGCACTGAATGCATCGTAGAGATGGAGAACCACGCCTGGACTTTCTCTGTAACTGGGAATTCACACATCCACTTCAAAGCAAGAGATTCTGCGGAACGCTGCAGACTTTTTTCGTTAAAATCCAGTGATTTAAATGTTTCTCAGCCTCTGAATGAGGAGATTGCAGAAAAGGCCTGACAGCAGCGGAAGCAGAAGCAAACAGCATCATGGCTCTGTTAAAAAAAATAACTAAATCTACCCGGCAGCAATAAAAGGAATTTTTGCAGAATGTTTAATTACACAATATTCTCTGAATCGTTAACCTTCCACACTCTTTCTTCATCTAACAAAACAAAACTAGAACATAAAATTGTTGCAAGGGTGAATAAATATAAATAACTTTTTCTAATTTCGCTTCTTCCATTTTTCACTTGTATCTGTCAGTTTCTGTTCAAGTCATGAGTCTCCCACCGTTTCTGCATCACGTCCCTGCTCTCATCATCTTTCTCTCCATCTCTGCAGTGCTGGATGGCGGCCATCTTGCCCCCAGCACTGTTGTTCACTGACTAGGCTAGTGGTTGCCCCTCCATCAAAGGCCACCAAGTCACTCTGCTATTGGCTGCCCACCAAAGCCTTCCCTCTCATTGGCTGGCTGGAAGGTTCTTGTAGCTTTTTCTGTTCAACCGGTCCTCCATGCTGACCTGTGCTTGTGACCATCCAAACCACACACTCACACACACCGCTACGCTTGCATATGCATGTTCCAGCTCACATATGGTCAGGATATGCATGATGAGAGGAAACACCTTAGTTAACTCGGCATTATTATCTTACAGCTTTAGAAGATAAGCAATCAACCTTTGAGGAAAATGTTTAAAATCTCATATAAGAAGTAAAGATCACAAAGTACTTTCATCCCCAGCGGTAGTGGATGCAATTGGATATCAAAGAAAGGCAAATGATGAACACACTTGGGTGGTAGATGGTGAGATCTAGCCATCATTACAGAAGGTGTTACTTCTCCATCAAAATATAAAAACCATTTAGCCAAACCTGTTACCAACACCAATACCACCCTTGCACTCACCCAGCCGTCAAAACTATAACAGCAACAAATACCACCCAAAAAAAAACCCCTCTGGTTCTCGCCTTCCTGCGTCTGCCGTCTCTTTTCTCGTTCTTTCCATTTTTAACAGCCCCCTTCGTTATTTTCTCCATCCATCAAAGGCAGCAGTAATTATTAATGAGAGCCTCCCTGTTCTCTCTGCATTATGCATGAGAGCCCTGCCTCTGAAAGCAGAGGGTAATGGGGGTGGACAGAAGAGGAGGGGCAAAGGGTCACACACATGCACATACGCATGCACACACTGCCTCCAGGGGTCACTGACCTATGCTCGTGAAGCTGAAAATATTAATTAATTGCCCCCTTCCAAAATTGGACAATTTTAACATTTCCCTTTTAACGCAAATGGAAGCCAAAGTCAGGGAAAGTGGGAGGGCGCTGCTGAGGTTTCTCAAGTCTCAGAGGGAGTAGTTGCTCTCTCCAAGAGATGTTCAAGCACAAACCTGTGGACACAAATGCGCATGCATGCACTTTTTGTTGTGTTCAACCCCGCTGAGAGTTCTTGTAACTCTAAAATCTCTTCCAGTTTCTCTCTTGCAAGGAAAAAACTGGTTCTGCTCAGCTTGTCCCTGCTGGCTGCTGGGGATAAAAGCCTGTCATTTTTCCATCCTTGCTTGTGGAATTTGCATTAATTCACATTTCTAACTCATGGCCTGTTCACTTATTTCCTCCCAAAGTCTGCTACAAGTGTACGTACCTCGTGCTCACAGGCTTTTTGGACTGTGGGACATTGCTTAACTTGCACTGCCAGAAAAATCTGATCCAAAGAAAACAAACAAGACGATAGGAATCAAAATGGTGCAGTTTATGTTTATTCAGTTTATGATGATGAAAGAGGAGGAAAAGGATGCATCCTATGCTTTAAACATCAAGGGTGTGAAC
Source organism: Craterocephalus stercusmuscarum (assembly GCA_037177115.1). NCBI lineage: Eukaryota > Metazoa > Chordata > Actinopteri > Atheriniformes > Atherinidae > Craterocephalus > Craterocephalus stercusmuscarum. The sequence continues at coordinate 14,369,941 of JBBDHI010000021.1, read as the reverse complement.
TATTACAGGGCTTATGATCCAATTTAATTGTGACTAAACTGATAATATTTTGGTGCATGTCAATGCATTCCATCTCCACATTTCTATGTAGCCGCACAGAGCTGCATTAGGACAATTAACCTTTCATTTTAAGCATTTATAAAATGTGACATCTCTTGAACATAAAAAGCTGCATCATCTCACTACCAGAGTATGAGTGACCCACCACAGCACTGTTCATACTATATGTGACGAGTCAGTTGCCTTGATGTCAATAAATCACATGTAATGACTAACTGACAAACAGTCATTTGAGGAAATACTGCTTATTCATCGAATATGGTACATACTCACCTCCAAGTCCTCTCTAAAGTGTGCCACATCCAGTCTTTATTATTATCAATACAATTCAGAAAAAGAAAGGTATGCCCTTGTCTACCATTCATTGGCTAGTAGTCATTGCCTTCACTCGGTTGGTTGGTTAGGTTTAGGCACATATTTAACTCCAATCCCTATACTCTGATGTCAAGCATCAGCAGTCCTGTGAAAATGTGCGAATACTACTGACCCAACTATATATGGCACATCACTCTGCTATCACTGTTCACTGGGTGTTTAACCTTTACTAGATAAGAATTTTTAAAAAACAGACTGCGTAAAGATGAACATTTACTCCAATTCTTTGTCTGTAGAGTTAAAACATTGGGTCCTACCTCCAACCTTTACGTGTGAAAGCCAGGGTTCTCAACAACTAAATCTGGCTATTGACCCTCTGCTCTGAGAGTTGGGACCAATATGATGATTCCTTTTTATCTATCAGAGATGGCAATGTTGAAAACACCATATTTTACTTTCATAGTTTTTTTGCGTAGGTTAAAAACTATTAATCTTTGCATCCTAATGCATCTCTAACTCAAACATATCTTCCTTCATTTTACCGTATACGGAACAGCTGACCTGACTGCAGCCTCCGTGATAGCTTTTTACACTATTCATTAACATCTACAAAAGTTGAGAGTAGTCTCAGCTCCTCACCGCTTCATGCACTTCCTCTCTCGTCTGTCTGAGCCCCTCCGAGCCCCACAGTTAACACTGGAATTGATGTAAAACAGGAAACGATTGCAAATGAGGGAAAAAAAAGAGAAAAAAAACAATGATTCTATTACAGAGAAGAGAGAATAAAAAACTGGCAACAGTCAAGCTATTGTCAGTGTCTATAATTAAGAATGGTCTCGGCATAATTGGTGACTTTTCGTTTGCTTCTGAGCATGAACGAAAAACATCTGAAGTCAATTCAGAGTTATTGAGCTTGGCAGTGCATACCAATTAGAGTGAAGCAGAGTAGGCACTAATGAACTATCTAATGTACTTTATTTTTCTTCTTCTTGTATCTCCCCCCCCCACCTCCTGACTACCTTTATGGACTGAAATCAAAGTCTAGAGAGAGCTCTATCTCTGCTCAAAATCAACACATTTGGTGTTGATGGATTTGTCATTTTGACTCTTTTTTTTTATTAAGAAAGAACTAAAAACTATTATTCCTGATGAGTGCCGTGTTCCCTGTGTGTGCGAGAGCAGGCTTGTGCCGTGCCCTGCGGTCCCGTAACGACTGTGTGCGTGCCAGCAGATCTCTCTCCTCCTCTCCTCTCCTCTCTCAGCTGCTATTTTTGCCCTGTTCTTATGTAAGCCACTCCTGATGCGCTGGAGACAGAGGCAGAGTACGGAGCGGGGATGGTGAGAGCATCCCCAGTGGACACGCATGCGCTCGCCTGCACACACACACACACACACATGTACTGTGTACACATGTATACACAGGGAAACAAAGTGATGCTCTGCTGGCTGTCAGATGGTGACACAACACATGCAGAGGCAATCTTAAATCAAAATTCTGCCGCGAGTCTGTGCGCCTTACACATCATGTAGTTTATCACAATCATGCCCATTATCCATTTGTGAGAGTGCGTGTGTGAACAGACGACGGTGGAGTTCAGAGCCGATTCTGCAGAGTTCCTGTGCAAAATCAGCTTCAGTCTCTGTTTTATTTACACTATACTAGAACAGCGCTCTCTAACATGATCATTTCATGGTTGGGGGCACCCTGTCAGAGCACTGGGACTCTGGCCGTTAGCTGTTTATTTTTAGCTGTAGTGCTTGCTTTACTGTTGTGCACAAATCAGTCCGGATGAGATCATAAGCGGGGTTCCTCAAATCATATAAGTCTACAGCTTAGCAGTTTCAGTGAATGATGCAAACATATTTTCCTTAAAGATCTCAATCGATCTCACTACAAACAACCGGCAAGCTGGGATCAGTTTTACACATTACTGAACAACTTAAAACTTAAGTTAAAAATACGTTATTCAGCCGTTTACTGGTCCAAATTTAAAAGCAACTGTAACCTTGTGACATCCTCAACTCTAAGCGAACAACATATTGGACGTATTGTCCAGCATAAACACTTACACAATCATTTGAAAGCACAACATGGCTGTAATTTCTACATCTGATGCAAAACACTGAGGCAAGGCTACATCCACACGCAGACACAGTATATGTCCGGCCTTTCATACACGAAAACAAAAAATAAAACATTCTGAGTGTGCGCGAAATGTGTGTGATGTTGACAAGCATAAAGAGACAAAGATGGTGAAATATCAGGTTAAGGAGAAGACATTTGTGTGGATTTTGATTTTATTTCACAGATAACTTGCTCAGTCGCTTCTCCTGCATGAATGCAAGACTGTAATGCCCTGTTATTGTAGCTGTTGGTCTGGTTTGTGCATGTGACCTAAGGGAGAAGTCGAGCCATGGTGTCATCTGTGCATAGATTGTAAACATGCACACTAAATGGTGGTGTTTTAAGCGATAGAAAACGTAGGCAAATACACCTCATCTTCGTGCGGACATGGCATTAAAACATCTACAGTCAAAGCAAGAACGAAAAGCTTTTCTATTTTTTTTTCCTCTTCTTTTCTCAACTTCCTCCTTTATTTATTTTCGAACACTGTTTCAGTCCAGTCCTTATCAATCAGATTATTCATTTGAACCCCCACACCCCAAAAAAGGTTCACAAGTTACTGTTACATATACAAAACAGTTGTTTTATCAACAGTATGTTTAATAAAAAACAACAACAAAAAAACAAGTTGACAAATGTAGCACGTCAGCACAACCGCACGGACAGGCGGAGCTCAACCCCCCACATTGTGCACACACGTGCCGCAATCTCCATAAATTAAGGACGCCACCATGTGTGAGGGTGTAATAACTGACACCTGGTAATGAGCTCGCCGTCATCAGCCAACCGCGCGGGAGAAACAAGGTCGGATTAGAAGTGTGGGGGTGGCTGAGGCCACAGGTCAGAGGTCAAGGTCTCCTCCTGGTGGGAGCAGGGTAAGGAAGGGGGGTTGCTTTAGATGGCAGCGGCACCCCAAACATTGAGGGATGAAGTGACACAGGGGAAAATGGGGGGTACACCAACAGGGAATTGGCGTGTGTCGCAGCCAGCTGGGGTTAACGTATTATATAAAGGAATATTCATGCTCATTTCAGCCATCACAATCTAACTGCCAGGGGAGGGAGGACGGCTTGATTGATGTCCATATTGTGATCTGACCCAAGAAAAGCTAAATGGGAGGCATTGTGATGAGAAAGGTTTGCTTTCTGTACCATAAGCTGCAAAAATATTTATTCACGCAGAAATCAATCAACAACGCATCACAGCTTACACGCGCAATGCTATGTGGACAAATTGAGTCCAGTGCTAAAGCGGACCAAAATAAGTCCCTTGGCTTTTAAACATTTTTTTTTTTTTTAAAAGTCTTTCTTTACTGTGTGACTCCAGCAACACTGACCTACGAGGGGGTTGGCGTGCGCGTACGTGCAGATGCTATCAAATGAGGGCAGCTGCGTCGGCCATTTTAGCTGTGCATTTGTGTTTTTGTGTCTATCGGCATACGCCTGTGATGCCTGTTCACTGACGCAGCATCAGCAGCCCACACCATAAATACTGCATGGCCTCAAAAAAAAAAAAGAAAAAAAAAAAGAAAAAAAAGAGAGAGGATGAAGGGAGCGAGGGAAAAGGAAGCAAAGGAGAGGGAAAGAGATGAGGAGGAAACAATAAGAAGGGGGGAAAAGCCTTGGTTGTTAGGATGAAAGGCGGCTCGGCTCAAGGGGGTGAGGGGGGGGGGGGGGGTTGGAGGAAGAGAGGGGAGAGCGCTGAAGATGGGGAGGGGGATGGGGGGGGGGGAGTGACTAAGAGATAAAAGAGGAGTGAGTGGATGTGAGTGTGTTTGTGTGATGATGAGCGGATGGCCTCGGGGAGCGGTCGACTCAGTGTGCTGCTCTGCGGATGTACTGACGGGCTCCGGGCCGTTTGCTCACTCACTTGCCCCTCCACTCTGTTCTCTGCAAAGAGGACAAGGGCTGGTGGTGGTGATGGTGGTGGTGGTGGTGGGGTGTGTGTGTGAAGGGGGTGCAGGTGAAATAGGTGAGGTGGGGGAGGCTGGGAAAGAATGTGCAATCGGAGAAAGCCGAGAGCTGAGGGAGAGGGAGAAGTCATAAAAAAGTGTGAGAAGAAAAAGGCGGCTTTAATGTTGGAGGATTAAAGACATTTTAATACAGCAAAAAAGTGCAAAAGGTGGCCACGTAAGATGTTGCATCCTCTCGCAGGGAGCGAAGGGGACAACGAGGCCCAAAGGCCTCTGCATTAGCGCCATAATTTTCCACGTGGGACACCTACAGTTATTCCCATCGCAAATGAAATAAGCAGTGAAATCATCATGGGCACATCTGATGTCAGGGTCAATAAATTGTGCACTGAAAAAGTGAGCAGTGTGTGGGAGAACTACAAGATGCAATGGTGTTGCTACGGTCATCACTGGAGATCAGATCATTTTTCCAAACATGAAGGTGAAACTGATACTGATCACTTTGTTCACGGTTTCTTTGTGTTCGAGCTTTTGCATGCACTCCACTGAAGGCATGCTACTGCAGAGTTGTCTTAACACGGATATAAGAAACTTATGATATGGAAGTGTGTTGAATTGGGGGGGGGGGTTTATGCAACATCCCACAGAAGCCAACAGATTGAGACTAGTGTTGCTGAATATGGAAAGAGGGCACACAGCAAAGGCTGCTGGGAGTTTCTGATTGGCTGCTAATGTTGCTATCCAGGCCGGGATTGGCTGAGCTGACGCAGCCCGACATCACGTTGTCGGGACTAAACCCTTTTGAACTGAGGCAAAGCAGGGAGGCACAGATATCAAAAACACATACACACACGCTCACGCACGCACTTACAGATGCACGCGAACACACACACACACACGCGCATTACAAGGAAGCATTACATGCAACTCCATATGCACCTGTAACACAGGGTATTAAATAAATCTGGACTCCGTGTTGATGCATGTCAACAGAAAGAAAACAGAAAGCTCCAGGGCTCCACTGAGTCTTCCATCTCCAGTTAGTCTGTGCAGTTAAAGGGGAGAAGAGGGAACTTCCTTAATTTCTCCTTTCTCTTTTAAGCCCGGCTCTAAGGTGGACGGAATAAATTGGAGCTTAAGCATGCGTGAAGGCACAGCCAACGGGGCCCTTTCCACCACTCCACGCTACATTTGTCAAATCAGAAGAATTTCTGCTACACGTGAACCCTGAATCTGACAGTAGGGGAACAGCAAGGATTCGCATTTAAGTCACGCACAAGGAGCAACACTCCTGCAAAAAGAAAAAAATATATATAAATATATATCTGAGTTTGTGATTATTTCAGAATATGTCTCCTAGTTTTAAATGTGACACAAAAAAAAGCAAAGTGCATAGACAATAAGCTGTGTGCTATTAATAAAAGATGAGATGAGACAGGGCGGTGAGTCAGGGGAAATGTATGACTACTCCTATGGCCCCACCGCCTCTGTCCAGTGGCATGTCGGCTCGACTCTGCTTGCGCCTTTACCCGTAGCGAGACACGACTCGGCCCTCGACAACAGCGAGCAGGAGAGGAGTCTTTCCTGATCAGGAGGCGGGAGGATGCGATTCTCGGATTAGCTTTAAAAAGTCTCTTTCGCCTGCCTTCTTTCATCAGCCAACCTCCAGCCGAACAGCTCGCCGGTCGGCTCATGCATGCATTTATACGAGTGCTGGTGAAAAGTGGAAAACATGGCTGATATTTCGCTGTATTTAGGTCACACAGATGCAATCATGACAGATGTAAGAGGGATGACGGGACTGGCGCGGCCAGCGCCACTGGATGTGCCGTGCGTGTTTGTTTTAAGGCTGAAGGTTGGGCCTATGAATCTTTGATCCATCTCTTCCCAACTTGTCATGCCCCCTCCCTGCATTCAGCCGGAGCGAGCAGAGCACCACTTTGCCCGTCCTTTGCCTCTCACACGTACATGCACACGCATCCTCCATGTGTCCTCCTGATGCATTAATGTTCTTACATCACCTCCTCCAGTGAGCACAGAAAACAAGAGAGCAACAGACTTGAAGAGATGGAGAGATGGGTTCTGGAGGGGGGAGGGGATGGGCTTTTGTGAATACAGTGTGTGTGTGTGTGTGTGTGTGTGTGTGTGTGTGTGGGTGGCAAATATGCGGCACACTTTACGGAGTGGTGTAGGAATATGCATCAAAAGCTAAACATTTGAATTAATTAGGTGAAGCGTTACGCCGCTGCAGCCAAGTTGGTGAAAATGCGCTGGCTTCCTGTGAATGACAACTTCAAGGGACTGAGGGGTGATATAATGACAAATCCAGATAGAAAAATCAAGTTTACTATTATTAAATATGAACCGAAGTGCAAAAGGGTGGTTTATATTATAGAAAGTACGTGCCGTGCACATGCTCAGAGACTTTCTCACATTTGGAGCTTTAACATGCACCACACTGGTGTGTCCCTCCATGGATGGCTGGATCTCAAACACATTAACACTGTCTGGCGTTGACTTAAACCCATGAGACCTCCCCCCCCCACCACCACCACCACAACGCACAGACAGGCACATCCCTGGGCATCATCCTTCTGCTCTAATAAACTTTGTGCCCCTTGGGATGGGTCTTATTTGAGGGCGACTTCGGGGTTTGTGTGCGAGTGCGCTGCTACCTTGTGTGGGATCGTGGTTCTCCCAGAAGTGTTTGAGCAGCTCGTCCAGGCTGACGTCTTGAGGGGAGAAGACAACCCTCACCACCTCGGTGTGGCCGGTCAGACCTGAAAGGAAATGACACACTTGCATAAATAAAAAATGAATTTTCCTCATTCCACGCCGTCGTCTTATACGATGAACACTTAAGCAGGAATGAAAGCAGTTGCTGGATGAAAACTGCGAAGGAGAAAATAGGGAAAAAAAGCATGTCTGCATGCCTCGTGTAGGTGTCACTGGGTTCATGAGCCACAGGTAGAAGGGATTCTGGTTGAATCCACGATGAGCTGCGTTATTGCTCACGGCATTAACAGGGAGAATGTGACAAGAGAGGGCTGCAGACAGAGAGGGAGAATAAAAGGCACAGAGGAGGCTGAAGAGCTTATGGTGAAGTTCTCTAAAAAGCTCACAGACTTTCTTACTGTCTCCACCTGCCAAGACCCCGAACCTTCATGGAACAGCCTGCAGGCGTTCGGAAGCTGCTCAGGAACATGCAGCCATGTGACAAATAAAGCGCTGCCTCTCTCAGGTCTGATGGTTCATGTGTCAGGACATCATAATTTAAGGAAATGTATCTTTTTCTTGCAGGTTTAGAAATGAGGTAACTGCAGATTAACAGTGATAAATGGCATTATGTCATAAGTACAGGAAGTTTAAAAACAGTTCGGTTCTGTGAAAAACAGCGGCTTGGTGTGTATCCGATAAACGGATCCCTAACGTGTGTGAGCAACTTTATAAAAGCAGATGTTTTGGCAGAGGTTTATTTTTTCGGAAGCATTTTCTGTCAACACAATGCCAAGAAATAAAAGAAACCAGCGATGATCTTAGAGATGTAACAAAGCTGCTTAAAGGAGCTATACCCGATATCACGTCCAGCTAGTTTAGTTAGCGATAGCGGCTAGTTTTTTAGCTTTAGCATGACGCTCTCTCTGCCAATGGGGTTAACTTTCAGAACGTCCGCATTCTGATCAGCCAGTGAGAGCATTCCTCTAGGGATCTGGAAGTTACGAAAGTTAACCCCATTGGCAAAGAAAGAGCGTCACGCCAAAGCTAAAACAAACCTAGCTAACTAAACTAGCTGGACGTGAAATTGGGTATAGCTCGTTTAAGTTTAGGCTGTGCAATGCTCAAATTAACTTTACCAAACCTGAAAGATAGATCTCATCTCTACAGGTAGCATGTTAAATGTTAAAGTTAATCACAGTACAGTTTAAAAAAGAAAAGAAAAAAAGAGGCCTGGCTTGTTTGGAAGGTTTGCAAGGAGAAAGTCTTTCTCTATCAAAAAAAGAACATGGCAGCCCATCTTACATCTGAACAAGCCGGAGGACATCTGGAACCTTGTCCTTTGACTGATTATTCACTGACAATAAAGCCTCTTTGCAGTTAGATTGATCGATAATTTGACTACATCCTTCTTTTATTTCAATACAATACACCGAAGTCCCTGCTGCCACTACTCTGTAGAACAAGTAACCCTAATTATCAATTATCACTATCACTGTAGATATCTATTGTTGCTCTGTGTGTTTGTGCACTGATTGTTTTCACTGCTTTCTGCATCGCAAATGATCCCACGGGGATATGAAGACTCCTTCAATCCTTAGAATTTAAAAACAAGTTCATGCATAAAAGGAACATTTCATGCTGAATACGCGTTTAGCTACACAGTATGCAAACATTTTTGGGACTGAATATATTGTGAGGCGCTCACAGACCGCAGGTGAGTTGCAGGCTGATAGTCCAGTTGGAGAGAAATCAACAATAGCAGAAAGCAGAAAATTCAATTGGAGCAAAAGTCCATGATTCAGTGAGCTCTTCCCGTATGACGGGGGTGAAAGTAACAAAGATCAGCCCCACTCAAGCTGCCAGAAATTCAATGTTTGGCTGAAGGACCATTCAGCATGGTGAACAGCCTTCTGGGTGCTCACGACTTCACCAATCAACATACTACCCTGTTGCCCCTCTTTGTGGTCTAACTTTCAGCTGCTGATCAAAACAGGGATGAGTGATGAAGCACTGGACACTAATTAAAATGCTTAAAATCACCTTTAGTAACACTCTCCTAACCAGCAGCAACAGCTTTTAAACGAGGTTTAAATGTTCATGCATCGGCCCTGAAGCTCCACCACTACAGAAGAGTAAAGACCAGTTACATGGATTCTAACTGGTTTCCCATATTTCTTCATTCTGATGGCAGTGGAATGCAAAGTTTAAACAATTAAAAGGCCCAAATGTGTTGTTTCCAGCATCACTGACTGCAAACAGAGCTCACAGCATGAAGTAAAGGTAACATATTCGGTAAAGCAAATCAAGACCGACCCCTTATATACTGGTGACACCAAACAGTCAGTTGTCTACGCCTCATTATGAGAAACTTGGTGCGAAGTGCTTTGAAATCTAGGCTGAGAGCAGAAAACATCTCGGCTCCAGCACCAGGACTGTTTGTGCTGTTAATTAGATGAGCTCAAATATGCTGATTGATTATAACATCAACTCCTCTTCCCTCTCAGATGTCTGCATGCGTCTGTCCTCAAGACAAAATTTGATTGCATCTCAACCTCTCCTGCTGCGGTATGTCAGACCATCCACCTGTCTGCCTGTCCTTCCATCCTTTCCCTGTCTCTTCTGACAGTTCCATCATCCTCCTCCTCCTGTCTGTCTATCTGTCCGTCCTGCCGTGGCTGTGTTGACAGCTCCTCGGTCTCATGCCGTCGCAGTGTTCTGCTCCGTCATGGCCACTGGAGCGACGCCTGCACTCCCTCAGCCGATGGACAGGTAACTATTTTTTTTTTTTTTTTTTTATATTCCCACCCCCTATCAAATTTTATTTCCTCTCAAAAGTTTATTTGGCCCGTTCCCTCACTTGCTGCATCACTCGGGCTGTGTCTTTCCTGTCATCCGTTTCCATATCTGTCTTCCTCCACAGCTGAGCATCTTGTTGCTGGGGAGGTGATGAAAAAAACAGGAACTAGGAGGCTACTGACAGAAATGATGCGTCTGGGATCGGCCGCTCAGAAAATCTGCCAGCCGATCCCTCTCCGTGCACCTTGACTCTTGGAACGACGTGCAACGCGCAAACGTGCAAAAAGAGAGAGAAAAAAAAAAAGGAGAAACCCCAAACTAACAGCTCATGACTCCAAGAACACAAGAGAGCCGAGCACAGCCAGACATTTTCACTTGAATTATACATCAACTCTCTACATAAAACTATTTGATTGCAGCGAGGGGGGAAACTGGAAAGAGACGAGTATCCAAACATTTTCAACATTTTTGATGGCAAACAGACAGAATCTGTACTTGGGCTTCAAGCATCACGTTTGCCAAATCACATCCTCTGGGAGAGAAGCCCATTTCTGACGATTCATACAAAGTAACCTCTGTTGGTAAAAACGCCGCAGTACAGCATAGTACAGAGCCCAATCCTTACAAGTAGGTCATGCGGAGGGGTGGATTGGGGGAGGTGGGGTGCAGCCCATCTGGAGCAGAGCATTCTCAGTAGTTGACTGCAGATGAAGGGAAGAGGCGAGAGGATGAGAGAGCTGCACTTGGGGAGGGAAAAAAAAAAAAAGACATCTGTATTTCTTTCTTTTTGCTCGGCATTTTCGGCCTCTTCAACCTGAACTCATCAAACCGTCGCGTGCTCCGCCGATCCGCCTCACTCACTCCGAGGGTAGTCGCTCATACGACGCAGCGTGGGGAGGTTTAGAGACGGGAAAAATGTTCAAAGAGCAGTACCTGAGCAGACCTCATGGTAAGAGGGGTTGGGCGTGAAACCGCCGGCGTAGCCCACCTGCGTGGAGAAGACTCCTGGAAGCCGCCAGAAAAGTCTCTCAGCTCCCCAGAAGCAGCCCATCCCTGGATAAACGCACACAAACGCACGCACAGTCAGGGCTTTTGTGTTGTGACACCACCTGCTGTCAAGCCAACATTTCATAACGTGTAACAAAAACTCCCAACATGTAACAGAGGATCCTGTAGGGGAGACCGGGGACAGTTGTAACAATTTTGACATTTATGTCTCTAACTCTGACCTCTTTTAATTCAGCGTTTTTACACAATTATACAAACTAGCTTAAAGTGTCTGCTAACAAATTATAAAGTAATTTTTGATGCAACACACAGAGAAAATAGATCACTTAGTCTCAAACACCAGGAGTAAAATGTTACAACTGACCCCTGGTCTGGGTCAGTTGTAACATTGTAAAAAAAGGAAAATTAAAATTACTTCAGACAGCTTTTT
>JBBDHI010000021.1:14324356-14337086 GCA_037177115.1 Craterocephalus stercusmuscarum | reverse complement strand
AAGAGTGAATTGAGTGTCCAATTGCTATGGTGTATATGTTCTGCTGTTTTCTTTGTTACAGATAAATTAAGATAAGCAAAGGATCAAAATGAACCTGCTTAAAACAAAGAAAGCAGTGCTGCGAACATGTGATAGTTCTGTTTTCTCAGAAAGTGTATTTAAGTGGTCATGGCGATAAAACAATTACAGAGCTGTTCTTAAAGCACCGTTCGTTTGATATGTAGATGAAGATATTTGTTTCAAATGGAAAAACACAAAATGCAGCTTCTTTAACAGCTACACTTACCACTGGAGATAAAATATGACTGACAGCCATTATGAGGAGGAGAAAAAGCTGAATACAATGGCATGAGACGCAAGATGAGCACATAAAATTACACTCGTATAGGATGGATATCTCCCTGTGTAGATATGACAGTTGTAGACGTTGACACGTAGCAATATAATGAGAAAGGTTAGCAGGGATGGAGACGAGCTAAGTGATGAAGTGAGGCATGAGATGAGAAAGAGCTGGAAGAAGCAGGAGTGGGAAAGGTTTGCTAATAATATTTTATTTTTTAAAAGTGTGCATCGCTGTTAGATTCAGCGCTGTGAGTGGACCCCGTGTCTGTGTGCACATGTGTGTTTGACAGAGAGAAAGAGAAAGAAAAGGGAGGGGGGGAGGGGGGGTGTAAATGTGGTTGTCCATTTACCGGGATCAGCTGATGGCCACGGATGATGGAGCGTGGAGGGGTCAAGGGTCAGAACCCTGCATTGTCAGCCTAGCCCGGCTCTCCCGTGGGGCCCCCCCACCACCACCCCCCGCCGCTCCCCCTCCTGCATCTATCCCCCGCGCCCTGCTGCACATTTACATACATTTATCAGCACTGTGCGTCGCTGTCGCTGGAAGATGCGCTGCATGCGTTACCGGCTGCCTACCCCTGCACCTTGCATCCATTGCAAACTCCTATTTACGGGCATCTGATGTTGCGTTCAGGCACTGGCGCATGATGTGTGTGCGCGGATCCGAATGGACTGCGCGCACGCGCGTGTGTGTGTGTGTGTGCTGCATTTCTGTGTCTCTATGTACATCTGTGAGTGTGCAGGACAAGACAAGAGCTCCCCCACCACCCCCTCCTCCCCCAGTATTAGGCCTACCCTCTCACCCCTCATCCCCCCCTCCCATTCCCACCACCCCCACACATACACCTCCCCCCACTTTGCCTGTGTAATCCCTGCCAGCTGGCCCTGTTGGCTAATCCCTCTGCACTGATCAGCTGGGCCACGCATCCAGTACGGGACAGGACAGGACAGGGACAGGGGCAGATAGGGGCGGGACACTCCATATGTGTGTGTGTGTCATGTATCTGCATGGGTGTTTGCGTCTGTGTGTGTGTGAAATGTGTAAGCGTGTGTGTGTGAGAGGTGGGGGGGGTGTCGACCAGAAAGCATAAATTGAAGCCCGTGCCTTCGCCTCGGCGCAGTGTGTCTGTGTGTGAGCCAGTTGCCTGTTCCTCCTCGTCTGTCCATCCCTTTCCTCCCTCCTTCTCTTCCTCCTCCCTTGGATCCTTATACATATATACCTACTTGGCTTATATATGTATATTCTACGTTTTGGGCTTTTTTCCTCTTCGTTTTTTTTTTGTTTTTTTTTTGGGTTTTGTCTCAAGCAGATCCAAATGGAATTTTTTAAAATGGTGGTGACTGGGTAGAATTTAGCTGAGTATTTTTTTTCCCCCATGCTACCCTCTTCTCCTTCCCCCCTGACTGCATGCGTGACACCTGCCTGCTGCCTCCCGTCCCTCCAACCCCCTTGTCCGCCATCCCACCACCCCCTGTGCCTGCTCCCCTGCTCTTCCCAACCCAGAAGGACCTTCACAGGATGGAGCTGCGCAGTCACAGCTACAACTACGGCAACAACAATAACAAAACCAGGACCGAGGACCTGAAGGAGGAAATACTCTGCAGCCACTCTGCTGTTTTTTTTGTTTTTTTTTTGCCTCGTCTTTAGAAAGGAAGGATATACTCGATCAAGAAAAAAAAAATCCTCTTGTGCAACAGTCGTATTGTATAGGTACTAATAGCAAAGAAGTGAGCTCAGTGGCCAAAGGTTTGAAAATAAGGAATTTTAAGTGTCAGATTTTTGGAGTCTTGTTTATTGGGGAAAAAGCTACGATTCTCCTGTCATGTTTTGCCTTTGAATCAGTCAAGTATTTACTTTTTGCTAATTGATCAGAATATTGAGATTGTTGTTATTTCGATCCCGCTTTCAAGTCTATACATGGCTAGAGTTACATGCGCAGAGTGCACAGAGAGAGAGAGAGAGAGAGAGAGACCAGTAAAGGGATGGAGAGCAGGAGGGAGGGTAAGGGGGGAGATATCGACATAGCTTTACCAACTGTAATGAAGAACTGCTTGGTCTGGTTAAAGCATACCAAGCTCTTAAACAGGACAAGTGGAGCCACTGCCATGGTGAGGATGAGGCATTGCGGTGCATCGTAGTGTGTCCTCATAAAAATCTGGTCGGCATCCTTTGTTTTGCTCTGAGGGGAAGATGGTCTGCAGGAATGGTAGCAATCAGATAGCTGGGCTGCTGCTCTCTTTATGGTGCAACAAAAGGTAGCTTCGCTCGCTTGCGCTATCTCCCTCCAGGTTTCTCTGCTCTCTCGTCTCTCTGTGGTGCTTTTTTTTTTCTTTAAATGACGCGCTGTACTTTGTTTACACAGAGAATATATTGATGCTGTGAATCCTGCTGAGAAGATCACTACATGTATTTTTTTTTCTTCCCATTTGTGGTGCTGGAAACCTATTTTGCTCATCTCCAACTGCATGAATGCATGTATGTACACAATGTGGGCTGCTCAGAGAAATCACATTATCACTGGCTTATATTGTGTTATGTGTTTTTTATTGTCTGTATGTTTTCATCGCAAAGGGAAAGCGCATGTTTGTGTGGGATTAGCATGCGAGATACTTTGACGTTGTGGAAGAGCCGCATAGCCATCTCTGAGCCTACAGGGATGACAGATCACAGGTGAGGAGAGAGGAATGAGAAAGTCAAACAGGGACGGACTGAAGACAAACAAAAGGAAAAATAAGATGTACTTTAAATACTCAACAAAGCAACGGAGCTTTAAAATATCCTGTAGAACAGAGGGTGACTAAAAGCATGGTAAGTGACAGACTGGAAGGTAATGTGACCATTAGCTGAAAACGCTCTGGAAGTTTGGGTTTGAGCTCTTTGTGTTCACAGTGGACCTTGATTTAATTTCAATACAATTAAGGCACGCGGTGAATGCCAAGAGAGAAACCACAGTCTTCGCTCACCTGAGAGACCAGCATTGAAGCTACAGGACAGGACAGGGGTGCTGATAGCAGCACAAACGGATGTTCCTTGCAATCCTGTGGGATTAACAGGCAATGCACATTAGTCAAAGTTGCACAACTGTGACCACAGACACATGTAGCTTATATATCATTTAATGCAAACTAAATAGACACAGACGAAACATAGAAGAGATCCAGACAACATGATCACTGGGTAATGTCAGAGCAAACAGAGCCGTAGGCAGTCGACCAGTGTCGCTCCTGTGGCCAAATGGACAGAGGGATCACACTAGGGGATTTGCCATGTGGTGACAGAGGGCCACTTCAAAGGTCTGTGTGTTTACGCATGAGAGTCCACAAGAAGATGAAATATAGAGTGAAAATACTACAGTGAAATGATCTGCTACTGGAGTTTAACTCCCCTCCTCTTTTAGTTCCAGCATAAAACCTATTCCTCATTCTCAGTGTGCACTGATTTATATTCCCGATGAACAGATTTCCATTCCTATCAGTGCTCTGAAAATACACTTTTGTTAATCTAAATTCAGTTTTTGTTTGTCTGTTTGTTTGTGTTTTTGCTCTGCAAAAGATCTCAATAAAGAAGTCATTTCGTGGACTGCATTTCTATTTGTGGAACCCAGTATTTCTTTTTTAATGTACAAAAAAAAGCCCAAAGCACCAAATAATTTGAATAATGAGCATCAGTTCTACTCTTATAATCACAGCGCTGCACATAATGATTCAAGCTGCAAAAATGCTGCAGGCAACAGAGATGCGAGTTGACCTACATCCGAGTTGGTGGAGGCAGAATACGCAAAAAAAACAAAGCTGCGAATTTAAGTATGTTTTACTATGTTTTATAGTGTTATACTGTAGCTTTAATTTGTAGTATTTTTTAAAGTCTTGACACAAGTCAAAATGTGACAGGAAACAATACAAAAAAAGTGATTATGCATCAGAGCAGGTAAAAAGATATTTAAATTTTTTCCCTTCTTTTTCTATAATATACAATGCACTTAAAGGAGGCTTATATGCTTTTTGCTGATATGCCTGTCAGCTCCATACAATTAGTGTCTATAGGGGGTGAGTGTGCCACATATGTTGAGACAGAGGTCATCAACTGTTTTCAGTCCCCTTTGCTCGTCTACACATTATGCATTTTCAATGCTCAACACAATCAGGGGACTGGGAGAAGTGAGGGGGTAATACTCAATACATCAACAGTACAGGACCCCTGGAGACAGAGAGCAGGTGACCGCACACAATCCCCCCACATCATGTGGTAAAAACATTCATCATGATGACATGTTCTTATCCATAAATAATCCACGTTATTTAACTTCTTTCAGTTCGGATGCAAAATATGCTGGTAAATAAATGAAATGTGTAACATTACAGACCAAGAAGTGTTATGTTCAGGTTATAGTCAGTATTTAATTAATTCTTCACATTCATTTTAAGAATGAAATGAAAATGAAATTTTTGTTATCTATGTAAATATAATGTGGTAATATAATGGTAAATCAAAAATAGCATCTATAGCGTTTTATATATTTTTTCCTTTAAAAGAAAGGTATTTCACACATAATTACACAGTGTGTGTTCAACTTGTTTTTTTTTTCAATTTTATATATAAAATTGAGAAAGAAGGGGGCTTAAAAATGCTTTAAAACACAGACAAAATCTAATTTAGTCATGTAAATAGATGTCGGGTTGGCGACATGGTGAAGCGTCACTAATGGAAGAAAGAGATGGTTGCCTGATGATAATGAGGGGAGAATAAAGCAGAACCATGACCTTGCAGTGCAACATGAACACAAAGACATCACACTTTCAATGTAAAGCTCTCTGATTGGACAATATTGTTTACAAGATGCAGCAGACTACATTATTCTAAAATATTTTGAATGCGTACGTCATGTCTTGTTAAAATGCGAACTAGTCTCTTGATTTAGTGTCCTACAAGCATTCTGCTCCCAATGTTTTTTTTTCCTTTTCCCATGCAGGCTATGTTAAAACTTCGTTTGATTGAGATATTTCTAACGAAAGCAAAATTATGTTATTGCAGCTCAGTGACTGTCCTGAATGTGGTTAACACGTCGAGTTTCTGCAAGGTTAAAACTGTCCTCCACCACATTTATTTAGCTTCTCCTTCTCTCGCATGCATTTGGCTTCATGTGCGCACCGAGATGCGCATCCAGAACCCCCCAGCTCCTTCCGCACTTTCCCTTTCCCCCCCCTCCGCCGTCGTCTCGGTAGCGTGGCATCTCCCCGCGCCTGTGCTTTATGGCCGCTCATTTGCATCCCAGGAGGGTCTGGAAGGCGTCCCCAGGGACGTGCTGATAAGGGTCACAGGAGATCCCCTGGAGGCAGCGTGCTTTCCACGCACGACACGTGCCGTCAACCTCTTTCCAGACACACGCTCAGCGCAAACACACAACGATGACTTCTCCTGCCTACTTGACCCCAGCAACAAAACAAACGTTATGTTCGCTCTGTATCGCCTTGTGTGATCATATTCTGTAAGAACAGACCTTTGTGTCCTTACATTATTTACTGTAGCCTACAACTGTTAGCATGTGAGGAAGTACACGGTGCGAACGCGCTCTCATTAATTTGGACTTTTAAAATGTGATAAAATTATTTATAGTTATATTTATAATATATATATATATATATATATATATTTAGGATTTTAAAATGGAAAAAAAAAACAGCTCTCTCTAAAGGCCCAATTTCATGTGTGAAGTGACAGCACGCGGCCTTGATGCAGGGCCCCGTGTTGGAAAGCAGAATCAGCCTGAGGAGCTTGTTCTCAGGGAACAGTCCTTTGTCGTCCTCTTGTGGCTGCTGCGATCATCACAACCAGCATTATTAGGACAGAAAATGGCGGATTGCAGATAAAATTTTGCATAAAAAAAGTTTACAGATGTCAAAACTGTTCAAATTCATTAGTAGGATCGATTATGTTTGCATAACTTAATTTCTGAAAGTCTAAAGCCAATCATTATTCTAATGACTACTGCTGACGTTAGAAATCTCACCCCCAACATTTAATTAATTGGTCCAGAACCAGTTTACTTGCACTGTGCAACATCAATAGCAGCATACAAGTCGTTCCTTTCTTGCACAAAAATACTAAGCCTACAGTTTGATCAGATACATTAATGACGTTTGGACATTCACCTGAAGTTGAGCATGCACACGTGTGGGAGAAGAAGAAATCAATTCAGATTTAGTACAAGTTTCATCATGCCCACTGTTTCAAATATAAATTGAACTGGTGCAACAGGCCACTGATATTACTACAACTAGCCAATGAGGAGAAGAACCCACAAGACTTTGTGGAGCATTTTTATTATGCCACACATAAAAGCCAGTAGTTCTGTAGGATTTTTTTTTTCTCTTTTGAGAATGGTTATCACTGATTATGGCATTATAGCATGTATGATTGATTGAGCATAAAACAAGTCTAGGAGTGTGGAGGACAAGGCAGGACAGAAAGGTAAAGAGGAAAAAAAAAATTCCAGGTGTAGCAGGATAAATTGGAAAAATTTGGATTTGGTAGGATGGGCGATTACACATGGTGAGCAGATCACAGAAAATGTAGGCAAACAAAACTGCACATACACACTGCATGATAAAAATCACTTTTCAGTCAAACAAGGGGAATGCACACCAGTCTGCTGAATATACCACATTTATTACTGATTAATAGAAAGAGTGGGGGCAAGGCCACTCACATCAGTCTTCAAGAAAAACGAAGGAAAGAGAAAAAAAGCAGCCCATAGCAACAATGAATTATCCTGTCCAAGAAAAAGATGGTAAATTAAGTCTAATGAAGACTGTTAACAGAGAGCCCCAGTTTTATAGACCATAAAAATTATACAGTGAGCAAAGCTCATCAACTTAACATTTCTTCTGAATTCAAACGATCCGCCCCATCCCTCTTCTGACCCTACCTCCCCAACACACTCCATCGATATGGGAAAACAAAACACGGGCCTTTCTGAACATTTCCTGTCCTCTTAAACAAAAACGTGGCAAGCATGTACAAAAGATTCTTAAGTGAGCGTAGTTGGCACCGGCCTACATTTAAAATCCAACGAGGAAGCTCCACTGGATCCTGGTTGAAGATTCGAGCCTCCTCTAAAGACAGAGGCAAGGACGGGGAGGGTAACAAAGAAAATGCGACAAACTGCCCATTCTTAACGCTGGGGCACTAATATTAGCCAACACTACAAATTTCTATGGGATCCGTGTGCTTGTGTGAGAATTACAGACTTGCTCTTGGACCATAAAAACAGATGACGATCCTTTCATTTAAAAAAAAAAAAAAAAAAGAGGAGAGGAGAAGCAGCATACAAGGGGGAAAAGCATATGTAGTGGAATGGGGTTGGGCAAAAAAAGATTTCACCTAAGGATGCTATGTATTTAGTTGCAGTCCTATGAATAATCGTTTCTTTTTTTACTACAAGTTCGAAGTAAGTCCTTAGTCAAAAGAAATCAAAGTCTTCATTTAGTTTTTTTCTTTTTTTGTCCTTTGTTAATTCTTCACCCCTATTAGAATTTCTTAGAGATCTTGATGTAATGGTGTAACGGGGCGGATAGGGCTTTTGGGGGGAGGGGGGCATTGCAGTCTTTTGACCAAAGCATCAACTGTTACTTGACTCGTCCTTGGCGCTCCTAGAAAGAAAAAAAAGGGGACAGAGTGAATTATTAAGAACAAAAATGACATTAATAAGTATGTACAGACAAAAGACAAATCCCCCAGTTGATTCTGTTTGTCCAGCCACTGATTTATTGTTCTTCACATAAACAGGGCTGAATGTTTAAGCTCTCATAAACAACTTATTTATTTCAATATCTAGAATAAGATATTAACAACTTCTAGCACTTCTGTCTTCATGAAAAAATTAATTTAACCAATACTTTAGGAAATGAAGCAGTTACCTGAAGCCTGTACTGAGTCCTGTTGCTTGGGTTGCTGGGATATGGCTCACTGCCTTGGACCTCCACCTGTCACACACAGGAGTGAAAACTCAGCTCAACTGAAAAATGTCAGACTGAAAAACAGGAAAGTCTCCATAGTGATGTATATTAAAAAATAAAAATGATTTCCTCAGAAAGCAGGCTAGGTTTCATTAAAAAATATATCATTTTAGAGGTAGTGGTCTATCCTGTTATAGATCACAAAAGCTAAATGTAGACTACAACTCTGCCTGCAAACACAGAACAACCCAATGCTCTACTTCTAATGTACTAACATACAAATGGCAATTAAATAAAATAAATCAAGCTGGCTGTCCAGCCAGCTGGCTTTAAATACCTGATTTTTTAAAGTTTTTGTTTTACTGGATGAACTCACCATTTGGATTTCTTGTTAATTAACAACTACAAAATCACACTCTCAGCCATCAATGGCCACAAATTATATCGTTTTTTGAGCTAAAATATCAGCAAAAGACCAGAAAAACTATTAGTGTACGAGGTTTGGGAGAGGCGCTAATAAGGTACATTATTACTACGTACAAAGCCATAAAACCAATAAAAATTTCACACATGGAAAATTGAGAACAGCCATGTCACTGCATAAACCCCAAAATATGTAAATGAATGTCAATAATATAATTGCTGCATTCATTCATGTTTGTCACTGAGTGCAAGAAAGCAGGGAAAACATGTCAAAACAACAAAAAACTGGACTTCAAGCTATTAACCTTTAGCTTTTAACACATTTCTGCTTCATTGGCAAACGTCTTTTTCCCTCTGAGACATTCATCAAATAAAATATACAATGAATTAAAAATAATGTCTTAGACACTTTCATAAATATAAACAAGCTGAAATTTACGTTGTATTAACCTCTTTGGGCTGACAGTGTTGTATTAGCTGTTCCACTGTACCCATTGCTATGTGACTGGAAAGTGGGTGAAAATCTAAAAACAAATATCAAAATAACCCAGAGTATGACCAAATGAATTCTTACACATCTGAAGTCAGCTGTAAAATCCTTGAAACTTAGCTGATGCATTTCTTTCGTACAAAACAATGTACACATGCACATCCCATTACAGATATTTCATACACAGCAACACAATGGCATTAAACTTCATGTTTTGTGATTCATTTTATTCATTTTTTTACCTTTTTCACACACTCTTCCTCCTCCTGACGCTTCTCGTAGTGAGAAAAGTCATCAAAGATGGAAGTGGTGTGTTTATATCCAGCGATGATCTTTAACACCTGCCTGGCCTTGTCCAGTGGTACCTCCTGTGTGTCCCGAGAGTTGGTCACTGGCTTATTTTCGTTGTTCTCCAGTCGAATGTGCCTCAGCTGACTGTTGGGAACGTCTTTAACAAAGATCCAGCGCACATCGAATCGACCCTTCCACTTGTCCTGCGACCACACGCCAGCAGACGTGTTGTAGTCCACGGGTGACCGCATCTCTGCTACCCCACAAAAGTGACCACTTCCATTGACACTAAACAGAAGATAAAGTGGCCCTTTACCACCCAGTGAACGGTAGGCTGAATCCAGCCTCTTGTTGCCATGCTCCGTGCTGCACCAAATGTTGTACTTGATGGAGCGGTGGATGTCATCCTCGGAGTAGCTCTTGATGATAAACACCCTGCCCTGTTTGAGGTTCCAGTCAAAGTCCTTAGGGTTATAATTGTTGACCATGCGCAACTTCTCTAAAACCGGGTGAGGTTCAGAAGGGACTCCAGGAACCACACCCACACCTGAAGAGGTGGGAGGTGACTGGCCTGTTCCGCTCCCACCAGAGTCCCCAAATCCATTGGCCCGGTTTCTTGGAGGGACCCAGCGAGTTGGTTGAGAAGGTTGCTGCTGTTGGCTTGGTGGTGGAAGAGGACCCTGGGAGAGAGGAGGCTGAGACATGGGAGCCATACCTGGCTGCCCAGCGGGTGGAAGTTGATGCTGTCCCATCTGTGAAACTGGTGGAACCAGCTGTCCATTGCTCAGGGGCATTTGTGGGTTCCCCACAGCCGTAGCTCCGGGCTGTGGAGAAACCTGATTGGGCGGCTGCCCGTTGCTGGGAATGGGGGGCACCTGCTGAGGAGCGGCAGCTTTAGGCATGTTGCCCTTGTTGTCCCAAGTGCCGATGTCCATGTTGTGTTTAATGGGCGGAGGAGGCAAATTGGCACCTGCCATGCCACCCTTAGTTTTAAGCTTGGGTTGAGGCTTGGCTGGTTTGCTGGCAATGTCAGCCCAGGAGGCAGGCTTGGCAGGGGCAATTGAGACAGGCGGCATGCTGGGGGGTCCAACAGAAGACACAGAGCCGAGGGGGCCGCCGCCAGGTAATCCAGAGCCAACCACCTTAGGAGCCATTTCCCCGTTACCGCCAGGAGCAGCACCTCCAATTTTAAGCCCCGCCATGCCCTGGTCAAGGCTGTTCATACCAGGTGCCTTGTTAAGTGGTTCGTTGGCAGCAGGTCCAAAGGGGGACTGTCCATCAATCATGGCACCCCCAAGTGAACTGGGTGCATAGGCATAGCTGCTGCTGTAGCCTGAGCTCTGCGGTGTCCCCGACTGTCCCTGAGAGCTGCTGTTGCCCCATGCGGAGAAGTCGATGCCACTGGGGAAAAAGTTGAAGCCATGCTGGCCAAGGAATGGGTTGCTCCCCAGGGGGCCTGGCTGGCCAAACATAGCGTCCGGGAGGTAGTGGGGTTCCCCATTGCTCAGCTGTCCATAGGAGGCCAGGTAAGGCATAGGAGGGTCCCCACCTGTGGACCATGCTGCCTCATTTAGGGAGTAGGAAAATCCTATGGAGGGGCTGTAGTAGCTGGGCATGTACGAGTCCGACATGGCCGTATAGGCATTGCTCTAAATGGAAAGAGAATCAGATTCAGTGACCAGATACTTGGAAAGTAAACACAAAACTGCTTCCTAACATAAACATTAACTTTTGATGTGTTTCATTTCTTTTAAGCAAAATAGTCATGATAAAAGCTAATGAATTAGTTAACTTTGTAGTTTTAACTATTTAAAACAGAACCATGTTCTCGTGTACACTTCTGAGACTGAATATAGGGACCTCTTTTTCCCCCTCAACCAATTTCAGCGTCTGTTTGTACACAGGGAATCTACTGCCACAGAGGAATACAAAACCAAAAAAACCTACAACTGTCTTCTAATTCAATATTATGAAAGAAATTTGAAAGGATTTTGTGTTAAACATTCAGAAAAGATGTTCTGAAACAAAAAATCTTTGTAGGCTTCATTTCTACTCTGCACCTTCATCCACAATGATGCAAATTAATCACAAAAAAAAAAGATTTTCCATTTATATAGCATAAGCCTGGATAATACTATATCTGAAATGTCTAGAAAGGAAATATATTAATCTAATATTAAGCATTTCCCTTTTAGGAGAATAAGCAGTGGAGGGGAAATATATATTAGAAAACCATTTCAATTACTCAGATCATGAAATCATTACCAAGCATGAAGGTGCACAACAAATATTAAGCCATTTGTTTCTTGCAATAACTGCAAAAACATGCAGAACTGTCACTCCTCCCACAAAATTCAACTACTGACATTGGATGAAAATTGTAGCATGTAAGCCGCATCAATATTCAGCAATGTTATTTGTCAAACATAAAACCTTGACAAGACTCAAATTTTACAATCACACTGATTCAGACTGGTAAGAACCAAAACTGGTTGAGTGCTCACCTGTCTGGCCTGAGTATTCAGGTAAGGCTCAAACTCATCGTCATTCAAAGTATCCTTTTGGGTCACAGCTCCGTTTTGCACTGAAAAGAAAACATTGATGTAAACAGGAGCATATGATGCATTATATGACTACAGAGATACAAGTGGGTGAGGATCATTTACATTGGGATGATCACCTTGTAACATGTTAAAACCACTCACTAACATTATTTATCCCTGTCACAAGACAACATGAAGCTGATTCCCAGATACTACCACTGCTTAACATGTTAGATGAGCAGAATGAGATTAATCAGCCCATTGTTACTATCCAATTTAAAGCGGTAATCAACAAATAATTTCAGTAACGTTCAGATTCCCACGTCCAATACCAAATATTAAGATGGTTTAAATAATTTCCAATACATCAATAGAGTCAATAGCCAATGGAGCAATGTTAAGTTTTCTGTCCTGATTGACGTTACTGTATTTGACTATATAAAGCTATTTGAACGCTTTGCTGGAAATTAAAGAACATTATTCCAGAACAAACATGCTAAAGACAACGCTAACTTTACAGTCTGGATGACAAGATGACGGAAAGTACGGGAAAAGCGTGTCGGAAGACGTGTCATATTGGGTTAACTTAGCAAGGTGCTAACGCTAGCACGCTAGCACGCTAGCTGTGTGGTCAGCTGCATGCAGTTAGCAGAGTCCCCATCTAACGAGCGCCAAGAGTCCTTTC
>JBBDHI010000021.1:14241622-14252633 GCA_037177115.1 Craterocephalus stercusmuscarum | reverse complement strand
ATTTTTACCAAGGAACTGAGAGGACTCTAAAGCTAAGAGAAAGGGTGGAGTTGACGTTGTCATGGATGATGTCACATTTCTTGAGTCTGTCTTGGGTCTTTGGTTATTTCAGTGAATTAATGACAGAGGGTGCAGGATAGAGATGGCGTGGGCTCAACAGTAACCCGCAGGTGACCCACGCTATCACACACATCACTAACTTTTCCGTTTAATTGCGGTGCAAGTGGGTGGGTAGACAATGCATTGATGCAGTGAGTGTAACCTGCTATCTTATGTCAAAAAAGTGTAAAGCAACGTTGGCCATACGTGTTTTTTAGGCCAAACAAAATCAGCTTTCGGCTGCATATTTAGCCTGTGTTTAATAGCAGGTTTGTTGGGGGGGGTAAGATTAATTTACATGGGTGGGACTGGCGGTTGGGAAAAAAGAAGCTGCATTTTCCTTAGAGCCAACTACGTAGCTACTTCGATGTCGGTTGTTAGCGTGTTATTTCTGTTTATTAGTGACGTTAGTGCGTCCCAGACCAGCTCCACCACAGATATGATACCTTTTGACAGATGCAAAACCTTTAAAAAAAGCTCACCGTCATGAAAGTTTTCCCAAACATTGATTGGGTTATATGGATCACTAGCACTCGCCATCAGTGGATTTCCTCTTTGGTTTACTTATAGTGTTTTATCAGCCCTTGTGACTCCTAACCATTTTCAGATGTAGGAACTCGTTTTAGCGCTAAAATACTTGGTGATACTCTTGGGCAAAAAAATACATTTAAGATTGCCCAATTTCTCTATAAGTTACTCCTAAATCAGCGGGCTAGGAACTACTTTTAGCCGTAAGATTCTTTTGAATACAGCCCCTGGTCCTTTACTGCTACAAACGTTACGTGACTCTTATTGTTTCCCAATGTCTCTTTTTGATTCACTGTCACAACCGAATCAGCCTGAAACTCATAGCATAGGTGTGGGGGTGGGTGCTGGTAGATCTCATATAAGCTGTGAAACAAGCTGATTCAGCTTTTTGTGTCATTTATTATTTTTTCTGTTTAAAATACTCTTTGTTCAATAGACAAAACAGCATAACAGAAGCCTGGAAGGGACATAATAGACATGGCTGAGTGGAGATTTCAAAATTATCTTGACTTCAATCAGCTACAACAAAAATTCTCTACCCAGCCAGCAACACGAGGTTTTCCTGTCCAGAAATGACTTTTAGTTTTAATCCATCTCAACAAGGAAACTTAAGCTCTACATGAAAACACCTCTCACTTCGTTTAGTAAAATTCTAGGCATGTAATACATAAGAGGCTGAGAATAAATACAGATTTCTTCCTATGCTCAGCAGCCTTGTCATTCATATTTTCTCTGTGTGCTGTAATTGGCCATAATTATAAAAAGGTTGTGAGAAAACAAAAACAAAACAAAGAAGTGGAGCATCGTCACCTTGGCAGTAATTGAAGCAGGAGAAATTAACAATGTAGTTATTGTGATCCTGCCCAATATATGCAAAAATGTGCTTATTCTCTGCATATGAAAATCCCAATTAAACTGTAACAAAGACCAGTCAATGTTAGACTGACCAATTTACTACCTCCCCTGGTGTTATGTTCCTGTCTGAAAGCTCTAATGTTTTATACAGCCATGCATCCATTATAAGGATACAATTTCCTCAGTCAACACACCCCTCTGACCTCCGCTATTCTCCCTCTTGGCATTGACAGGGGTTTGTGGTGTGAAAAGCCCGGTCTCCCTATTGTTCTACAGGAGGAGAATCCCACTGTGATTGGGCTGAATGTCTTGGCAGCACACGCTGTGGAGCGGATGCCTGTGGAGGCCTGCGTGGACTCTCAGATGAAGAGAACAGACAGACCCTCCAAGAAACAGCTGCCTTCTGTATTCATTGAGACACTGCTTGCAATGACCACCTGGATGCGGAAAAAATGGATGCACACATGGGAAATCAGGCAGTGTGTATGCACACACATCCCTCTATCTTCTCAATTAAGGTTTCTATTTTCCCTTCATGCAAACTTTCATTGACCTGATCCAGATAAATCTGTGGGAGTGATATATATATATATATATATATATATATACAGTGGGCTGTTGAAGGCCCTT
Source organism: Craterocephalus stercusmuscarum (assembly GCA_037177115.1). Lineage (NCBI taxonomy): Eukaryota > Metazoa > Chordata > Actinopteri > Atheriniformes > Atherinidae > Craterocephalus > Craterocephalus stercusmuscarum. The sequence goes on along the minus strand of JBBDHI010000021.1, from coordinate 14,250,521 downwards.
ATTTGTGTTACAGGTTGGACAGATAAAGCAGGCCAAATCCAGATCAAATGTGGACACACAGTTAAAGGTAAAAGTAGATAAACACCAAATTATTTTCTTCTTAATAAAACCAACTATGGACGCTCATTTTATGGAAACCTCCCTGATTCAAAGGCTTTGACTTTATCGTGACTTGATGGTGAATTTTCTTCATTTTGATGTGTGTATGTCACCGGCCCCCATCACCAAAGAACTGAGGAAGTGATGCTTCTATTTTTCAGCCAAACCTAATCAGGCATTACTCCAATGAGTAGCTGCACCGCTATGTACCAAGTGTCAATTTTCATTCACCGCCAAATGTCAAGTTGTTTGTATGTTTCCGAACCCTGAAATCATTCGCTAATACGCTGTCTGCCTTTTCAGAGCACGGCGGTGGGAGGAGAGCCTCCATCACTGATTGCCGTTATTATAAGATATGTTGCCACATGGAGGTAGGTAGGGTTTATAAACCATATCTCACTCACTCTTCACGTCCATTCCTGTCACCTTCCTTGATGCGTATGTGAGTTTTATCTCGCTGGTTTTTTGTGTTATGACGTTCGATGGTTCACTTGTATTTACCAAAAGCAGGGCTGACAGGACCGACAGGAGTTATGATTTCACAACATGTAATTCATCAACATCTGACAAATCCATACCTGACACAAACACACGGAGACTTGGAATTTTGTGTTTCACTCCAGATGAAATCTGCAATGAGATATGAGTGTGTATCCATGTGTGGACTGGCGTTAGGGGATGTGTGGCCTCAATTTGACAGCAGAAAGGGATTGACAATGTGGGATTGGACAATATTTATCTACAACAGAGCAGAGGAAAATGGGTTTGTCCCTGATGACATTTTCATCGATTGAAACGTGTGCTGCTCCCCATTGAAAATGACTAATCTGAGGACTTGTGCGAGCAGTTTTGTTCACAGGAGGTCAAGGTGCCATGTCCACACAACAATTGGGACTTAAGATGAATTTTCAGTTTAATTCTTACGTGGGCTTCTCAGTCTTGCCCCCAAATAAACTGAATAGAAAGAGTTTTTAAGGAGAATAGGCAGCACAGACTGTCCGTCTCTCTCTCTCTCTCCAATCAAATATCGCATTACACAAATAATAAAGCTCACACATATTCACACGGACAAATCATTTCCATCTCACAGTATGAGCCTCATTGTTAAAAACACCCCAAGACAGGACCGCTGGGTGGGTCGGGTCTAATAAAATGGCTTCATACTATTATGCGGCTATGTGACCCTGCAGAGCAATCATTGCACCTAATGACTGCAGGAACACAGCCATTCGTGCCCAGTCAATGGCTCTGTGCTCAGCAGGTGGAGCTTTGGTCTTCACATCCATATGTGGTTTAAAGATTTGTCTCAATTTTCATCAATCTCAGACTTTTGGTCGATTTTTCATTTTAGTTTTATACCTTAGATGCTTGAGCTCACCTTAATCATATTGTTACACATGATCAATCCCTGGGATTTACACCTGTATGATCAGAAAATGTCTGAATCGTGGAACCTTTCTGATTCTGCTGTTTCTTATAATGACTGGTGGGAACCCACCAGTGTTCATTTTCTAATCACTGCATTCGTTTTATTTTGTTTCCTTATCATTCTTTAATCACCGTCTTCATGGATAATTTACATTCTTGCAGAAATGATACTTGCACCCGAATGCAAACACACATGGATACATACTGTGAAATAAATTCCACTCTTGAATCACACTTCATGTGTCTAAGCTCTGTTTTGTCTCTAGCCCCTCCCTCAGACCCATCTGTTTGTTTATGGATCCCAAGGGGGTCATGTTGAACAGTTGCACTTCTCTCTGGTGACTTTAAGGTAAGTTCCGACCGGATTCGGTCAGGCTCCAGTGAGCGTGACGAATTTGTGCAAAAAGCGCTTTACAACAATGGCTCTCTGTAGTTTGTTATGAAAAAGGCTTAACTTTCCTGCTGACGTAAGCCGCAGTAGTTTGCCGACTTACTTCCCACAACGTCTCATCCACTCCCTGAAGAGAAATACATTTAAGGTCTTGCAATCATTTAAATATTTCTTTCCTTCGAAATTCATTTGAAAACTCCTCTTCCTACTGCATTCAAGTGCTCACAGCCAAAAAACCCTGATGTTTTTCTCTCAGCAGTGTCGGGGGAATAGTGACTCATTGAGTCATGTCATTAGATAATGGGTTTTGAGGGGTTATTTAAATAAACAGAGTTCCTGGATGTAAAATGGAAGCAGAGAGCACAGTTTTGTTTTTCGTGGGGATACCAGGGGATTTCCACGACCGCTGCAGGGCCCATCTGTTGTAGATCGAAGCAGCATCACGCAACCACTGACCCATACTGCAGCTGCCCTGTCACAATATTGTTTTTAAAGGTATGCCACTGTAGCTGTCTGCACCTTACAGCCACTGGCACAGATACAAGATATTCTCAGCCAGTAGTAAATAAACAGCATCCCTCAAGCAGGTTCATGGTTTACTTATCGATCAGCTTGGCTCCCAGGCGATCATAGCAGTGTGTCTGATCATGCTTATGTGTGGGCTGTATCATACTGCCTTCAGCACGGTCATCTATGATTAAATTTCATCTCTAATTCACACAGTCAGCATGGTTGTGAGATATAAAATTAACAACACATTAACATATCTTAAAATGTGGCTCATCATTATTCTAAATAAATCACACTCTCGTCTACTCCAGAGCAGCTTCTAAGTCTTAAATCTATTTTGTCAGAAAGTAAAAAGGAATATGATTCTGTCCTGATAATTAAAACTAAACTGATAGTGAGTGAATCATAATGGAAGGGACCGCAAAATTGGCCATTAATCACATATATGTGTATTATTTGAAATAACAGGAGCAGTGCATGACATTTTTGCAACATGAACGTAAAGCACAATTATTTATTTATTTATTTAAGGAAACTATCCTTAGAATGGGAACTTGGATTAAACATTGCCAAACAGTGGACTGGTCCTAATTTCGGCGGTCCATACAGTATTACAACATGGTGTTGCAATGTAGGAGTGATTGCAACAGAGCATTGAGCATGTTGCAACATGGAAATTTTGAGGTGAAGAAAGTGTAGAGACAAAGTGAACTAGTGTCTGAGACAGAAATGACACGGTGTAAAAATCTAAGGTACAACTCTCGCTTCAACCTCCATAAAATCTTTGATGTCTGCGTCGTTTTAGCAGCAGATGAATTGATTATTCTTCATGACTCCCCTCTGAGTAGCTTTTTGGCTTGACTTCAGGAAACATTTTGATCTTCCAAACCAAGACCACTCTAAATAAAACCTTGTTTTCATACAGAAAAACAGACTTGGGCTAATATATTCTCCCATGCTGTAACCATGTAAGGATGTGTAAACCCAACCATGTCGTTTTTTGGGCCTAATCCTGATCAATCGCCACTGACAGCAAAGTAGGAAAGTGCTAGGCAGTGTGAAAATAAGATGTCGTGTGGGGCTTCAAATCAATTCCTTAGTGTGTAATGTTATCTTTCACGCCCCTACCTCTGTACAGTATGAGAAAATTTGAACATGTAATAGTTTTTTAGTATCACTTCTGTGACATTTATCTGCACTAGAGATTGTAGCCATGCCAGTGTCACACTTTGTAAAGGAAAATATGGACATAAAGCATTTTTGGAGCCTTGAAAGTGTCAATTTACAATAAATAAAAATGTAAAAATGCATTTTGCATGATTTATGAAGCTTTTACACATTTTGGAGTGAGGCTGCATTAGAAAAGATGTGGTGGATGCTATTTTAGACTCAATTATAGCTCAAACATTTCTCACCTCAGACTAACGCCTTTATCTTTTGCTATTTTCCAGGTTTGAAACACAAGTTTGCAAATCACTGTTATCTTTGTTTTGTTCATGATCCTAAGGTGTTTATGTTCTCATATCAGTATTAGTCATTTGTACACTTCCCTTTAAAGTTCTCGATTTATCGTAATTAAAGTAACAACAACTCATTAACGCTAACTTTATTGTTAGCCTCTATCATAGGAAAATGCTTCTGTTATTGTCAATTATATAAATAATGCATTACTACAGTATGTATGTTGAGCTTCTGTCACAATTAATTTCTTTTTTTTCAGGTTAATCTCTCATTGACAAGCTGTTATAAAAATTGATGAACACCAGAATAAACAAAAACAAACTGCAAAGGCAAGACATTTTTCATTAAGTCATGCTCTCCGCCTGCATTTTCTTTTTTTTTTCCCCGAGCACACGCTGAAGCTGGGCCATGTTGAAAGGCTCTTTCCCTTTGCAATATTGATGACTGGAAATAAAAGGAAACACAAGACTGAAGTAGAACACAAATCATCGGCTGTGGAAGCATTTTCATTCATTATCTTATTCCCGGCTCTGACCTGGCAAGAAACTTGTTAATTCATGAAGAATGGAGAGGACAGCGGCGCTTAAAAGACAAGCTGCTGAAGTTCTATTTTTCCACATGTGATTATACATTCTGATACACCATTTACTTTCTCGTTCACTGACGCTGGCATGTCCCTGTGGCCATGTCCTGCCATCACTTCTTTGTCTCCTGTGCTCCATTTGCTTTATGTCTGCATGTAATTTCAGGAATAAAGTACCCTCTAAATGTCCCTGTATTTCTTCATACTCCAGTAATTGAGGGATCAATGTTGGATGCACACTGAATACGCACACGCTGTTATAGACAGAATACAAAAACTGTATGTCAGATTTACACTTGGCCTCAGGGCGTGCATATGCATGCGTGTGTGTGTGTTTTTATCGTATTCGGTTGGAGCTCACGGCTGTGCGATATTGACAGTCTAGTGGTGGCAAGGCCTGGCTGAGAGCCTCTCAGGGCTTTTAGTTGTGCCCTCATTTAGACTGCTTTGAAAAGAGGAGCTTGGCCTCTGTGGTTATCGCTGGCACGTTAGAGGGAGTGAATATAGATTTTATCCCTTCTACCCCCCCGTCTCTCTTTCTTTCTTTTTTGCTTTCCCTTCTATTTATCTCCCTCTGTCTCTCCTTCTCTCTTTCACTCTCCCTCATGCTGCCCTTGCAATAATGACAGCAATTCATATTGAATTTCTTTATTCTCTGAAGGTGATGAGGATGAGGCATTGGAAAAGCAGGATGCAAACAATTGCGAGGTGGCAGTTCATCAAATATGAGCCCCATCGGGGGAAAGTGGAGGTGGCGGTGGGGTCTGACGCAGAGAGGCAGAGAAGAGATGTAAAAGCATAGGGTAGGATGGACGCCTTTCTCGGGATTGATTGTGAAAGAAAAAGCAGGAAGACGAGAGCGTTGGATGAAAATAGAGAAATAGAGCACCCTGACTGGGAGGTGGAGCGAGGAGTTGAGGGAATGACAGGGTCAGGAAATCCCAGAGGAGATCAGGAATGAGAGAGCACATAGAGGAGGAAAGTGGGATGAGCTCCACTGCACCGGGTTTCATACCCCAGAGACCCATGTGAGTGTGTGTTGGGCCTGTGCATCCTCATGCCAGTCTGCTGATTTGCTTGCACCCTTGCAGTATTTCACTGCAAACTGTCTGTAAATTTCTCAGAGGCAGAATTCTCTGCATGACGGCAAGATAAAATTTTCAGCAGCAAATGAGAAAAAAGAGGATGGATGGGATCAAAAATGAGAATTATTGGAAAGAGAAACCCTGGAGAATACGTCACCATGAGGCTCACTGATAACATAAGTGACAAGAAAAAAAAGAGTTTTTGTTCTAACCAGATTTTTTTGTGTGTGTGATAAACCCAGGAGCTTCTCCCATCATGTATTCATAATTCAATCTTTGCTGGTCAAACTCCCCAACATGTTTTATTTTTCATGTCTATGTTTAAAACATTGATATAGATGTTGTACCGACTTCCCCATTTACGCTGTTAAAACTACTGAACCCCTGAGTGTGAAAGAAGAAATATAAACACAAGGAACTTATCTTGGACCATCTTCCAAGCACTGCAGACTTTAAAACAAGCTGAGAAAGGAGGCCAGTGTATCTTTATGTGTCTTTATGTCAAACAGGTGAAATAACAAACGAAAGCACTTTATTGCATGTAATGGAAGCATACGGCTCCATAAAGCCACTGTTTGTGCCTTTATCTGAATCTCTACGAGAATTTTAATGTTTGTCATTGGATGCAAACTTACTACACAGGATGCACAATCATTTTTACTTTTAAACTTGTGTTTTCTTGCAAGCGCTAATTTGGTCATAGTCTAAATACTTTGGCATGACAAATGACATGAAACATAAAACCAATGAGTTTAATGTATTGGAGACTTGTAAACTAACCAGCTAACAGCCTATTACAGAGCATCATTGGAGCTGAGTAACCAGGTCTGATGAGGCTGGAGTAGACGTTGGCACCCAGCTGTGCTTCAGTGTAACTTGTTAGTGGGTAATTAGGTCAGCTTGTTACATCAAACAGCACAAACACTCTCGTGGCCCTGCAGTCCTCTGCATGGAGCCAAATTAAGGCAACAGCCTTGAAAAGCAGAGATGTCTGAGACTTAGATATGAACCCATGCAGACAATTCAAAAACTGAAGTGTGTTCAAATGACCTCAGCAGCGACTGAGGTTATCCGACCTCACACACTGCAGCCAAACACTCCTCGTAAGTCGGTTTATGCATCTCACGCACAGATAATGCACATCTTATTTCCCCTAAAAGTCATAAGTATTTACACAGAAGATTGTTGCTGCAAATAGTGATGAAATAATTAGAAAGGATATTAATGTGAGAATAAGACAGTGAGCTGGGGGGAAAAGGAAAAACTGATGATTTGCTTTGACAGCTGGTAGTTAGGTCTTTCTCAGGGAGCTGCAGGACTACTGACAACATCCCTTCATGTTTTCCTTCTTCTTGCTCCTAAGGAACAATTTGTTTCTTTAAAGCAGGGCACATTTCTAGTTCCTGTAAATTCCCTCTTTCTTCGGGCTTTTAGTGAGGAGATACCAGAGCCAGAACACAAAAACTATTTAAGAGCAGGCCATAACTCAGTCAGGGGACTTTGATGAGACTCATAACAACTGGATGAATTTATGACCCTCCAACTTTGTAGTCATGGCTGTCTGCTCCTTTAGTGTGAGCCTTTATTTCAACTTCACGAAAATTCTTCATTTATGGCCCATCATAGTGAGACCCTTAAGTCTTCTCTGCACAGGCACTGTCTTGTTTTATCTTGTTTTTTTTTTGTTTTTTTGAGAGAAGCTTCATTTTTCAAAGGTTTCCCCTTTTAAAATGCAGCGATCTGATATGTTTCGGCCTCTTCCTGACATCAGTATATCTCAGGCGGTAATCCGCCATCTTTATCTGTGTAATCTGCATATTATATGAGCATTAGGCTCATAATAACATCCACTCTTGGGGATTATAGAAGTCAGGACAGTTCCACTTAATAACAACCTGCAGAGAAAAAAAAGACTAAATAATAAATCCCCCTTCTGTGAATAATCTGACATCAGAGTGCATAAATCGTATTTCTGCCTGCTTGCTAGCATATAGCTGTGTTAATATGGATCAGGGTCTGGTTGACCATTTGACCAAACTCCCTTTAAAATATGTTTGTTCTCAACAAATGAGTGAGTGACATCTGACTTCCGACCATGCCAGTCCAATAAGACAGCAGGGTAACGTGTGATATATTTTAGTTTGGCACAGCTCCACAGTAAAAAGCTGTTCATACAATACAACATTAGTTTCATCATTTGCATTGCAACCAAACTGCAAAAATCCAGGTCAGCCTTACCTTCAGGCAGCATCCTGACAATGACTGTGATAATGAGTTATGTCATATCATCCTCACCATCATCATTGTCAGTAGCTGTTTGCAGCGAAGGCAAACCTAACCTGCGTTTGTCCTTACATCTACTGAATTGCAGTCATCATCTCCCTCCTTCCTCTCCTCCTTTTTGTCCACAGAAGAAGCGATGAGTGGCTTTTAGCCTGCTTGTTCTGCGGAGTGGCAGGAGTGAAGAGTGCTGTCCGCGGACTTTGTGAGTTTGTGGTAATTAAAGCTGGATAGAGCCCTATCAAGTAAAGCAGCTTATGTTTAATACAGTCAGCCATGCAGACATGGGCCGGCAGCGCAAGGCCCAGCCTGGCGCAGCGGGGGGACGGCACGGCACACTGCCTTCGTGCATAATCCCACCCAGTGTATCTGCATGAGAGAGGGGCAGGAGGGGAGGGGGGGGGGTGGTGGTGAGAGGAGGGTGGTTGTTGCGCTGGGTATTCAGCAAAGTTAAAGAGCATTTTATTGTGCGTGAGTGTGCAGATAAGCCGTGTGTGTGTGTGTGTGTGTGCGTGTTTGCTGCTGAGGCGGAGGGGGTGGGGGGTTTGAAAGGGAATGGAGAGAGTTGCAGAGAGTGAGAGGGATTTAGTTTATGGCAGATAGACTTCACTGACTAACTCCATTGTATGGGTGCTCTGTGGTGTGTGCATCAGAGACTGGAAGTGTCCTCTCTGAGTAAATCTGCTGGCATCTCCAACCACGCAGCCGCTCCCTCAGTCACAGCAGAGCAAAGCCGCGCAGGACTCCAAAACACTCAAAATGAGATGCATGCTAATTTATGCTGCACTATTTTGCACTAGTTTTTTTTTTTTTTTTGTCGAGTGCAAGTAATACTGCTACGGTTGGGCGTTGGGAAAAACCCTGCTTTCCTCTTACAGCCCAAACTGATTCAAGTTTTGTTTTCTAACTATTGCTGTTCTTTGTATAGGTGCTCCTCCTCCTCCTGGGAGGAAGCTAAACTAATTACTTCCTGGGAGGAGCCTACAAAAGGGATGGAGGAAAGTTTGTCTGGGCCTTTTGGCCACTTGCCATGCCACACCATGTTTCTTTGTGTCTTAGTTT
>JBBDHI010000021.1:14201626-14214824 GCA_037177115.1 Craterocephalus stercusmuscarum | reverse complement strand
TTAGTGCATTCTAATGTGCATTTCATTTTATTTTCCATACCTACAAAGTCAGACATCCAGACAGATGACCGTGAGATTTGAGGGGGATGACAGGATATTAGCATCCATATGCAGTAAACTGTTAAACTTCAGATACGTTTATCTAAATCCATTAAAGTGATTCCCAGAATAAAGAAGTCTACACACATATGTACAGATATATGCACTAAGAGTCAAACACCAGTTCCCTCATGCTAGTGGAGGCACATTTAATTTCAAACAGGCATTTATAAGAATATGTTTGCCCTCACAAATTCATTTTTTCACCGACATGTGTCTCATATTTAATGACTGAAATACGCCCACTTCTAAAAGGCGGAGCAGCTGATTCAGTTTGACGTGCAGCTTTTAGCGAGCAGCTGACCTCTGTGATAAGTTCACCGTGTGGAGCGAAGACGACATGACACTTGGCCGTGTCGCATCAAGCGATATTAAAATAGATCTAGCCGAGTAGTATCAGTTCTCAGTTTGGAATGGAGGTGTTGGCTTTTAACCTGATGCCGTACTATTTCATGTCATCTGTCATACATGAATGCCAGAAGTGCAGAACCATCAGCTGGACTGAAATATGAGGATTTATGTCCCAGTTGTTCCTCAAGACGAGCTTCAGTGCAGAAATGTCCCAACCAGACGATCAGAAGGTCAACTCTATACATCAACATTTCTGTCTCACTTTAAAAGAATAAACTTTATTTCTTTGCAGGTTTGAACTGATTTAATTTCCTTTAAATGTGGCGCACCTACCTTGAAACTCCCAAATCACAGCAAATCCAAAGAAATGTCACCGGTAAAGAGGGAAAGGACGAGTCCAGGTAGAGCAGTCAGAGGGAAGCTTGAAAATATGGTTCTTTATTGCACACTTGACATTTGTTCTCCTTTTCTTATTTTTTTTTCTCTTTTGGTGTGAGCAACAAAAACTGGCATTACATATTGGACACCCTGATCAAAAAAATCTTAACCCTCTTTAAAAACAAGGTAACACAAAACAAAGTCTACTTCACATGAAAACTTACAAACGCCATAAAAGTAGAAATCTCACAGATATTAGTGCACCACTATATGAAAGAGGAACTTACAATATATAATCACACTAACGTAGTTTTAGGAAAAGGCTTTAAATTTTTCATCTCGGTCAGAAAGATAAAAGGGAGAAAAAAAAAATCCAGTGGGGCTAAAATGTTCTCCTGTATTTTGGTAGCTTTAACCACCTGAGTGCTACATCGCTGAGACAAATACTGAGTGGTTAACCGGCTGCTTCACTTATGGGAGGAATGTTTGTTAAAGAGAAGAAAAATTAAAAGATTGACAGGTGAAAAAAGGCAGTTAGTAGATAAATACACTGAATGCCCTGCGACGGATCTGGAAAGTCATGAGAGCTCTGCCAGAGATGGCAGCAGTATGCAAACAGTTTACTGCATACTGTGGTCCAGTCAGAAAGGAGGAAGGGGGAGGGGGGCGTTCCCAGTGGATCAAATAGAAAGCAGGACCCATCAGGCCAAACTTTAATGGGATGCTGACATAAACAACAAAGAAAAGAAAAAAAAGTGTTGTTTTTTAGGTCAACAAGAAGCTTTTGGTGACATAAAAGACAGAAAATTGGCACTTGAATGTCTAAAGTACAAAAATATATAATTTCCCAATCTCAGGAAAAAAAAGGCACTTCTTACAGCTGCAGCGTTTTAGGCAGGTTGTCACACATTGTGCTTCAGGAAATAACCCGGTGTCATTGAGAACCTCCGAGTTTAAGCATATCGACGGCTACTGGACGGATTTGAACTCGGGTTGCTCCTTACGCCACAAAATGAGCCAATCAAAAAGTAGAACATGGTCAGATACAAAAGCAACTTAAAAATCACCCATCTTCAGATCAAAGACACAAAATGTTAATCTCAGCAAGAACAGAGATGTTAATTCTGATGTTAGAGACTTCCAGTCTTTGTTCTGCGCTTGCTGAGGCAAGAGAAGAATTGCAACACTTAAGGCCGAGTTGTTTGTTGTGCAGATTTAAAACCAACAAGAGGGAGAAAAAGAATCTGGAGGCGCCACTCAGTGGGTTAAAGTAATAATCAGGATTAATAAAGTTAATCTTTTGCTTGTGTGTCAGTGTCAATACCCCGAATTAGTGGAAGGAAAGCTGGAAAGAGAGCAGAGCTGAATGAACCCTGGGACGAGTGCACGACAGCAGGAACGAGCAACGCGCCCTGGCAGAGCTTCAGACAAAAAATCTCCCTGACAAAAAAACAAAGAGCAGAGAGCCGTATCGGCGTTTTACGCAGACACAGACAGTAAGGTTTGTTTTCATCCCAAAGCACTTCACGTTGGCGTGGCGAACTACTGCCTAAGCATTAAAAAGCTCCCAAATGGCCCAGTATTAGTTGCTGCATTAATAGGCTGAATGGGGTGGAGGGGGGGTTGGGGTCCGCAGAACAGACAACAGCTGGAGATAGCGGTAATGCTGCTATCCAGACATAACGAGTCAAGGCTGCGGGGGAGAAAAAGGACGGCTTTAGACTTCCGCGCAACTGTCGTCTATAAATTTGCAAACTACTCCCCGGATTCAGAGTTCGTCACGAGATGTTCCGCTCAGCATTTTCACAGTGAAATTAATCCTTTTGAGATGACTAATGTGCAGAATTGTTGCAGGTCGCGATTAGTGCTGCACTAACAGTCAGACAAAGAGTGCTTGTGGTAAATGGACTTTTATCTTCAGGATTAAGTTTGACTTTGAGAGCAACCCCTGCTCGCAGACAAATCTCCCTTTTAATCTGTGCGCCTTGTTTAAGAGAAGACCGCTGACCCACGATGTAACCAGTCGGGCTTCGTGCAGCACACACGCCCCTCTCCTACCCGCACGCCTTCCTGCCGCCTCACGGAGAAGGTCAGTGACACAGAAGGACAGACTATCAGAGTCACAGCAGCGGTGCTGGAGCTGAGCGGGGCGAGAATAGGGTGTCAGCAGAGTGCGTGCGCGGCGTGAGGGACGCTTATCAACTCGTGCACTTTCCAGTTAGGTCGTGTGTGTGTGTGTGTGTGTGTGTGTGTGTTTGTGCTGTACTTGTGTGCAGCTCACATGTGCACAGGTGACTTTGTGTGTTTATGTAATGTGCTTGTCAGTCAGTGGGAGTTGTGGCCAGACACTGGTTTTAATCGTGTTAGTCCGTGAACCAGACCAAGGTAATACATTCATGAAACCGGTTAAAAACACAAGACAAAATATCAGCAAGTTAGTAAAATTCTTACTAAGAATGTTTTATTAAAATAAATGCCAAGAGGTTAATAAGAAAAATAACAGCATACACCATGAAAACTAAATGCAAGCATGTAAAAATACTTATGACAAGAAAACTAATAAAGTAGCTAATGAGTTAAACAAGCTGGGAATTGGCAAGAAAACAAAATATAACAGGGAAAAAGGCAACATTCCCCACAAGAGACAGTTTAAGATGTAGAAGAGGTGGGGTGGGTGGGGCTGTTCTGAGGGGGGGTTGCAGTGGGTTTCATTTAAAAAAGAAAAAAAATAGCACTCAAACATGATTAATATACATATAAAATGAGATTAGAAAAATACATTATAAACCTGTAACAATGGCTGTTAATTACATTATCATACATGTAGTAGGCAGGCCAGAGAGAATACGGTAGGTATAGAATCAACCTTTCACCTGATGGACTTATCCAGCCATTCACAATGACAAAGCAAGTTGTAACATTGCAGAGGGAATTTTCTTAATACTGTCAAATGCTGAATTGCCATCTCTTGCTCCACTTTAATATTGCATTTCAATTTAAAAGAATAACACTGAAAAAGAAAATTTCATTGACCTTTTGGCGTAACAGCATGATGAAAGAGCCATGAAGAGAAAAACAAACTGCCAAGGGTCATATTGGATCTAAAAATTCCTCAATTTAATGTCATTTCACCTTGCAGCGATAAAACCGGTTGTTTCAATAACTGAAGACTATTTGGCTGTGGGTTCATTATCCAGCGCTTCATTTGTCCATTAGAAATCTCATTATTGTATTGATAGTTGGTTGTCAAATCGACCGGATGCTCTCAGTTTTCAGCTGTTGAAACGAACCGCCAGCGGGGACAGACCCCCCACGTTCCTGTCCATTCTCTTAAGTGTTATGTATTTTTCTCAGCTCATGATCACAACATGTTCTGGCAGACTACTGGGTCTCTATTGGCAGTTCAATTTGTTCTAGGAAGTTAATCACAGTTAACAAAAAAAATTCAAGACAATATCTTATATGATCATTAAAATTGAAAAGAAAGATAAAAACAAAACCAGACAAGAAAACCTGCTCATACAGCAGAGTAAAGGGCCATCAAGTAAAGGAAAAAAAAAAAAAAACTTAAAATCATTTCAGGAAGACAAAACCATGGCACATATTTTTAGCTGGTCAAAACGACTGCTATTCTTTTTGCATAGAATAACTTCGGTAACGCCACGCTGCGGTGGGAGCTACCCTGCTCGACAATTCAGAGCGTGTAACACTAGCCATTCCTCTCTGCGCCATCTTGGTGGGTGCTGGATATTATTCAACACAACTGGAATACTAGAAAACAGAAACCGCTGTTGATAAGGCACTTTGATTTTGCTCCTTTTAGGCGTCTGTCTCACTGATCTCACCAGCTTTCCCAGGGTTATGACTGTTTTGGTCTTAACAGCACATTTTCTCACCCACTTTTTCTGTTTTCTTCTATACTGTTGGAAACATTTTTTATATGTTTTTTCAGATTTTTATAACTGCAAGTAAAGTATCAAAAGCTAAAATTGCCAAAAATAGATTTTTAAATTTTTTTTTTTTATCTCCAGCACCCTGTAAAATTAGGTTTTTTTGTTCTCTTCTGTATTTGTATATGCAATGACAGATATCTACATTTTTATATATTTATATATATATATATTTATATATATATATATAACGTATGTATAAAGCAATTTGAACAGGCAGGCATGGCTTTCACATCCTATTTTTTCTTGAGAGAGTAGAACAAAGGATTGTGGGCTCAGAACTTCGACTATGATCAGAGGGAGATGTGACACATTGTGGATGTGTTAAGTTTAGAAACACTATGATAATGTAAAGTTTATAATATACAGGGAGGCTCAGATTATGCCAACCCCGTGCCCAAGCTTACACTAAATAATCGATTGGAGTTAAAATAAAACAAAAACAAAACAACTAAAACAGGCTGAATTTTGAGATGGAAAAAAAAAAAAGATAAAAGAAATAAACTCTTGCTTGTTCGTGTGGCTGATAAAATAACCCAATATAAAAACCAGTTTTTATGGCAAAATCTTTTATGTACAGAACTTCAAAGTGTCCTTCCCCCTAGCAATGCAATGTAATTAAGTGTGTTAATTTAGTGTTAATCGCCCGTGCTCACCTCAGAAAACCACGGAGCAGTATAATGAGTGAAAAATCATCTGACTGGCTGTCTGTTTCAGCTGAAGGCAGGCACCAAAAGTTCACACCCTTACAAACTCTAAAAATCACAAAGTGAGCCGTCTGTGAGACAGATGCATAATCGCAGATATATATTTCTCCAGAAAACCCTTTGGCTAAATATGCACACAATACTTTTTTTTTCCTTTCTTCTTTTTTTCTTTTGTTTTTGTTGATCACAGCTCAGCTAACTCATTGAGATATTTGACTAAATACATCAGGCACTGTATAGTGGATGTAGTGTGGATGGGGTCTTAGCAATGGTCAGTAGCTTATAAGCACTGCCCCAATGTCCCCGAAGCCTCAGCACACCCTACTTTCATTGTAGTATTAAAACACACGCGCACACACACACAAACACACAGACCCTTCAACCCAAGTAGTGACCCTCCCATCTAGCCTTTCTTAGTTCCTGCAGCCTGCCTCAAACATTAGATTGTGTTCTGATTTCTGTTCTAGCTGGTCTACATAAGCAAGGCTAATTAGTCAAATATAAACAGAAAAACTAAATTAAGTGGAGAAAATGACTGAAGGAAAGCAACAAATCAAGACAGAAGAAAAAAAAAAATAACACATAAATCATAAAAAGCTCCTTCTGCTATCATTTCAGCCATGCTTTTTTAAAAACAGACAGAAAGCTGTTTAGAGCACACCCAGAATGTGTCAGCTCATCATTACAACACAGAGCTCAACAACTAAAATACATGTGAAAAATGACAGAAATTAAACAAGTTAATGTGAGCGCATGTTCTCGTTCCTTCCATTTCTTTTTCTCTCGCTGTAGGTGGGTGTTTGAATGGGGTGGGAGCAGACAGGTGCTCTTAGAAATATGCTTATATCGGAGTTGGGTCAAAGGGGGGGCGAATGAGGGTGATTATGTTATTACTCTGAAACCAAATGGTTTGCGTCAGAGAGATGGCAAACTTTGACTTAAAAACAAGTGAGGTCACCAAATCAGAGCAATTCAGGGCTGGGCAGGCAGGGCGGGGTGGGTGTCTTTATTGCTATATAATTCAGTGCAGATTTATGAGTAATATCACAAACACAGCCACCCAGTACATGATTCATGAAGAAAAAGAAAGAGAAAGAATGGGAATCGAACTCAATGAACAGAGGTGAAAAAAATGAATAATACACAACTCTGTTGGGGTTTTCGTTGTGTTTCAGTGAAGATTCTGCGTTGGTTTCTAGTTTTTTTTGTCAGAAGGTGTTAGGGTAACTGTATGGGCAGGCGCCTCTCTCTCTCTCTTTCTCTCTCACTTGCGTCCGAGAGGCTAGCAAAAGGCAATTACCAGTTAACTGATCAGCAGGCAGGCTTGGGGCGGCTCGTCATTGGGTGAAGAGTTCAGAGGTCAGAAGGTCATGTGTTAGTTGCCGGTGGCGGCTAGGTGGTTAGAAACAAAAACAAAACAAACAGAAAAAAAAGATAGAAAGGATATTAGTGTCAGCAAGAAGAGACTGGAATGACATCATTTTAACAATAAAATGAATGCAAACTCTCATGTCGCCCACCCCCCGCCCCCGCTATGAGATGAACCCGGCTAATCTCATTATAATCATGACGTCACATCATGATCCCAGCTGCTAAGCCCCGCCCACAATCAGGTAGCTTGGTGGTTTTAATTAAGCAGCACATTGCCCCCTGAAAAACCCACAAAACAGAAGCATAGAGAGACCCAACAAAGAATAAAATCAAAAATCTAGTGTTTTAGTGTATTTCAGGCTGGAGTGCAAGGTACAAACGGTGTGATTAGTGGTAAAATAACTAGTGTTATGGGACGATAACTGTGACTAGTGTTAAAATGTGCAATGAATAGATGAATCAATGCTTTCTGATTCTCTTTATTTAACAGTATATTTTTATAGTATATAAATATACACAAAACCATAAATACATTTGATATAAAATGCTCAAATATAAAATGACAGTACCTCATGTACAACTGAAATATTAAAAAAATGTATTTAGCTTCATTTCAATATAATTGCAATACACTTGAGAGAATGCAAGCTACCTCAGCTAATGTCTGTGCGTGTATATCTTCCATAGAAAAATAAAAATCCCAAATAAATGTGAATTCAATGGTGAAAGGATGCCTGGTAGCAGCGTGGCTGCTTGTCTTCTGCCTGCTCTCACATACAGTATAGACATGCTTCTCCTTTGTCTTTGCTCCTTATGAGCCCAGGAGATAAATCATGTATGGGAACAAGCCAGCCCCATTTTAGACTCTAATCTCACATCAGAGGAATGTCATTATACACCTCCAACACTGCCTGCAAAGTATTTACCTATTCTGGCTTCACAGCTGTATGAACCAAACCCTCTTAAGATCACTTTTGCCTGAGCTTTGACATATACACAGTCTACACAAACTGCATATGTTAAGTACTAAATGTAAACAAAATGTGCATACCACAGACAACCATTTAGCTGGTGTGTGGATGTACAGGGTAGAAGAGGTGGTGGGGGTACAAAAAAAAAAAAAAAAAAGAAAGAAAAACAATACACAATATGCAATTTCCCAACTAAGGCATTGAGGCATAATAGGCAGAATAATCATTAAAATGCATCAATCAATAGCAAAGTGTAGCTAAGAGACTAAACTGACCTCTGTCAGCGGTCACAATCCTTTGGTAAGGATGGACCCGCGTGTCATGCCGTCTCACTTTAGTAGCCATTGCACCTAGATTGTAACAGGTCCACAAGGTTAGAAACCATTCACTTAGAGGAAGGGAGAAACAGTCATCTTTTACAGTAATAACATTCACATTTTAACCATTATGACTTATAATACTTGGATTATACAATACACAGATTATAGTACATATACACACCACACATATCTTTCTCTTGTTTTTCTCTCTCACTTTGTTTAATTTTTTTTTCTTACATGTAGAAAAATGCCGTAGAAAAAAATAATACATCTTTTTGGAGTTTTTCTTGGTATTCAAAAATGCATAACTTAAGTACTAAAATTCCACAGTGCTCAAAGTTATATGGGGACTCTTTGAGAAAAAGGGGGCAGGCAAAGAGTACGGGCTCCTGGGGTGTCTAGAAAAATAATGTGATTCTTCCTGTGAGATCCAAATGGGAACTGAGAGAAATTTGTCTCTCTATTTTGAAAGGTGGGGAAATCCAATACAGCTCTGATGGTAATTGAATAGTGCCAGACACCACCTGCCTCTCCCTCTTTCCTTCATTTTCTCTTCCCCACTTTCACCATTTCTCTCCAGGTCAATCTGCTCACTGACGGCAGAGACAGTCATTTTCCTCCCGTATTTGTCACAACTGATTTCTTCCGACTGCAGTGGTTGACACGGATTCATATACATAACACAGTCTGCGTGTAACAGTATGTTCAAGTACTGCAAAATGTGTGACGCGTGAAGGAATTACGAAAAATAAATCAAGCCTTCCAAGAGAAAAACTGGGGCCATGTGAAATATTTTGTTCTGGCATTGTTCAAACTAGGTTTTGGCTGATGGCTATGCAACCGACCAAACTACTCTGAAGCAGCAGATGGCCCAACATTATCTCTCAGAGAGGCCGATAGATACAGTAGCGCATGCAGCCGAGCCAATTCCATGAGAGTGTGCGAGTGTTTCCACAGGGCCCTGTGTTGCTGAAGGCACCAATCGATAGTGTGAGTAAATAAAATGCACTAAGCTGGTGTAACCCTGCAAGTTAAAGAGAGAAAAGCCAGTCAGCTGCCTCTGTCTGTTCTACACATGTCCTCCCAGAGGCACCTCGGATATACAGGTCAGCTAAAATCACACTCGTCCTCTGTTGCCACATGACATTAGAGGAGCGCAGTGTCGAGCATAAAGGTGGACTCTCCTCTGTTTCAACATGGGGAACAGCGTACTAAAGCCACAGCACAACATATGGCCAACATACCCGGCTTTCTTTAAAAGATCTACGGTGGTCTCTTTGGTAGCAGATGTGTTGAGCTTTATGCACCAATGAGAGCAAGAGTAATATACAGACCCTCTTACTGAACAGTCCCTCTGACACAGAAACTATGGGCAATGTTAAGTATAAGCGCGAAAGGCTAAAGTTCAAGAGGGGTGAAACTAAGACAATGGAGGGGCGGGGGGGAGTGAGAAAAAAAAGGGAAGACTGGAGGAATTTAATGAACATCCCCAGTGGGAGAGAGAGGGACTATCTACAGGCATCAAGGCTTGCCTGCAGAGAACGGCGCAGAAAAATGATTTCAAAAGCTGCAGAAATCCGAGGGGATCTGCCGGCAGACTGAATATGCCTCCGGGCCAGTGCATGAAAGGGTTAGAGAGCAGGCTGCATGTATGAGAGTGTGTTTCTGTCAGTGTGCCTCAGTTCACGCTGAGGAAAGTCCTCCTATAAACCTTACAGAAAAAAAAAAGAGGCAAGTACACCTGAGAGCGCATTTGTTTGGTGAGAGGAACAAAAAACAGTGAAATAAACTTCGTAAAGAGTAGAGACTTAACAGGCTAGCCCTCACAAGAGATTTTTTTGTCCCCCTTTCCCTTTCAAACTGTGGTGTCCATATGAGCCACATTGCTGGTTATCCCATCACCCCGAGCATCACCAGCACATCCACCCAGTGAGTTTGTCTGTTTTTGATCCTCAGGTGGACACGACATATTTACCTTTCAACAAGTCCTGACTGTGGCTCATGGTAGCCGCGTCCAGCACCCCAGCTCCGGGGTAAAACAAGCTTCCCTCGTGTCCAGGCTGGCTAAAGTTGGCCGTTGTACCTGCTGCACCCATGCTTCCCCAGGCTCTCTTACCTAGAACCCCACTGTGCTCGATGGGGTACTCCAGCAGGGAGGTGGGTGCCAAGGTGTAAGGGTACTCGTAAGGAGTGGTGTAGATTAGCCCAGCTTCCGGTGTGGGAGGCACCAGGGTGGGGGTGCCATTGGGCAGCATGGCAGCCATCTGAGTAGGCCGGATGAGGTTCATGATGGGGGCCCCAGCTGGTGTTGGGGGTCGGAGTGCCGGGGGAGGCAACACCTGACCTGTGGGGGCCGCTATGAGGCGGGGGCCCTGAGCGGCTGCTGCCGCCGCTGCAAGAGAGAACGCAAGGGTGGCTGCCATAAGCAAGAGAGCAAAGGACAGATAGAAAGAAAGAAAGAGAGAGAGAGAGGGGGGACAAGAGGCAGAGTGTAGTGTCGTTGATCGTTTTCACAGATGAACAGTGAAGGGTGAAAATACAAAAGGAGGAAAAAAAAGGGTGAAGTAGAGACGAGAGGAAAGGAGAGGAGGAGAGAGGAGAGGAGCAAAAGGGATAATTAGTCCATGCAATGATCATGGTGGGGAACCACAAAAGCGACAATTTGCTGCAAAAACAAATTCAACATAGCAAAAGGAAAATTAAACACCCTCGTACCAAAAACACAAAAAGCACAAATTACAGCTGTCATCCCGATGCATCTGAAGCATACCAATCACCACAGCGGTAACACATTAATCTACTGGAAATGGCACAGGTGAGGTAAATGACACACATACTGACAGAAATGGAGCTGTTGACTGTGTATACTTGAAGGTGGCCATTTTCAAAAAATACAACTTTTATTTCATTAGTTTTATTAGTATATGAGAATATTAGGCTTTGAGTTGATGATAATGTGGGAAAAATATTGATCCTTAGCACAGTCAGCAGTCAATTTATGTTGCATGTGAAAATAAACATTTTCCAGGATGTTATGCATCAGCAAGTGCTCTGAGCCGTGCCACACAAATCAAGTGCTACTATAACTTAGGTTAGCTGGTGGCAGAGCTCATTGTGAAAGAAAATTAACACTGGGATGGATTGTGTTAACTTTCCTTTTACAGATCTGGGCTCAAGTGCACAGGATGATTCATTTTAGGAACAAGTTTAAAATGATACTATCAGTGAAAATGATCACTATCAGGGACCAGACAGAACATGCACAAGTCCGGGACCAGATGCTGTATAATATGATGCGTGTGATCTGGTGACCAACATGCAGCATTGAACGCGTGAAATTTAGCCATTTTCTGAAAGTTTTGAGCAAGTAATACAGAGCAAATGCATGTGGATTGCAAGGGAAAGGATGGATGGAGGGATGTTGAGGAAAAAAGAAATATGGAGAATGGAGTAGATGCAGTCCTAGTTATGGCTGGAAGAGAACCTGAACTGTTTGGAAAGCTGTAGAGAAGTTTGCTTGTTGTCACAAATAACATGACGCTATACAAAGAAAGATTTGGCTGAAACAAACAAAAAAATCTAATGAAAGTAAGCAATAATACTTAATATAATCCGTTTTTTTATTAACTAAGTGTGGATGTTGTTAAAAGGTTAGTCATGTAGGTTACAAAAAAAGAATTGTGTAAAGAATGTATGTGTTCAAGTACAATTTAGCAGTGGTTCACTTACGTGTTTTGATGTTGTTGTCTCTATATGTTCCATTGAGGATAGCCAGCTCCATCAGCTGCATCTTCTTCAAGTTGTCTTCACCCTCCGCCTGAGAAAAACAGTTTTAATATGCTTTAATTAATAAAAAGATAAAACAACTGTAACAGACAAAGGCACTTTCTAAACACAACTGAAACAAGTCTTGTGACAACCAGTTAGCCTAAGCAATAGCCCTGGTGTTAAAATGCAGAAATGAGAAGACAAAATTATTTGGATACAACATGCTATCTGTTCTTTACAAGCACCAGTTAGACTGGGTTAAGATAAACAAAAGATGAGGATAAGCTAAGTGCCATTGTCATGGCAGAGTGCCGTGCTGCTACTAAATGCTGACAGAAACATGAAGTGTGAGAATGCATATTCATAATCCATATCAGAATGATAATTACTGTAATTTTCTTTGCTCCCTTGTGCGCAATCAAATGCGCAATAACCGCCCTGGCTAATGTCAGTCCTGTCAATTAATGTTTGGATAAATAAATACAAAAGCAGCAGCCACTGTCATTATCGCCAAATTAGGGACTGAAATTACTCACAGAAAGCAATTAAGATAGCACCCCTCCTCCCACTCACACCCTTTCATTCCTCCCCCTTTTCCTTTCTGCTCACCCCCCTCCACCCCTGAACTCCATTTCCCCTGGAGCTACCAAACATTCAATAACCATGACAACATAAAAACCCCTGTGATTTTCCAGGTAGTACATCAAAATTTCTGCTGGGCCTTCTGTGAATTATTTTCCAAGGATGCGAAGATGAACATGTGAAATCTTGCTGACCTCAGGTCAACCTTAGTGAACTATTGATTTAATACTTTTTTTGCCACCATAAGTTAAAGCTGTGACATTTGCGCTCGGAGTTTCAGCTCACAATTGCAAAAGATGGCGTCCCAGCCACAGGCACACTGCATGCTCATATGCATGCTCGTTACTAGTAGCTTTAAATTAATAAAAAAAAGGGGAAGAAAGACAATGAATCTCCTGTTATGTGTTCAATCTACACGCAGTCTCTTCCTTGGACTAAGTCATCATTCAACAACATGGTATGCAGCTCCATTCAGAGGACAATAAAGACAGAAAAGATGCGTAAGGGAAAAGAGAAAGAAAGAAAAAAGAACAAGGGCTCAGAGTTAAGCTCTCCCCTGAGACCCTTCTTCAACACAGCCACAGAGAGGAAGAGAAAGCGTGAGGTTAAGCAAGAGAAAAAAGTGACACAGGCTGGTCTTCCTTCACTAAATATAAGGCAGTGTCTTTGCTGCAGTCACTTTATTCAGGTTGTGTGTGTGT
>JBBDHI010000021.1:14161483-14175663 GCA_037177115.1 Craterocephalus stercusmuscarum | reverse complement strand
TACTGTACACACACACACAAACACATAGAGAGCAGTGGCATCTGTGTTAACACAGAAGAAAGTGCTGTCTGGCTAAACACTGGCAGAAAACATGTATTTCGATTTTTTTGTGTGTAATATAATCATCTCAATAATAGAACTTTATACTTTAATTGAAGATGATAGCTTACTCACTCCCTGATTTCCTGTTTTGCACTGTGGCTTTTTTCTCTCTTCCTTGATGTTGATATGGTGAAAGAAAAGGCAATCAGCCATTTAAAGTAACTGGGATGTAGAAATAATAGACATCCAAGCTGGTGAGCTATGAGAGGGCTTCAAGTTTGCCAGAAATTAGGGATGAACTGATCCAATAATGGTATCAGTGCCGATCTTGAAGAAAATTCTAGATCCAAAATTGTGAAAATAGGCCCATTCGTCGGAGCAGATCTAATCAGTGTAATTCTATGCCAGGCCCTTTGTGTGACATCACGCACTAATCGCACGTCACAGAGGCTCACGCTCGTTTACAAATGGCGTTGTCGCTTGATGTTCATATTGGGTCAGCCATTGGAATTTTTTTCACACCCCCTCAGCCAACACGTTGGATGTCTATGAGCGAAACCTGCACAGAAAATGTTCTGAGGGGTGGAAGCAGCTGCAAGGACTATTCATAGAATAGTTTCAACAAATTTTGGCGGAAGCATGAGGGACATCCTGACAACATGACTAAAGTACGAGCTAGGCTGCATGAAGGCAAGAAGACCATCTGCATAATTTACTCTGAAGCTAAAGCAACTATTTACAAGTCGCATTCAGCACAGTTGACGTCTCCTCACATGCAGCGGTGTCAAACGTTTTTCCCCCAGCTTCTCTATACCTAGCCCCGCCTCCTTTCAGGAGTCTGCTGCAGCTTTGGATTATGCTGCAGTCCGTCTTGTGCCAACTACTGCTGTCAGTTTCCATTCATAAACTCCTAGACATTCCTCTGCAGCTGCTGCGGAAACCTCTTTCAGCAGTTTGAGCTTCAGTTCACCTTTGAAGAGGACGTGGACATTTATTCCTTCAAAGGTCCCATAAGTTGTAAAACAAAGCAAGGGTCCATTTTTGAATAGTTCCCTTGACTGAATACTTCTGTGTAATCTGATCCCTCAGGAATAGTCAGGAACCTAAAAATACAACAGTGTAAAATGCTGTGCGGTCAGAATCTACTAAATCTACTGCAGATATCGATATGGAAGTGAAAAACGTGGAACGGTGCATCCCTTCCTGGAACTCCAATCAGTACTGCCAAAAGCGTAGAAAATATACTTCGTCTCACACCAAATGTTCCATCCAGTCTTCACCAGCTGTTTAAGTATCAAGCATTTCCAAACCTGCTCAAAATGCTACTTTGCA
Source organism: Craterocephalus stercusmuscarum (assembly GCA_037177115.1). NCBI lineage: Eukaryota > Metazoa > Chordata > Actinopteri > Atheriniformes > Atherinidae > Craterocephalus > Craterocephalus stercusmuscarum. The sequence continues at coordinate 14,174,289 of JBBDHI010000021.1, read as the reverse complement.
TCTTCTTCATGCCTTTTATTAGAAGATTTACAATGGATTGCCTTACTGAGGTCTTAAAAATAAAATATCAGGGAACCAAAATGGCACTGACTGGATATCCAGGGATTTACAAGTAAAACATTCCTTTATCATCAGGAGCCCGACTGTCAGGATAAATTCAGAGTTTTGCTAACTTGGGGAAGTTCTAGCAATCTGTTTTTCATTTGTGTTTTTATTGGATGCCCAGATTTATTTATGCAAGCATTACTCATGTGCAAACACAAAAATGCACACACACAAAGTTGCATTCAAACAAAGCCCCCTTCAGGACAAGGGCTTACACTGACATTAAAGGGCCTTTGTTTAGCCACAGTTATCACTGCTCCACAGGCGGGTTATGTTGTGAGCATCTATGTCTCTGCTCCTGTGTATGTGTGTGTGTATGCATGTGTTGGAAACACAAAGTATGGGGTAAACTCTTGCAGACACACTCAGCACCCAGTACTGATGTTGTACGAGTTTGTATGCAAGGTATTTGAGTTTTTTTTCTCCTTTATTTTCCACTTTTTTCAAATTTGTGTGTGTGCAAATAACTGAAAAACAACAACAGTTCCACCAACAATGCTCACAGAAGCAGAACAATTGTGTCTTTGACGGTGTTTATTTGTGGTGGATAGACAGGAAATGAGATCATGCTGAGGACTCTGGCTATGTGCGCCGGAGGCTTATCGTGAAGCGAGGCCAGGCCAGGAGGAGAATACCAATCACATATTAGCCAGTTGGTCTTATGGAAATAAGAAATAGTTCATTCCGTGCAATGTTTCAAAGCAAAGGGGAGTCTGGTTTCATCAGGAAGGCTTCTCTCAATCTCGCTCACACTATCTCACACCAGTTATGGGATAATGATACTAACCACTATTTACAGAAAAAAACTGTTTCATAATTATGTTACATTCTGTCTAAAGTAAGGGTGTTGCAAGATCTACAGCAAAAACAACTGTAAATTGCACAACACTCATCTTACTAGATTGAACAACTCCCTTTTCTTTCCACACATCCTGCTTTGGGTAGTCATTCACAGCTTCTGGAAACCAAGCAGGCTTCCTCTTCCTCTTTGACTTAGTTAAACACTGGGATCTTGCCTTTCCTTTTTGGCTTATCTGCCATCCTCCCATAGTGTGACTGTCTCTCCCAGCAGAAATCAATCCCTCTTTGACTCAATATATCCTCTCTAGCTATCAGCTGGCTGAGTCCCTGTAATCACTCATTCGTCTTAAGACGACGATTTTGCATCATTCAATTAACTGAACAAATTTACCACCAGTTTGCGCCCTGCTTCCCACAACCAAGAAAAAAAAAAATCACAATACAGACAAAAAATGAGTGGATGTAAGGAAAACTGGATAAGTAGCAGACATGTTTACTACCTACAGGAGCTTTATCATACTTTATCTCTAGAAAGGAATAATGACAAAGGTGATGAAGGAATGAAAATTACGACCAAGATGTCAGTGGTGACCTTTCCTTCCATGAATGCACTGTAAACTTCAATGCTCCCTTTTCAGCATATCCAGTACTTAGTTTAATTCTGTTTATTTGGAGGGCATAAAAGTGAAAGAAAGTGTGACGGTGGAAAGATAGCATGCATGAAGATTGATGTTACCTCTAAGTTTGGAAGACAGCAAATCAAGCATGGGGGAAAAAAGTAAATCTTTAGATAATTGAGCACTTGGAAGAGAGAGAAAAATACATATGAACATGCCTAATAATATTCAACCTCTCTCGGTATTGATTTGAATTTTAGTTTATCACAATAACTAAAAACTGCTCTGAAAAACCTGGGAAACGTGTTAAAAGAGTCCCTTATCCAATGAAGGGAGGGAACATGGCCACATCTCATACCTAATAATTTTAATAGTATCATTTCTAGTAATGCAGTGAGGTCGCACTTGAATCAGCTCATTAGCCATTGGCAATTTCGCTTCAGCTTCATCAGTTTTAGCTCATCCTCATCTTACTGGTAGAAGGGTAACCAGTAAAAGCCAATAATAATCACATCTTTTCAGCACACACTTTGCAACCTGACAGCCTCATTCCAGCATCTCTGTTATAGCATCAGGGACCTAGTGGCTGTACTATTGTTATACATTTTAAATGTCTGCGCAAGCAGTGTTTATGTGCAAATTCCTACATTTTATATATATATATAGCCTCTGTTGTAATTACATACAGCAGAAGTCAAACCAGGATATTAGATCTGTGTATCGGTTCTGAAGTAGAGTTGATTGCTCAGCTGTTAAATAGCATACTTCTTTGTCATTTATTATAAAAAAAAAGGGTGAATCCTTGCCTTATGTTTCTAAGATTGTTTCTGGGTTTTTTTTATTAGCCTAAAGAATCAAGGTTGTATTGGTCTAAAAAAAAAAAACAGCACCAACAGTGGGATTTAATATCTTCATGCTTTATCTGATACTACTGATAGAAGCCTTTTGATTCATGTTGGTCAACCTGCTTTCTTCGTCCTTCACTCTCCTTTTTCACATCCATGCACCTCAGCAGAACAAAGAGCAGAGGCACAAATTGAAATACAAGGCACCATTTACTTGAGGTAGTAATTTGTGACAGAAGGTGCTGGTAAATGTGCATCTACAACTGCACTAACACCTAACACTGTTCATAGAGTGGACTACCTGAAGCACATAAAGTTCCCCTTGTGTAGATCATAAACGTAATTAGCTCCTTATCAAATAGGTAACTACTAAACCATACATTCATCAAGTTAATGTCACCAACCGTGGTCGGCAAGCTCCTCTCGTCTGCTACTCTGAAGTGAAGAATGCAGCTGTACATTGCAAGAAATGGTAATGACTTAAGGGGGTCAGGAGGATATCAGGAGCTGGCATGATAAGTGATGACACCCACATGGGAAGAAGCTAATGACTTTCCCTGTGAAGGGAACTGGCTGGTCTGCCTGGAAAATTTTACTGCAGTGAAACAGAGAGGGCCAGGATGCTCTGTCTGAGCAAACTAACAGAGCTTCCCTCCTGTAATACTCCAAACTCCTGTCTTTTAATGAAGCGCTGTGGGTCAGTGATTCTCAAGTTTTTGAACATCTCTAGAAATACAGATCGTAAAATTACATGTATGTCTGCACACACAGGTATCACACATTTGTGTTTAACCTGTTCTGAAAGAATACTTACCATTTGATTAAACACTAGTTTTCACCAATTCCTGTATTCCGGTTTTCAAAATTTCTGTAAAGATGGTTTCTCAGTTGAAATTATATTACCCAAGAACACATGTAAAACTGAGCTGAAACTCTCTTCAAGCTGACAAACAGACAAATTAAATGACAAAGAACAACACTTCAGCACACAAGTCATTTATACTCTACCATTTAACAGGTTAGTAATGAAAAAAGATGCATAATAATGAAAAAATGTAGGCTTGCAAGGCGATAAAAAAATCAATTTCTTTGAGGCTCTTCAGTTTGGAGATGATATTGGGTATGATGTAAGGATAAATAGAGTGTAGGGGGCTTAAAAAGTACTATCAGTGAAGTAAACAACCTCAAGTCCCTTGATAACTGCCTAAACACGAGACAACACTCTGCTACTGAAATCACCAACAGCTTCATGTGCTGTTATTTTTATAGTTTGATCTACGAGGGATCGTTTGCTTCTTTAAGATGTAGGAGCTGGTGGGAATAGCCCTGACAGTCCTGTTTACCAGTTGCACAGAAGCTTACGTCTAACTGAGGGTCTTGTTTCACAGAGTCAGCAGCAAAGGATGGCATCCATGCACGCATGTGTGTTTTCAGTCCGAAGCCTTTTTCAACACGAAGTGACCTGCCCACAATCCACCTGGGTATTTAACTGTTAGCAAATACAAATACGCAGGGGATAAATTGGAAACAGAGACACATCTAAAAGACATGTCACACGTGCTATCAGATGCCTGAAGGTCGACAGAAATGACACGCTGAGCTGTCATTCAGCTGCCTGTCATCGTCTGTGTGTGTGCAGAAAGAAAAGCGGAGCAACAGATAGCATTTAATTGAAGGTGGAAGTTATCAGATAGCCTGCAATTCGGCTGTCAGTCAAGATGCAGTCACCGCGGTGACGCATCGCAGTGTTCTGCACTGCTGACGACATCAGGAAATGGCTGACTTTTAAAAATAGTGAGGGAGTGGAAGAGAGACACAAAGGGGGACAGAATGATAAAGATGTAGCCATTTTCACATTTGCACACTGATTGAGGGCCAGAGGAGTGGCACACGCGAAAGAATTAGAGTAGATGCAAGCTGGCATGGCAAGTTGTTATAGAAGAAACATAATAATACAGCCCCGGATCTCTGTACCAGGACAATCTAATTATCTACTTGCGAAACCTGAACAGGAGACATTTAGCTGGCCAGACCAGAGAAAGCTCCACTGAGTATGTCTGTGTTTGTGTGTGTAAACTCAAAGTATATCACAAGTCAATTTGGAAGTCAAGCTCTTATCTTTAAGTATAAATAGAGAAAGATATAAGAAGACTGCAGGTCTCTTAAAATGGAAAAGTAACATGAATGCTGCTATATTTTTCACTGCAAATAAATATTGCTCTGCTTTCTTTGGAGACCCTAGGATTGTGTAGGGAAGGTGTGGACACATATTTGCATGCACACACATGACATTTGTCAAATATGACATTTGTTCATGAAAGGTGCATTTAAAAACAAAAATACTTTTTTCCTGCTCTTCTTTCTTCTTCTTTATTTTTTAAAAAAACACATATTTCAAGATTGGACCCTTCTCACTTATCCTACACCATTCCCCCCTTTGCTACCCATTAAAACTAGTCTTTATCTTAAGCCAAAACATCTGCTAGACAGAGAAATACTGTGGCTTACTAAAAAAAAATGTTCTAGTCCGCAAGGCATGACAATCTCAATTTGACATGAGGAAGTCAGCTGAGCAGTCATTCTGTCTTAATCTATTGTTTAAATAACGAAGCCCAAAATTTCATTCTTTCTCTGCAAACCATGCAAGCTTAGATAGTGAAGGACAGAAAAGGAAGCAGTGAGAACACAAACACTGGTCACATACGTTTCTTTAAGACGGATTTTGGCTTCTGCATAACAGAGTTTCAATTTGCACTAATTTAGCTGATTTTGCACACAAACCTAGTTTTAGAGATGAGACTTTTTGTCCTGCAGCTGATTTTTGAAAGTACCTTTTATCTGGCATTTAAAGCTCCCCCTGCTGAATTAACACTTGGTGAAAAGCTAATGAATATGTATACTAAAATAAGAGCGAAAATAAGTTCATTTAAAACTTGCGCCTGTTTTGTGTCTTTTTTATGTGCCTACTACTGCTATTGTGTTGCACAGCTAAGGTCATCCAAGAGACATCTTAGCCACCAGAGGGAAACCTAATTAATTTAGCAGCTTTCTCAACCCCTCGTAAACACAATACAGACTTAGAGCTCTGCTGTGCACGAAACCGCAGAGCACAGCAAGCAAAGGAGCACAAAGGTCATCTGAGGATTCCGCACTTCACAAGCTGTGTGTCGGTTTGGAGCCAGTCTATCAGCGTCTGTACAGTCCAGGGTGGCATGCACTGTTCCACACTTTTACTGACCCTCCCTTCACTTTTCTAAAAAGCTTGTGAGCTAGTTTTCGGGAATAGCACAAAACCTACCCACAAACACAGATGTATATTAGTTCATAATACAAAGTTTTCTATTGTGTTGGCAGAGAGATGCCAACAGGATCACAAAGTCCTTTCATCTTATAAAGCCAAACATATCATATTTGGTACATTTTCTGAAACATTTTGCAACACTTTATGGTAAAAACATTACTGAGAACCCGGCAGGATACAATATGATACTTGTAGAAGACAAGGAAGCATAAGCCTTTACTAGAATAATTTTGACATGTCACATGGTAATAAAGTGTAAATATAACAAAAGGAAATGTGTGAATTTTTTCCACATTTTGTTAGAGGACCAAATAAAGACTTCAGATTAAAAAATGAACCCCCAAGTTGTCTGTCCCAAATTTTTCTTGAGTTGGGCTTTAAAGGGTTAGGATAACTACATACCAAGTACCTGAGCAGCCAAACAGGCAGCATCAGTCTCAGATCAATCATACTGTCACTTGAAAAGTAATTGACATTTATGCAAGTTATAGTATTTTGAATTAAAAAATAAACAGCCTTTTTTATACAAGAACTACGACTATGATAGCATACAAAAACATATTGCTGAAGTTAACTGGGGTCTACAAATGCACAATGAAAAAAGAAAAATATGTGGTTGATAGATGAACCCTTAGGTTCAGGGGTGGGGAAACCTGGTTCTCCAGGGCTGCCGTTTTTGAGGTTTCCTGATTCAACATAAAGAGTCACTGTGAAGAACTTGATTCATATTAAATATGTTGGCGCAGGAAAAGATCTAAAGTCTAAAGGCCTGCAGCCCTCCATAACCAGGGTTTCCAAACCCTGGCTTAGAAGCTACATCTCATCTGAGGGTCAGGCACAGTTAGGCTGATCCTAGCCAGCCTCTGCTGCCCTTATCAATTCTGTCGTGGGGAAAATGCAATCCATGCCTGGATAGGCCTTTCCCTGCTCTATAGTGTTCCTTATTCTCTGTCACCTCCCTTCATTCATGTCTTCACTGCAAACCGCTGGGATTATAAAGAGAAAAACTGCTCCCGAAGACACGACACAATCATTCATGTGTTTGTCACAGAAAAGAACAGAAATCTGGCAGAAAGGTCCAAGCCTTGGACGCACATTACGAGGTTTTACACATAGTAAACACATACACGCTTGTCATTCTGCAGACAAGGCTTGCATCCACTATCCTCCTCAGTATTGCAATCCTCCTCCTCATCTATGTAACCACCACGATATCAAGTCGGATTCCTACATAGCAGTGTATGTGGGCAGTTGAAGTGCATTTTTCCTCTTTCTTAGAAAACACATCTACACCACTGCACTGACTATAGCGTATGGTAAGTGCAAATCTCCATTTTCTTCAACAGAATATTTACAGCGGAGTTGGCCCATAAACAGCCCAGCATGCAGCATCCAGGATGAAATTAGACTGCAACATGATGTAGCTTGACCTGTAGCAAATTAACAACCTTGGTAAACATCGAGTATCTACTGCTAAACAATTAAATGTGTGATTATTTACCATAGCTGAATAAAAAAAAGGCAAAGAACATATAGAAAGGGGACAGAACTAAGAGTGGATTTTATGAGAAAAGCACAAAGAAGTGAGAAAGTATGTGGAGTAGAAACGACTTATGTTTGTGATAACAGATGGCTGGACTATCCTCAACTGTCATTCCAGTGATGAGAGAAGACATATGACAAAGACACATGGCCCAAGGTAAGAAGACCAACTATGTGGGAAGCTGTGGCTCAGTCTATGCATTTGTGCTTGTTTGTGCAAATCTAGGTACCCAGGTTTCTTTCAATCTTCAGATGTGAGCAATTGGTGGGGAAATATGTTGGTGTTTTCAATAACACACATTAGTCCCTAAACAATGCACCAACAAATCTGTCATTGTGTTGCAGTAAGGGCTAAACAACTCATCAACTTACATCTGGGTACTCTTTGACAGGCACAAACAGTTTTTCCTGCAGGTGAACGATGGGTCCAATAGGTTCAGGCAGCTCCAGCGGGTGTCTGTCCACAAGGCCATTCACTGTGTCGCTGTACATGTCTTTACGTACTCTGTTGATCTCTGAAACACAAAGAAATTTGAAATTTGATGATGGAAAACAAAACCAAGGCACATTATACACATTTTTTAATAGTAAATAAATCACTGTCATTGCTTTTAATTGACAGAAAGGGGACGTACAATTGCTTGAAATATCGGTACTGATTTGAATCAGTTGACTACTCAGTCTTGTTTGGTTTCTACAGATGTACAATTGTGCAACTTAGTCTTTTGGGAAAACACTACATTGCAGCCTGTAAGAGTAAAATAAGTTAACATTTCTGCTTCCCACTGAAACAGAGATTTTGTGTTAATACGAACATAAACACTGCAGATGAAACAAAAAAAACTTAAAAGGCCATCTATTAGTTAAGGCCACCATCTTTTTCTTCCTCTCCCTTCAATCCTGAGTTGCTCTTTCCTGGCACAGTGGCCTGTGTGAGCAGCTGATTATAAAAACAGACACAGAATTACTCAGGCTTAGATATACGTGGCCGTTGGATCTGATTCCTCAGTCAGATAAAACTTTTCTTTCTCCCTTGCAAAGACCCCCACCTCTTTCCCACACACGTTAACCTCTAATTCATACATACCTCATTTTACAGATTATGACGCTTTCACAAATTCACACACAGGAAAAGCCGCTAGTGAATGTGCCACAGTAGGATGAATATTTAAAGTTGCAGCTGAAACACCCATTAAAATTTACACTTAGGTTGGAAATTCCTTTCCACATTGCCATTACAGTTAAATACTAACATCCCTTATCGAGAGGGGGCAAAGAAATGTAATCAACAATAAGACAAAACACCCAGAACTACAAGGTGGCGCTGGCTAGGCCATGAGGAAGGATGTGCGTCCATGTAGGGTGGAAGGTATTAGAGAGTCAAGAGACTCTAAATTAAACTGTGGCTAAGTATAGATGCCCTCAGTAAAGCACGCATTACTTATATGACAATACAAAATTGGAAGGTGGGTCACACTCATAACAAGTTTTAAGGGGGAACAATATAGTTTGTTGTTGTACGGCAGCTTAACGCCAAGTTGACTGATCAGCTTAGTTTCATGATTAAATGAACTGGCTAGAAGCTCGCTAAACAGAAAACTGTGTTGTATCTAGGCACTGTGATACATGGATATAATTTCTTATTGACAAGGTCACAAGACAAACATGTGACTGACAGCTGAATGAGCAACACCTGCTGAAAACCACTGGGCCGAGTCTTCTAACTTGTTTGCAGAGTTCCAAGCTGACTCCTTCCCAAGCCCCATGACCTCAGTGCTCTGTGGTCACACACTCCCAGTACTTCCAAAGGATGAATTCATCCTTCTGGTATCTAACTCAAAACAGATTACATCAGCCTTAATTGATACAGGGGCCAGGCCACATGTTGGCTTTGACTGGAAGGGCTAGACAGTGACAAACGGTACAGGGAGGAGATCAGGAAAGTCTAACATGGGAAATAAATCTAACACGAGGTAAAACAATTCAAACCATGATCTTTACTTTATGGAAAAACTTCCTGTAAATGTTGGTGAAAATAATCACTTTACGGATTATGTTGCACATACGTATCACATGCAGTACTGTGTACTACTTATTGTTTAAACTTTTATAGATCCAGTAGTTAGGGCTGGACGATTACGGAAAAAATAATTATCACAATTATTTTGATTGATACTGAAATCATGATTAATGTACATGTTTTTCATTGATTTAAAAAAAAGTTTTTATTGAACCACCAAAACTCCACCTCAAATATAACTTTTTAAAAAAACAACTGGAAATAAACTAGCAACAAGTGAAGGAGTAAAATAATAATATTAAAATAATAGCAATAAAAAATGAATACCTAGTCTATATGCATTCCTGTTACATAGATGTGACAATCATTTTTCTTCGATTACAGTGTTTTTATGATTGTGAGAAGGCAATATTGTAATCACGATTAAAATTCGATTAATTTTCCAGCCCTACCAGTAGTACTTGTTAAAATAAGGCTGGATAGTTAGAAATGTATTCAAAAGTCATGAAGGGCAGGTAGAAAGGAACTAATTAGATCTTTAGTTCTCTATGGATTGCTTAGGGGAAAAGTAAATAAATGTTTAAATCGAAGATCCAATATGTCTGAGCGCATTTGTACTTCAGATAAGGAAAAGACTAAATGAGGTATTCAAATTTGACAATGCAACCCAGCAAGCACCAGCAGCAACCCTCCTCCCTCTAATTTCTATTTCCTTTTGCTGAAATGCCACATTAACATAAGGGGGCTGAGCTGGGCCATCAATGGAGACGTGCAGCATTTGACAACCTCTAATTTCCGTACAGCAACTCTTTTCTGAAGCGTTGCATTCACCTAAAAATTACCCCCTGCCTTACACAGCCAACAAAATCATTTATCTATCTGTCCACCCCAACAGAACAGGCTGAAAAGTGTGCATATGATTGGGGGTGGGAAGGTGTCGCTATCAGGGAGACGACAAACAAAGAAGAGAAGAAAGAAAGAAAAAAAAAGACAACCATATGGAGAGAGGGGAGGACAAGTCTGCAGATGAGAACTTTTACGGATGCAAAATAACACAAAAGGAAAAAAACAAACGAAAACAAAACAAAAATAGTGTCCAGTCAAAGTTGAAACAAGCAACACGTTCTGTTCAGTCATCTCCACGCCAAGCATAAATGGCAACGTTAACATGGGGATTTTTAATTCGGAATTAATTATTCAGAATTAAATATTTTGATATTAAAATATTGTCATTCAGCTTAATATAGAAAACATGTTTTCTTAAATCCACTTTAGATCTAAGGGCTTCGAAGCTTCTGATTGGTTAAAGGATATACCGGAAGTATACAAATTCCTCTGCTTCATTTCTTTTCAAAGACAACATGGAAAAAGCCATGATAAGAACCGCTTTGATTGATATGGATTTTACTTTTGAAGCTGCAGCTAGTCGCTAGCAAACTGCTTCACTTTCATGTGAATAAACTTGGTTTGAGTCTGTTTGCTTCGTGCGGCCAGCATGGTATATAGCTGTCATGGCAACATTATAAGGTAACAAGTATGTGCAGAATCAGTGTTAGCTTACACCCTTAACACTTGCAAAGCCTTATGTCTAAATCTTTTGTAATTTCTACAATTTTTGTCCTTGTCTTCATTCTTCTTTTTTCCTTCCCATTCTTGTTTTCGTCTTCACCAAGTTGTCTCTGCTCAACACTGCCACTGTGGTTTCCGGTGGTATTAGTCTTGTCTCCTGCTTCGAGGGATGGATGGTTTTGTTGGTGCATCAGCATAGATCAGCAACTTATAGAATGTGACCTAAGAGATCCACACAATCTCCTCATTTTGGCAGATCGTCTGCAACTTCTAACCCTTCATGATCTAATATCATCATATCGCACACCCCTAATCGTAATTAAAAGTGGAATAAGCCAGGCACTTACAATTGAAATTAAGTTGAATTTGGACTCATTTTCATTCAGAATTAGGTGTTCACATCATTTTCCCCTCTGCAAAGCGGAATTAACTTTACTTTCGAGTTAAAGTGGAATTTAAACTCATGTAAACATGCCAAATGTGTTATCTGCAAACCAGCCAAAATACTGCTGGTTCAACTGTGGGAGGTGCTCATAAACACACATGATAGACATGATAATATCTCTTAAGTCTTTTAACCAGACGTCTTTCAAAATTAACCATTCGAGTGGAGAGAGGCCATGGGGTGAAGTTGGTTTGATGAGAGAAAGACAGGCAGAAGAGGGAGAATTATAACCAGAGTGCTGAGCAAGCACAGTGGAGATGTATTCCTCTTGACTCATGCTGCTCTTTTCTGCCTCAATCCACGTTAAAACACATCTTACTCTATCCTTCTTTTTGTTTCCCTCAATTTCTGCTTGTTCTTGTCAAATCTGAGGGGAAAAAAAAAAAGAGTGCAGGCTCTGTAACATCTTCTTTCCCACTGCATATCTATCTGCCCTTTGTCAAGTAAAGAAATGATTTCTCCTCATCTGCTCTGTGATCTTGGCCATGAGGAAAGATGAGCACCCAAAGGGAAGGATGAGGAAGAAGATCACAGACAGAGGGGTTTTTGGGTCCAATGGGTGGATATTAAGTGCAAAATTCTTAACTTTTCTTAACTCTTCTTTTTAACTAAGTTTGGGAAAGTCTTGATTTAAGGTCAGCTCAATGGCAGAAGGAAGTGTGGGTTGAGGGGGCAATTAAAAAGTTAAATAGAGTGCAGAGTAAAATTAAAAACAATGATGGGTCCAGAAAGAGATTCTGCAATCAGGTTAAAGACAGGTGAGCATCATTCTATGAGACCTGCTCTCTAAGAGAATGAGAGCAAGTCTATTAAGAGGCCAAAAATAGACGTGCTCCATAACTGCTTTGTCCTCGCGATGTGGCTCACAGCAAAACGTCCTCTGACCATGCACAGCAGCTTCATCCATGTGTGAGATGGCGAAAGAGAGAACGACAGGGAGGGAGGGAAAAGAAACATTATGGCTGCAAAATCAGTGTGATCGGCTTTGCTTGAGGAAAGCTGCTTTGGATACCTTGTGATGCCTGGTATTAAGCTGATAATATCTGGCACCTGAAACAGATTGAGTCTAACACCAATTAATCTTAAAGCCAAAATGATTCAATGTTCAACTCTGCAGAGTCTGAATGACTCCATAATTTAGAGCTCGGATCAAAACTTTGAGTTAATTTTTTCATCGTTTTCTGCTTGCACCTGTATGTACACTCAATTTAAGATTCCAACTGCTGGAGAGCATATGTACAAGATGAGGTAAATATAGCGATAATGTAGTGCTGTCTAAATAGCTACAGCAATCATAGATGCACCTAAAGGTGCCAGTAGTGACTGAAACAAGACTGAGGCTAGGAACAAGCTTTTCCACTTTAAATCAGTGCACTTTAGCAATCAGAAAGCCTGGCTACCCATCGCAGGAGAAAGGGTTTTGGCATTTAATGCATTCCTGCCCTTTATTCACATCACAGACAAGTTTATCCCAGATGACGCTCCACCTTTAACAGTTAAGGGGTTTGGCAAGCCAAGCATATAAAAGACAGGGTGCTCTTTTAAGGCAGAGAGCAGACGT
>JBBDHI010000021.1:14134728-14151503 GCA_037177115.1 Craterocephalus stercusmuscarum | reverse complement strand
AAATACAGGTACCGACAGTACGACAGTAGCACTGGTACCGACTTGGTACCGAAGTACCGAGTACCGTGACAACCCTATAGTGTTGTATTATATGCAGTCACCCCCCTAAAGGCCAACTCTTACCCAAGAAAATCCTGATCCAACCATGCAACTAAGTGCAAGCTAGAAACTGCATATTAGTCACTGCTCTGACTGAGAGCTCAAATTCACAATTCAAGTGCCAGGAATTACAAGCATGGCTGAAGTCAGGAGTAATGCATCAACAAGGGGAAGTGTTGTGTTGTTAGTGAATGGAGCCGGATCACAGCTTTTCCAATTGAATGATAATCCACAAGCATGATCAACTAACAATCTTTTCATTACCAGGAATGACAGTCATGTGAAAACAAAGCAATGCACTGAGTGCATGCCTGAACAATGGCAGGACAAATAAAGCTTGAACAACAGCGTGAATCCTTAAACATCATTTATTTACAAGACACTAAATATAGCTCATTCTTATTTTGTTTCTTTGTAACAACAGACAATTTACAGTAGAACTAAAGTCAGAGAAGTGTTATAGCATATAATGAAAAAGCATTTTAGCCCAAGACTTAATCTCTTATGGTGCAGCAGAAATAACCAGCTCAACATATGTCCCATTCATCATATACTCGAACTGTTGACTGCGACATTTCCTTTGCAATTACTTGAAGCCTGCAAGGAAGTGACAGAATTGGCTGTGCTTGAAAGACTGTAATACACAAATAGTTATGAAGGTAACACTTGTCTGATTTTCCTAGCTTTCTTTCTCATACCAGATGATACACCTAACAAAATGTTTAACATCTGAGAGCAACTATATGTACAAATGGGACAGTGAATGTAGAGCCAAAACATATTTATCAAATTATTCAATTTAGCCAATTACAGAAAATTAACTATTAAAAATATTATTTATGATATTACCTGCCGATAAATGAGAAGCACATTTATTTGTTTTATAGCAACAAGAAATCATCAAATCAACAGAGCAAGTTCTTTGCAACACAGCAAAGAAAAACATGACGACAGCCACAGAAAACACAAAAAGTGTGCCAAATAGGATCATTTTTAACTCTACCCAAATGAAAAAACAACAATGCATCCACTGCAAGACTTCTGCCCTGCAGCTCTAGGACAATGCATAAACTCCTTCATTCCAAAACTTGAAAATCATGATGTATTTAATGCTGTACATTCAGCTAAGACACTAACCAAGTGATAAAAACAGCATGTAATAAACATAATAGAATGTGGGCTTGTTTGACAGACAGCACTTGTGTGCATACTTGTGTGCAAACTTGTAAAAATGACAGTGTCCCATTAAAGTACAAAAAGCCATTGTGCACCATTTGTTGAGGGCCGGTGTGTGGGGCTGAGGAGGGGTCAGTGGCCTTGTTCAGATCCAACCAGATGACCTCATTCACAGCCCGCCCCCCCAACCCCTGTTTATCAGACAACCATCCTTCTCTTGCTTTCAACAGCCTTATTTGCCTTTTTGTTCACAGCGAGCACAAATCGATCAACAGAGCAGGGACCAGGGTGATGTTCACTAACCCTTTAACGTGATCAACACATTATTTCCTGCTAGTTATCTGCAGATTTTAACATCCGTTTTCCTGTTACACACACTGCTACAGAGCCTCTTTGTCTCTCCAATTAAAGCCTAATCATACAAAACCACCTATTGTCTGTGTTCTGTAATCTCCTCGTAACAACTGCAGTGATAAGAACGGACAGACTTGAGGTACTTGTCTGCCCAAACCGACAAGTTGTGACGAAAGCTAAAACGTAAGGGACACAGAACTGGTTTACTAGCAGTTGCAGAACCACTTTGTTCGTGTGCTGCTGCTGGGTGTCTTGCACATGGGCATAAATTATGCTAAGCAAACCCTGTTTTACATTACAACACAAGACTGTGGGGCAGACAGCCACTGTAAAATACAACTGCAACACATGTAATTGGAGTTGAGCTAGACAGCCACTACAGTGTGACTGTGTCACAGAGAGAGAAATCCTTCCTCAAGCTACTGCTGAGTATATGAGGACCAGTGAAGAGAAAACAGTGTAGTGACATACAATCTGTGCAGCCCATCTTCAAGTCATCAAAACAAAATTTCACTACTACAACAAAGATAAATAGTTTAGGATAAATAAAAAACACACAACTTTCTTGACAAATTGCAAACCAGACTGTCCTTAAAAACAACATGAAACTAAAAATCTACTAAAATCTACTATCATTAAATGGAAATATATTTAATCACAATGTTTACCCATTTAAAAATAGTCAATCTTCATAACAAATGAGATTTCTGAACTTATTTTCAACTTTAACATTCCATCACTACCACCAGCACTTCAATCCCAGATAACATCTGGAAGACATCTAAAGTGGTCATCAATAAAAGATGAAAATATGGCACTCATGTCTACAAAGTACGCCAAACTAAAATGGCAGTCTAATTCATACTAGAAACATTTTCTCAGTCAATTTCACATAGTAAGATCAGGCTAATTGATTTCTCCCTAATATTCTAATGTTTCCACATATAGACCCGGATATCCAATTTATTTAGTCATTTACATCTGCACATGCGCAAATAACTGCATTGCTTCTTTTTTAAAAATGTTTTTCGTTAAAAAGACTAAAGTATGCAAAATGTGAACGGAGCACAAAAGAAAAACACTCCTGTGCAACAGAAGGAGATAGGAGAAAAAAGTAAAACATTCACATGTAGACTATTTTGCAGGCTTATAAGCGCTTATGTTAGCAGCTAACGCTAAGATTGGATTGAAGTTAACAGGACATTACATCACTCCGCATGTATGTACTTTGAAAGAAATCTGATAAAGGATTAGTAAATGTAGACTTTTAGGTTAATGTGTACATGTCAGACCTGATTATTAGAATTATGTAATTATGCTCAGATATCTGATTTTAATGGTCACGTGAAATGTGAAAAAATTCACATCTTTACCAGAGACTTTCTGCCTTCAAAATAATCTAGATAAAATACAGTTGCAGGTACATATAGAAGATAAAAAATGTCACAATAGCAAAAGCACATTTGGCACCCGACATAATCTGATGTAATATTTGTGTTGAAAAAGTATCAAAGACTCAACATATATAGTGTCAGTTTATTTGAGTTGACAGCTGGACGTTACTGTAAAAGTATTTCTCTTGGCATGCCAGATGTACGCCTGACATACATTCAAGTTGTAGGGATTCAAAGATCCGGCCGAGATTATAGAATGTTATCACTTCCACTGAGCATTGCTGCTTCTGTAAGGCAACCCAAACAATAACAACACTTTTAAACAGAAAGTACAGCAACATGAACTGAGGATGAAGAGAAAGAACACAAAGAAAGAAAAAGGACGCCTTCGTAGAACAGAGAAGATATAAACCACCTTCCCTTCTACTCTTATTAATAAAGTGAAATCATGAGACAACACTATAGATAAGCAAACAAACCTGAGTTTCACAAAGCCATGGTATAGTAGTCACCCAGGATCCTACCGACACCATCTCCAACTATTAGACGGACTGGAAAATAGAAATAAATCCAACAGCGGCAAAGAAAGAGACTCATCTTTTTTCAACTAAAGGGTGAGTCCGACTTGTAACATTTACATAATCTACAGTCACTCATTAACAGTTTCTTATATTCAATTTCTACTATAGCAAAATCTTACAAATTGAATGTTTTTTAGGAGTTTCGAAGCTGTTTTACTTGATTATTGACCCCTATTTGATGGAGAAATCTTATTACCTCTTAGCACCATACTCTGCCATCCTAAGGGGAGATTACGGCAGCAACGCCTGCTCTTGAGATACCTCACAGAAACAACACAGGCTGCTGAGAGACACTTAAATTATTCATATATGATTTATTGGCCAGCCTGCGATTTGAGAGAAACCAAGGTAAATTCTGCAAAGCACAGACTTTTAATAGAATTGACTTTGTCTATATGCCGTGGATGTTGATATAAACATGGAAGTGTAGCAAACGTTAATTAGATTTTCAGATATAGTGATATGTGAAAAAACTTGCACGTTTAAGGGAGATAGATGGACTTTGATATTTACACACAAGCGGAGTCCAGTGTCCTCTTGCAACCCACAAAGCAAAAAATTAACCAAATAAAGTAGAAATTCTTTGAACATTTATAGACATGTAAACCAAAGTAGTTGAAATGCGCCATTATGGCACTCATGCTGAGCTACAGCACACTATGAGAGTGTGTATGTGTGGAAAACAAACATCAGGCTGGAGGTTAAGTACTCTGACTGAGCTCCTGGTGAAATTCCTGAGCTGACTGCCAACGCTCACTTGCCATTCCTTCTCTGAAAGGAGAAAGAAAATGAATGCAGACGGGTGGGCGAGCAAGAGAGAAACAGAGCGAGCATTCAATCTTTTTTAAACTGTTAAGATTTTTTTTAAAAAAGGAAAAAATATCAAATGATGATAAATGATGCAGATATTATTCCTGCAAAACTGCATTGTTAGGCACTATATGTGTTCTGACAGGTTAGGGACTTGAAGACTGAGATTGGAAAAAGAGCGAGGCAATAGGGGACTACTGTGAGCAATTCGAGTGGGAGAGCTATTTGAAACACTCAAAGAATGTAAAAAGGGTGGGGCCTACACTTCTGAGAAATACCATGTGTGCAGCTTATTCACACAAATGTGCAATGAAAGTATGTGATGAGAGACAATTCACGATGTCATTTAAACAATTCAAAAGAAAGCTTAAAGACAGGACCATCCCTGTTAAAGAAAGGTATGAGAAAAGTAGGCTCCTCTTGTCACCATAGCAAGAAAACAGCTCCCCCTCCTTCCTAGTCTGTCAGACGGAAAAACAAACAGCTGACTTTCCTTCTCCATGGTGTTTTCCTGTCTGAAATAGGCAGAACTTCCCGCAGAGGTTTTTATATCAGACAAAAAATAAAGTTTAAAAAAGAAAGGGGAAAAAACAGATTGTATGTGACAGAACTTGAGCAATGGGAGGGGCACCAGGTTCAGAAAAAGGAATAAGGAACAAGTCTGAGACAATGATTGCAACATTACTTCTACTTAAACCTTGTTTATCCGCTTCTGGTTAACATGCAGAAACACACTCACAGCCACAACTCCGACTTCAACCCAAAACAGCTAAATTCCTTCAGAAATATTCCCTCTGCACCCAGTTAACTTATTCATTTTGACACAACTGCTATGCCTTTATTGCTGAGGGGAAAAGGAAAATAAAACGGCCTACAGCAGTGTGTTGTCTAACAGGCAGCGGTATTTGGGGGAGAACACTTAGTCTTGGCGACAGCCAGTTAGATAGTCAGCCGGGCAGTTGGGGCAGGACATACAGACAGGAGGCCAGGCGGAGGCAGCAGCGATAAGGAGGCCCCAGCACTCACGGGATTGAAGCCTGAGATAAGACAGTGGAGCTGTCGTAGGATGACTTTATCATACAGCATCCGCTGGGGAAGTGGCAATGCTGGGGGTAGAAGAGGGCCAGGGTACCCAGACGGGTCTGAGGTTGGAGTTATGAGAGAGACTAAAGCACGCACACACACACACTGTGGTGGGGTTATTGAATTTTAAAAAAATAGCTGCAAGGCAGAGCCACGGCAGACATGGACCAAGCAACGCTAGGCCCTGCAACAAACTTCCCGCCTCACCCTGTCAGACTAATGCCACCTCCTAATTTATTACTGGGGAGGACAGCCTATGTTAGAGGGACCACATGAGGATAAGGTAGTAGCAGACAAAGAAAGACAGCACAAAGCTTTCACTTCTTCTTTCTCACTCATGGCTGCAGCTCAGTAAACCAGTTCACAGTGGCGCTTGGTTAATTAAATTCTAGGTTATAAGTGGCACTTTGGGAGAGAGAGGGGAGAACAGAAAGGGTTAGGGTATAACAGGTTTCTGCTTACGACAACAGCCTTGGCCTAACACCCCCAATTTTCCCTTTCTGACGGTCGTTATCTGTGTTCTCTCAAAGCTTTAAGCAGCTTCTCACTCTCAGAGTGGTGCTGTATCTTGTTAGCTGCTAAATTGATTGCATGTCAGAGGTTACAAGAGGTCTTACCCTGAAGCAAGAAATGTAACGGGTCAAATAAAAGTGGGAAGAGTACAGTAGTACAATAAAGGGCATCAAAAGAAAAAAGGGGGGAGCCACATGAAAGACTGACAGAAAAAAAGGAGATCGGGTAGAAACAGAGCGTAGACTTGTAGCATTTTCCCCATTCATCACAATCTATTCTCCAAACAGCTGTTCCCAGAGGACCAGCTCCCTATAAAAGGCACCACAGTGGACAGCAGACAGTTTGTCCTCCAAGCACTGACAGATCCCTCAGGAATGTCCTGCTAAATCATAACACATAGAAACACGCAAGCAGACATAAAACTGCATGGTGATGCAGCCAGGAACAAATGGTAGCATCACCACAGTATCCACTGCAGTAGTTCCACGAAGCTCCATGGCACAGCATGCAACGTAACGGAAAAATTGGCTATTACATTTATCAGACCAAACACTAAAATATATGTTACAGGCGTCTGAGTGACGTGACAAAAAAATTGATTTTTTTATCCTTTCAGTCATATTGATGCACACAATAACATTTCATTTGTTTTCTCTCCCTAAACTCCAGACAAAACCATGATTTGAAAGGCTTTCTTAAAAACCATTGCTTTTATGCAGTAACTGTTGCAAAGGGGAAAAAAATACTAGATATGTTAACATATTTTAAACATTCAAAAGAAAAATACACACAGCTGTGTGATAATAACAAAATAGTCACACATGTTAGAGTGGGCGCATTGTTTTTCCCACCATGCCACTGTTTCTCTATTTTCTTCCACTAGTTACACAGGGAAAAGAAAATCCATCTTGTTACACAGCGATGATACGACTATTTGGGGTGTTTTCTGTTTTTTCCACATGTTTTGGATTCATTTCGGAAGCTACCATCTGAACTGAATTGTTTTCTCTATCTGCTTTTGTCTCAGGTGCTTAACAGCTGTGTTGAGCTGCTACTTCAAGTTGGAACAGAGTATTTCCAAATTTCAAACAGCTTTGTGATCTGCTCTGGGCCACATTAAGCAAAACTAAATCTGTTTCTGCATTTCAAGAGGTTATAAGACCATTCTTTCTTGTCGGCCACCTTAGCCAATATTCTAGTGTTTTTAAACAAACATCAAAATATTAGAAATTTTGTCAAATTCATTTGAAGTTTCATCGAGCTGTAATTGGAAGGAAGGGTAAGGAGACGAAAAATATTTCAGAGCTGACGATATTGTTCACTACAAGAAAAAAATTAAAAAATCCTCTCTCTGTTCTGTGCTATGCTACCGTCCAACAATGCTCTTCACTGCTATGCTGCATTTCTAGATGCTATATGGGCTGTATCCATCTGCCAAAAGAAAATATAGCTATTTGAATCAGCTTGTTGGCAGCCACATCGTAAAGACAAAAAAAAAAAAAACATCACAGCCGGTGTCACCTCTGGGAGATGAACAACTGCAATGCAAGGCGATTGCAGGAGAGGCTTGTCAATCATCCAGAGTGACCTTGAGGGACAACGCACATATTGGGAAAGTAACAGGGGGCGTCCATGCACACATGCCACCGGAGCAGAGTGGGAGCAGTCAACTCACACAAGGGTGGTGTCTGCTTTCTTCCGCTATGGAAACAGCTGTGTAGACATGCACAAAATGTTGGGTGGGTTAAGGGGAATTGCAGCTGTGGCGAGGTGGGCGATTTTGGGAGGAAGGGGGTACAAAGTGTTCAACTGCAAGTGGTTCCATTTAAGCTCTAATTAGGTGCGCTCATGTCTGACTGAGGAAGACGTTCAAGCCATTCAGTTACATTTAATTCCACAAACAATGCCTCAGCCGAAATGTGCTGTCATGCTAATTTAACTGGTCATGCAAAGAAGCTGTGAAGTGCCACAAAAAAAAAAGCTTTGTTGACAAATACGGACGTTCCTTTCCCTTACTCTTTATTTACTATATCTAAAACAATCACTTCTAGTGCACCAGTTCCGTTTCTACCGCTGCTTGAATATCAATGACTTCACAAGCAGCGTAAACACATTTATTATAAGCACAATTACAATTTTTCTCCACTTTATACAAATAAATATTAAAATATAAAATAAAAACAAAAAAAATGTCAGACTCTATAGTATCAGTGTTAAGGTCAACTTACACAGTACACAAGGAGTGTAGCAATAAGAGAACACATCCCAACTTCTACCAGATCTGCAGAAAGGGCAAACCAAACAACCCTGTTACCACCGAGATGGCTGTCATCTCACACACATGCAATTTTTAGCACCGGGGTTAAGTTTGGACTGGTGCTGTGGAAACCCTTGTAAACCTCAAACATGTGAGTCTTTAGAAGAGCAAAACGGCCGACAAGTAGCAAGTGACCCTACCTTTTATTTCTTACACAACAGAAGGGAAAGAATAACACCGACACCATCCCCCGAATAATTTCTGAAGCCTGAAACGTCAAGTTCCATAAAAGCTTAAAAAGCAATGGCTTAAGAAATTAAATCCACTTACCATATTAAATTATAAGTTTGACAATCTTCTGAATTAGTGGTTACGGCCTGATCAGTGTAACTTTAGTTCCAGAGTGATTATTTAAGTAAGAACTACAAAAGAAAAGTCAGCGAAGTGAAAAACTCAGAAATTTTTTTACTCAATTTTGAACTAACAACATGACTTAGCTCTTTCAGTAGTGATGAAAAATAAAAACGTGTTTGCTCCTTCTCCCTAAAACCCTAAACGCTGATAGACCCGACACTGTTGAGCTAGTGAAGTAAAACAAATATTTCACTAATTATGCTGAGCTTTCACGTTATGGACAGTTTCGGGATTTTACTGATGAAATCCCAGTAATTTACCACATCTACTAGATCTCTGCCAGGCACAGTCTGAAGATGAAGTGACATTTCTCCTGATGAAAAGAACACCGTTGCAAGAGCAAACACTATTTTCACTGTAATTTAATTAATGTTTAAAACGTGTAGTTTTACATAGAAACGGGGAGGAAACGGCTGTCTTTCTGTGTCTTGTTTATCAGCTATCAAGACAGCCGGAAAAATCTCTTCAGACCGGTTTGGCAACCACATACTACAGAGCCTACGCATCCAGACCTGCAACCGAAACCACGGAGTGTGCGCTTCACCTCCTGTCCTCTGCTGCCTGAACAAATCGCCCGTTTATCGGGTGGTTTACAGATTATCAAAGATTTGTATTCATTGTTATGTCCAACACTTAATACGACACGGGGAAAGTCTGCCAGGGGGCTGTGGCGCTCCCTAGTGTCCCCGTCTCACTTACATAAACCATAGGTCCTGCCTTCTGCTCCGACCAGCTTATGTTATTGGTACTATCAACACCCATAAGCCCCTTTTACCTAAACCAGTTAGTGTGCTGAAATTGGTGACCAGTCGTTGAGGCATGAAAAATTTTAAAACAGAAATGTCGGCGTGAAAATGCCGTCTAGACGGCGTCGCAGTTTTCGTATGGCAATTTTGACTGGACGGGGAAAAAGGGAGAAAAAGATGACGACTGCTTAAGAAAAGGAAGGAAATATAACCGAAAGAAGCAAACCCTCGTTTTAAGACAAATGTTCGAGTCGCTAAGCGAGGAGGGAAACAGTGCAATAGGGCGCCACGTTTAATGAAAAAGTTGGACGGCTGAAATAATCTTCTCCCCCCCTTCACCCTCCCAGCGGCAGCAACTCACTGGCCATTGTTTGGGCAACAAGCAGCCACATTCCTCCGTGCTATTACGCTCGGCCGCTGGGTAACAGCTAACCGGACCCGCGACACAAAAACATGGGAAGTGAAAACCAAACAGTGTCGCCCGTCTTGGCTCATATAACTATGATTCAAAGCACTGGATTGCCCTTTTCACGGCATACACAGTTTAGTTAACCCACTAGTTCGGTTCCTGGAGAGTTCAGCGAAACGTATACACCCAGGCTCGCTAGCTTAAAATGTGGCTAACTCGAGCTAAACTGCTGGGGAACATGTGGAATCAGGCCCCGTCTAAATTAACTGAGTTATATTGGTCCCAAAATGCTCCCCAGCGCTTGCTTTTTAATACTTTTGACGACCAGAGATTTATATCACTCTTTCTTAAAGTGTTAAACAAAGTTTTGACTTAGTTCAACTCCGCTGACACTAAGCCAAAACTCTCACACCCACACCTCCCCGTGGTTTTAAACAAGATACAACTAGATTCCTTGAAATGGATGCGAGGCTCGATGGAACTTCTGGGGTGTTCATGCCAGGACAGACGGCATTGGGGTGCGCCTGGCGGGCGTTATGCAGCAGAGATACTCCGCGAAACCGTACCGCCATCGGGCTATGCCGTGGTCATGCTTACCCCCCTCCCAAGTCTATCCCATCTCTCCAAAATGCAACTTACCTTCATCTAGAAGCCTCTCTAAGTGCGTGAATATGCCGCAGAGATTTGGCAAGCTGGTCATGAGCTTCTTCTCGTTTAATAATTGCATCAAATAGTCGGGACTCGGCCTCGGTCGCTCCTTCACTTCGACCTCTCCGACCATCATCTTTGCGGCGAAAACGGAGAACAAACCACCGCGAACACAGAATCCTTCTTAAGAAAATGAAAAAAACGAAAAAGAAAAAAACTTGCTTCTCCAATCCCTCGTTTCCTCCTCCTTGAGAGCAAAAGACTCTTAACCCCCCCTTAAAATTCAGGTTCGGTTGGTTCTTGCTGTTTAAGTGGAAAGGGGGCAAAAAGGAAACCGTTATCTCCCTTCCACAGACTCGTGCGCCGTACTCTCTTCTACGCCGTGTGCGCTCGGGGACGTTCGATTCCACCACTGTAAGCGCGAGAGAGCGTTCCACCGGAAAGGGTACGTCCTCCTCAACGCTCATTGGTAAGATAGGGCCACGGTCAGAGCCAATGACTGCGCAGTTGAGTCGAAGGGGCGGGGTTGATCAGTTAACAATGTGATTGACAGATGTTTAGTCCAATGATGTGCTGTGCGCAGGAATGCACATAATGCCCCTGAAGTGTTGTCAACAAAGAATAGCACAAAATTATTTCTTTCTTCCTTCCCTCATTTACAGCCATTGGCAGATTTATGAAAGTGTCTCTTGTGTATAGATTCAGGTGCAAAAGCATTTAGGAGGTATTTAGTCTTAACCTGGAAATGCATCTACAAGGCAGACCCACCAAACAACCAAAAACAGGTGTTCATGGAGAAAGATACATAAAATTTGAGCAATTATTATCAGTAGACAAATGACTAGAGGGATGCAAAATAAGAAAAGTGAGACACAAACAACCATCAAATGTTAAATAACAACAACAGAGAAGACACAAAATAGCATAGTCTTTAATGGATGCAAAATGTGGTACAAAGATAAATGTAAGCCACCAAAAAAAACATCTATTAGATTTTTGGTTAAAGGATTTTTATCTAGGTTTTAGAATGCAAGGTCATGCTTCATTATGTCAAAGTCCAGTCTATATTTTTTAAATTCAGTTATATTTTTGTCTGTCTTTCAAATCACATAAACCCCTTTGTTTACTGAAATGAAAAGTATGCTAGAATCTTGGGATGTTGAGATTTTGGTAGTGCATTTTAGAGTAATCTGGCTGTGACTGATAAAATGCAACATGCTACTGAATGCAGGTATGTCCATAACATTTCTAAGCTCTCAATAGGTTCAACTTGGAAATGGTGAAAACTTTTATATCTACAAAGACTGATGATTATTATCATGGAATAATAATGTGGGTTTTGTTGATTCATGTAAATCCCACATCAATGAGGAAAATATTTATGAGGATATACAGCTTCCCTGTGCAAATGTAAATGGAGTCATTATGTGTGCATGCACCAAGCTGCCAATCCAGTGACAAAGCAGCGTTCCATTGGCGACATGAAGTCTACATTAAGTCCCATTTGTTCCTTAGAAATTTACAAGGTCTGGTGTAATTCTGAGTTTTCAGAAATGACTTGTATGGGCATCTTAATCTGCTGTGGACTAGTGAGCTGGTTTGAATAGTCATACGTGGGTTGAATGTGTGTTCACATCTTCCGCTTCATGCACAGGTTTTGTGTGTGACAGACGTAGCTCCTCACTTGCCAAGACCAGCCTACGAATCTGGGAGATTGTAGAATTCATGTGTGGGATTCATGATTCACTTCAGTGCAAAATATGAAAAAAAAGACAGAGCAAGAGAGATCAACCTATGCAGTCCATTTCCTAAAAGATGCCTATTGTTACTCAAGACTTGTACGACTTGTTATCTATCTTGGGACCAATTGATTAATCCTCTAGTAATCAATGAAGCCTTTTATTGTCCTGTCCTGTCCTTGGTAGGACCTTTCCATATATCCTCTAAAGATTAACATACTTGATCAATGTAATGCACACAGCCAGCCAACCTCCACTCATTCACATCCAGCTAAGATAAACCACAAGTGGTTTGTTCTGATTTTAACAGCTGTTGGTTGTGAGGCATCCAGCTAAATCGGCGCCTCAACCTTGGCCGCCATTCAGTTTGCCCGCTTATTACTCTAGTCTTTAAGAGCAGTCACTGCATGGGCATCTGAATGCTTAAAACAGCTGCACCAGTAAATCCTGGCATAGTTAAGTTGCTCAAGTGTTGGTAAGAAAAATAGATATTTAAAGGTGACACAAGCTATTCAAAAATACTGTGTCAAATTCAGCCAATACCTCCTCATGGCCTTGTTGACTGTCTGCTCTACATTGGGGTACTGCAGCTCAGGACAAGAAGCATGAAAGACGTAGTTGCTTCTAACATGTCCCATGAGTGCAATCTTCACACATGTACAGTAACAGACTTTCCATTTTTACTATCTGAAACCAACCCAAACAAGGAAACCTGCCGGTTTGGGGTTATTTCCCCGGTCTACCACATAATCAGAATGATATCCAGACTAGTAGCAGCTAACACACACAGCTTAAACACACCAGGTTTCCATATCATCCCGATTACCAGTGTGTGCACTCCACTGACAACAGAATGCACCACATACATCTTCTGGAGTCTACATAGCGTGACAAGAGGGAATATTGTGCTTTCAACTTTACAGAAACATTGCTCACTGGTGGAGTTTTTGATCATCAAGTCCTGGCAGTTCATATCTGCCGCGGGAATTTACAGCCATTCTTTTGGTGGCTCTACGCATTCTTTCTTGCAGCAATAAAATGACAAAGTCAAGCCTGTGGAGAAGCTGCGTTGTGATCCATTGCTGGTCTCTGTACGTCTTGTACACATGACAGTGGCAATAAAGATGACTTTGACATGCTGTGGTGATGTTACATATACAACTGTTTTCTTGTTGCCTTTGGAAATCCATCTCATCCTCCGAGTCTCTTTGTTGTGGAATTAACTCCTGGATGGTGTTTCTGTGCTTACATATCATCAGATGATACAAATAAAGATTTTATATGCTGTAACGTTAGTTTTACTCCATCTTTGACAGATGGGCATCCACGTAGATAATATATAAGGTTGATTTGTTGGAGTTGCCACCTTGGAATAGCTTTGATTAATTTAAGGGGTGATAGAGCTTCTAAAAGGGCATTGAAGGACCCTCTTTAGAATAACTTTATGGCCTTAGTGAAGTTTCTCCAATGAATTGATCACATAAAATTAACCTCAGTTTTAATTGAAGTGACAGTGTGTGACAGTATAATTAACTCAAGTGACATGCTATGCACTCAGAATGTCTGAAAAAACAAGTGATCAGTACTTTAGTCTTACCCATCTGCTTGAAGGATAGTAGCAGGTGTCACAGCGTCGAAGCAAATAGGGAGGAGGCAGCCGCACTATTCCAAAATATAGTTACTGCAAACATAAATGGAACTTATTCAGCAGGCAGGAGTGTCTCCAAGGCAAAAGGATGACGTGTGTTCCTTCCTGTCTCATCAATTAGTTCTTCTTTTTCAGCTCGACTCAGTCTGTTGTAACAGTTTAAAAGCCCTTACTTGAAGTGTCTGGCATTTATTTGTCTTTCAGCAAGCGGTGTCAATAGGAAAACACGGACGGCGAGATCTTTGCATAATGGTCTGTCATTTACACCGCCACCAATTATACAGGACGTGTAATCTTAGCCCTGTCGTCCAAACGGTCCACAGTATCAGCGTGCTGATCTCAAAGCTGGGATGATAAAACGTCCCTTGAAGTCAAACACTGATAAGTGATTTTGGTGGATAAGACTTAGTAGATAGGCAGAGGGAACGAGAAACCCAATTTAACATGTGACTTGGAGATAGCTAAATTGTTCACGGGGTTGACTTTATGTTTCTTTTATTCCCCCTTCCTTCCTCTTTGACTGTAAGCGATGGAAAAGTCACAGTCTTCCTGCATCAAAAAGAATCTGGCATTTATTTTTGAGCTTTGAAAATGGGTTTAGTTCTTATCGCTAGCGACGTTCATGGTAATTTGCACCTTGCCTTGCGCTCATTCTTCTGAGATGGGTCACATTCAGCCTCTGTGTTTGCGTCTTCAGATGTGTGGAAGAGAACCAAATGTGAAACGCACCAATAAACAAGCAGAGTAAACACTACTGTGTGTGTGTGTGTGTGTGTGTGTGTGTATACTTTCTGCTTGTGTCTTTTGACAGCCTGAGAGTAAACAGAAACTATATTAATCCCCTCTTTTACTCCCCCTGCCCTTGTGTTTTCGTCATTTTTAATAACACGGTTTCCATTCAACAATTAATCCAATTAACAAGGATCCAGATAATTAATGAACATGCTTTTAGCCCCTTTTGAAGAGAGGCTGTTAGCGCAGTAACAATGAGCTTGAATTGCGCCAGGGGTTTTCAACTCAAAGTACGATGATGGAGACAATGGGGCCCCTCCGTAAGGGCCCTGTAGCTTGTCGCAGTGTGCCTCGGGGGCCACAGCCACAGGAAATGAGCGGGGGTTGGTGACTGTCGAGGCAAGGCTGTCTGTGATAACGCCTGTGGCTCTGGAGGGGGCGAACAGAGAACCACAGGCTCTGATAACACGCATATATACAAACAAGAACAACGTCTTTCCCTCCTTCTTTTGACTTACTAGTTCAGGGACTGTGGGAAAAAGCGCTGGCAGAATCTGGGTCGTTTACATTTTGAGGAAAGTGTTAGTACAATGCAACAGGAATAAGTAGTTTTCAGAAACCTAGGCATAGATTCCAGAGAAATATGTAATGTGCCAACATTAATTTTAACCTGTATTACACGCAGGGCATAACGCACGTCCGATTCCCACTTGTAACGTGTGTTCATTCATTGCTACATGCTCAAACATGCTTGTTTGTGGTGTGCATGCTCATTTTTAAAGTTTGCATTTATTATCAGTGACTAGTCATTATTTGTCTTCAAATCACCTGATATACAATTTATAGATACAGTAAGAAAGATAAAGAAGAAGCTGAATAATTTGTGAAATCATTGCTGCAGATAAGCTAAACCTGAAGCTGGTCTGTGAAGATGGATTCATTTAGGATCTTTGACTTGCTTTGTGAAAAATCGTTAGAAATTTTACCTCCCATTTTCCTCAGGCCTGATGTGGGATAACTGCTGGAGTTACATTTTAGATGATTAAGGACTTCCAAGTTTCTGGTCTAAGATTAAATCACGAGGCATTTTTTATCTAACAGTAACTGCCAAGTCTGAGAGCTAATTAGATTCCCACAAATATTTCTGGAAAACAACAATAATGACCTTTTAGATGCAATGTATTCTGATGGTGGGAGTTTATAAAGATTCAATCAGCCAGTTTGACCCGATATGAAGTTTTATACAACCTTGCACCACTGAAATGTGTTTGTAGCGCTGATAAACAAATCAGTACATTCTCTCTGTTATGTTATTATTAATAGACTCCATGTTTAGAGGAAAGCCATTATATTAAATGTGTTGTGAGCTAAAGCTATTTTCAGGGCCACCAGCTGCCCTTTAAATATACGTGTTTCTTAATGAAAGTTGCTCTCAGCAGCCATGTAAATAAACACATAAACCTCATAAGTTTAAGTGCATTCCAGGAAGATTTCTAATGTTGAGATAGAAATACAACCTCCGCTGCTTTAAAGCGGTTTTCTTGATTAGATTAATGCAAGCAGTCTCAGTTTTGTGGGGAAAACTGACTTCATGGCATTAAAAACATCTGCTACCCTCAGATCCATTAATTTTTAGTGTGCCTAATATTTGACACCTTCCTGTTGACTGCTGTATAGTGTGACAAATACCAAAACTGATTGGAAAACATCTGTCTTTGCTTGTAGCTTGCAAAGAGCAAGCTGGTCTGTACCAGTTTATGTTCAGAAGTCCTTGGCTTTTTTTATGGTTGCATAATTCAAAGATAGGGAAGCTGGACCAGGAAGTAAAGAAAGCGCTAAAAAGACTGGAGTTAAAAAGGAGGCTAAACTCCTGAGCCAAGTTTTTGTAAATGTGTACTGAGGTGCATGAAAGAGCATCTTAACTGGAGGCACAGAAAGTGGCAGGGGATGTCCACGGCACACACAGGTAGAATCTTAAGATGGTGATTCCAATTTCCCAACCATCATCAGTACATACCTGCAGAGCACCGGATGTGTCTGTGGGGGGTTAGTACCGAGACCACGCATTACTAAAGGAAAACACATTCAGAGCATAGTTTTTTTGGGGGGGGGGGGGGGGGGGGGGGGGGGGGGGGGGGGGGGGGGGGGGGGGGGGGGGGGGGGGGGGGGGGG
>JBBDHI010000021.1:14106784-14123270 GCA_037177115.1 Craterocephalus stercusmuscarum | reverse complement strand
CCCCCAAGGGAATACTATAAAATCTCTTTAATAACCTTCTCAAATAACAGAAATATTAACATTGAAATTCAGCCTTTTTAAATCTCAATCATTTATAAATCTTGAGGGTTGTGTTTATATCTGTTCTTCCTCATTCGGATCTTTTTTGTACCATCTATGCCCATGAAATTCGGCCACAAGGACAAAAAAGGAGAGGAGCACAGTGTTGTGTGTGAGAGAGAGTGTGTGGGTCGGAGGAAGGAGGTGATGAGGACCACTGGAGGAGGCCTGTGCTTAACAGCAGGGCTCTAATTAAAAGGGCCTCACAGTTGGGCGACAGGCAGGCTTCTCATAAAGAGCCTCACACTCTGGCAGAGAGGTGGGAGAGACCAGGTGTGTGTGTGTGAGAGAGATACGAGGAGTTTGTGTTTATGTGTGTGTGCATGACCACAGGTGTCTGAAAGGGAAAGACAGAAAAGGTGAATGTGTGTGTATGGATGTGTTGGAAAAACAAAATAAATGGAGATACAACATGTGTGCGAGGTTATGGAAGAAAACTGATTATTCTGAACTGTCAGTTATTTGCTATTATTTGCTTATTTCCATTTGCAAGCCTTTCGAATTCTTACTGGATTGAATCATTTTGAAATGTTCTTCATAATGAGGGAGTGTGAGGCTTAAGTGACTAACAGCTAACAGCAGGGTTTGGATAATTATTAAACAGCTCTTGTAAAGGCAGTAAAAAAAAGAGATTGAAATAATAAATTAACATTAATTAACAAATGAAACCTTTTAAACAGCAACTGCTGAACGTCTGAGATGTGATTTGTGGAAAACCGAACAATTTTGCATCGTCAGATTTAAGAAAAGTTAAAGAATAAAATGACAAAAAAAGAGAGAATCTGATTCATTACTGTGCACACACAGATTTATCCAAAAGAAGGTAAAGCTTCCTTTTCCTCCTGTCATGCCGTGTCTCTCTACATGTTGTGCTTTTCTTGTGAGCATCTGTCTCTGATTTGCCCTAATTGTTCCTTATGAGGAGAAACCGTGTGTACTCAGCTTTTTCTTAACAGCATCTCTGAATGTTTCGATGAAAAATATCTTTTTTATTTTCTTTGGGAAGTTGTTGATCCCTTGAACATTCAGGTTTGATGATGTTGGACTAGCTTAGCGCTACAAGTGCTGCCTCACAGGACGGAAATTTTTAGTGTTTGTCCGAACCCCCCTGCCCCCCCACTGCTGGTGTCTCCAGCCTAATTTTCCCTTAATGGATTAGCAAGAGGCTGACGGACAGCACAGCTGTGCCTCACATGCTCTCTCACTTTCTCGCTCTAACACACACAAATAAAACACACACACACACACACACCTGGAGCCTGGCCCAGTCCTACTCAGTTGCTTTTCCATCACAACCTTTGTGTGTAATCAATAACAACATTTCAGCTTAGCACTGCTACACCCAGCGAATGCAGGAGCCTCTGTGACACCAAACACACACACGTGCACACACACATGCACAGGTATCCACATAAGATTGCCGAGGTAGAAGTAAAACAATAGGCTTACGGCCAGCAGTAGTTTATTAAACCCCGCCAACCCCGGCGCTAGCCAGCGTCTAACTGCTCATGCTTACTGAAGTCTAACCTTTGCTGTAGGTCAGTGATCTCATTTTCCATGTGTTCATCCAGCCCAGCACTGCTCAATCTATAGGCAGCTGCGGCACAAAACCATTTCAACCCGGTAAAAGTTGGACATCAGCAAAGCAGTGCGCCAGGTGGACAAAAATACGTCAAGGTCAGATGCAAGAGCGGAAAGTAAGGAATCTGTTGACGTGCTTCAGATAAGGGCGGGACCTGCTGATACTTCCGAGCGGCGCACGAGCTAAAGCTGTTAGATTCCCATCGATCTGGGTCCCTCTGGCTTTCTGGTCTACATCTGTACGTAGGTGCACTGGAATTGAATTCCAATTCCTCACTTCCGCCAAATTCACGGTGTGTCTTTGGATAATCTCTCTTTGGAGAGCTCGCAGACTGCCGGAGGGATTCAAAGCTCTGTTGAAGCAAATCAACTCCTTTACACATCACAAAACCTGGAGTTTTGTCATTTCTTTCGCAATTAGCCAGCGGGACCTGGCCGTGACCGAGAGCAATATCAGTTTGCACCATTTAGTCACGCTTTTAATGCACAAAGAGGGCCCATCATAGAGGAGAGATCAATGCCATTTTCCAAGCGGTTGCCATGTCCATTATTGTTTCAATTACATCCACTCAGATAATGTTATACAAGTCTCATCTTATCCAACTGTGACCTGATACATGCATCTATGAATCAGCTACTTGTTACACATCTAAAGGAAGGAGTCATCCAGTTATCTTCACCTGAATATCACATTAGCGGCTCAGACTGGGAGCTACCTTTTGATTATTTTAGAATGACAATCTTTGCTCAGGGTGCAGAGCTGTGTGTTGGTAGAGATGATCCATGTAGCTTCTCGTAGCAGAGATTTTACACAACACAGGCTAAATGCAGCCTGGGTTGGACAGAGCGCTTGATGTGCACACTGTATTCAACTTTGATTTGCTCCAAAAAGCTGCAGCCGATGAAAGAAGTGAAAGAAGCGCGGCCAACGCAGCGTTTTTTCCCCCCAAAGTGATATTAGTTAGTGGGGATTATGAACTGATAAAAGAAAACTGCTGTGCTGTAATAAACTGGCTCAGATTTATAAATACTAATGTGATTGCAAACTGTAGCTGCAACCCAGCGTCTCCACTTCACAGTGGAATGATGTAGAATGGAATAAAAAGGAAACGACTCAAAGGTCTGAACGGTGCAGCATACCGCGGAGGATCTCCCCTTTCCCCCTCGCCCCGTCTGTGTCGCTCCCTGGTCAGCAGGAGAGTGTCAGCGCTGTCAGGTGTGAGTCAATGCCGTCAGATGCGATCTCATTACGCCAGCTTACCTCAAGGTTAGCAGCGGGCTGCTGGCTAGGCACAAAATCGATCTGCACCAGGGACAGGCGTTAAAGGCCACCGCAGTGAGCACAAGCTTCGCTTCGCAATGCAAAGGCCCACTTAACCAGGGAATGTTAGCTACGTAACGCAGCTCTGAGAGCGTGTTGTAGAGTCTAGGCTTTCTAAAGGCCTTTTCCTGTTTTTTCCCCTTTATCTTGCACATACTGTACACCCTCTTACTATCATTGCAAGCCCAACAGTTTAAATCATATCTTTTCCGTGACAGTAAAGTCTCCAGATGACTGGGTGTCTTGTTATATGGAGCAAAAACAAGTTTACACTGAGCTGATGGCAGGAACCCGAACCATGTTTGACAGAAATCCAATAATCATTACTGGTCTTTGCATCTTTTAGTCTATCAGATCCTTTTTCTCAGGCGATCAAAAGAAACGCTGCATGAGTTCGGCTGGATTTGTCGTATCACTCAGTCTTTTGATCTGAGCATTCAGAAAGACAAAATATCAAGTATCAAATAAAAGTAAAAAAGTGAACCTTTTAAGAAAACAACATAGGAAAGTAATCATGTTTTTAACAGGCAGTTTGGTCTTTGGGCTTTTTATTCTGGTTGCAGGCAGCCATATGTGGGGGTGTTGGTGTCTTGCCAATACTACCCACAATCCCTCTCTCTTATTTACACATCTTAAAGTGTGGAGATAGCATATGTTCAACATTCACCTTTCTTGAGAAATAGAAGCTGTTAACTAAAACATACAGCACCGCTCAGACAGTGCAACTTTCTCTTTCTCTGTATCATCAGCTCTGCTACAGTCCATCTCTGGGTGCTCTAATCTTATATTCATCCTCTCATTATGATCTAAATATTGTGAATGACCAGATTAATAGAGGGTAATGTCCTGTGGTGCCATCCTCCGAGTAAAACAAGAGAAAATGGGAAAAACTAAACCGGTTTGCAGATGGAGGACTTTCTTTATGCCATATGAGATCAATTTAATTTGGTTTTGATTTAATTCACTGTCAGGTACAAAAAATAAGTCAACAGGTTCTCTCGCCTTTATCAAGTCTTTTTTATTAATATTGATACCATGAAGAAATCGTAAGCAGTGTATTAAGCCATCATAAATAGATTGAATCTTTAAAATGCTATCAATTTCCATTTGAAGGCATGACAAAGCCTAAATCGAGGTTATTATTGTAAAGCATGATTCGGGGTTCAGCTCTGGTCCTAGGTGTTTATGCACACTGCACACCACAACTTGTATCAAGAGAGCAGGACGTACAAATTAAACATTTACAGACCAATCAATTCCCTTCAGAAAGACATGACCAGTCCGCGAGAATCCTGGGAAACCTCAAACAGAGACTAATTAAAACTTTCAAGCTTCATCTGTTGACCTTTAAAATTGCAAGTGATATTAAATGTTATACTAAAATCACAGAACCATGAAATTATTTTCAAAGTAAAGCAGTTCCAGTCTATTTAAAAAGTAGGTATAGGTGCTACTTGTTCATTTGATCAGACGCAAGACTGTACATTTATAAATACTTGTTCTTATTGATGAAGCAGGAGCACGGATAAGCCTCTGAAATGTTCATGGTGCCTAAATTAATGCCAGATTATTTTTTTTCTTGTGTTTGGGTGCAAAGGATTGAAAAGGGCTAAACCTTAATCACATTTTTTTTTCACATTTTCCTTCCTGGTTTTAGTAGTTATGTTAATTTTTAGCCTGTGTTTTATCTCCATACATCTCACATTTGTTCAGGAGCTTAGTTTTTTTTTTTAGCAATCTAAGAAGTGAGCATGTCTAGATCCATGTTTACCAGAGGTGTGGCCAGTGGGAAAATAGCTCAGATGATGAGAAAAGGCCCTGGGAACAACACAAGTAAATGACAGTTTTTCTTGATGCCTTAGAAAGGGAAAGAAATGGATAAAAACACACTGCTGATGGTGACCTGGACAGAAAAGGGGAGAAATAGAATTGGAGACCTTGTTCTCAGGAAGGGATGCGGGCTTCAGGTGGAAAGAATGACAAAAAGGGAAGCGATACAATGGAGAGAGACGGGGACAGACAGAAAAGAGGAGGTCAGGTAAGGCTGTATATTCAAAGAGTCATCTCATTTGTCCTCTTAACTCCTCACAAGAAGAATATTTGAAGTGACATGCTATTTTAAGTCAGTGACAAATCAAAGTCTTTGGCTGATATTACCCTGAAGTGCCGTGAGTACCCTCTCTCTGCTTTGCATTCCTGCAAGTCACTGAAAGAAGTTAACCGTCAAAAGAAAAAGCAGCACTTTCGCTCCTCCTGCACCTCAAACAGGTTCATCACTGCTTTATGCGAAAACAACGGGACACCGACGCACATGCACACACATTCATTTGGACGCCCCGATACTCACATATTCAAGTCAATGCGAAGCGATGGGCTATGTGCCCGGCTAATAAAATCACTTTAGTCTTCATAACCACTTTAGCCTTGGAAGCTGCCATCAGTGGAAGGACAAACACACGCACACACAAGCGCACACCCAGGTACAGCAACGAGCAGAGAGCGGTCCAGCTCGTCCATTAGCCTAATGAAGTGGCTCCCTAAGATGGATGACATGGCATCACCTCCACCACCAATCACAATATCACCCCTAAAAAACCTTCCACTAAAAGCCCCACCCCAGCCCCCCCGCCAGCCGCCCCCCCCCCCCACTGCTTACAGCACCAAATGGACGATGAGCATCCCAGAGCCCATTCGACCCACGGACAACGTTTTTATTGGTCTGGTTATTTATCTCTTTAATGCAATTGGCTAGAGAGGATGCCTATGGATGTGGCTTGTAAATCACGGTGGGTGGGGTGGGGTGGGGTGGGGGCAGCGCCGCTATTGAAAGAACTCTGGCTCCACAATGACAATTCCACAAAGTGGACGCCGTGACATCCGTCTGCATTCGGAGCGGGAACAAAAAAGGGAGGGAGAGGAAGGGGCAACAGGAAGCTCCCTGCTGGAAATGATAAAAGACAATACGCCCAATTCCACATTTCTACTTTTAAAGGACAAAATGTTTTTGATTTTTTGTTATATTTTGACAATGTAGTTGCCTTTTGTTATTTAATTTGAATGAATGGGAGCAATTGTGTTAAATAAGATGTGATGTCATCTCATATCAAACATGGAGTCTTGAATTAAACTGAAATTATATTGTAGCTGAATTTGGCCATTTCATCCTCTCTGATGAGTATGTGATGTGCATTTCCAGTCTAAAACTGAAACTAAAACAGTCATTTGGACATATGAGAAAACACCGGTGTGGCTGCAGCCTTGGAGGATGTCAACATGAAGGAAATATTATAATATAAGGAAATATAATAATATCTAACATGCCTTTATTTTAAGAATTTGGACACAAAATAAAGTTGTTAAAACCACTGACCAACAGAGACTGACAAACACCAAGATGCTGATGTGATATATGGATCTGTTATGTGATATCAGACATTTCACATGTTAAAAGGTTTTAGAACCTTGACCTGCTGTTGCTCTCGGCTTTTCACTCGTGCAATGGTGACAAACGGCGCTTTGAAAACGGCCTGTTATGCCTCACCCCAAGATTTACATCATGCCGCTCTGCTGGATGACAAGGAGAAAAAAAAATGACACAAGAGTGGACACGGCATAATAAAATTCCTGGTTAAAGGTACACAATCTAGCCCTCTTTCTTTCTTCCCCTGCTTGCTCCCCAGAAGGACAAAGGAAAGTGTTTATGGGTGGAGGGATGCAGGTACAGGCGTCCATAAAACCATCAGTTTTATAGGAAGCAGCGAGGCCCGGGGGTCTGTCAAGGTTTACGAGTGCTGAGCCCCTTTAAAAGAAAGAGTGTTTAAGTGTGGTATTTACATAAAACACGCCAAGGTGTCTGTCTTGAACAGAGCTCAAAGCAGAAATCTGAGACTTAAAAAACATCCATCCGTTTGTGAACAGAAATTAACAAGGCATCAGGTCTCAAGGAATATAGTGATGCGATTGTTGACTTGTTGCTAATTTAATAAGGGCAACATCAACTTTTACATCACACCGGCTGTGTTGAGTAGATCTGAAAAGCCGATGAGGAGCAGAAACGGGAAGAGCGTTTGACTTTGCAGCCCAAGTATTTAAACCCACACAGCCTGAGTGAAATGTCGAATAGGCCACTATCATCGCCCGATTTTTCACTGGCTCAGCCAGCATCCACCCTTTTACTTCCAACTTTAATTTATTCAGTTTTGCTTCGCTCCCTCAGCAGAGACTAAAGCATGGAAACAGAATAAATGCTTACAGTAGCTGCAGCACTGACTCCCCAACAAGAGCTTGTATACTGTATGTGCAAAGGGGGGATTTATAGGTGTGTATTACCTTTACAGTATGTTTGCTTTTTATTAGCTCATGTCCCTATTCCCTACCCGCTGAGGAAGGTGTAGTCTAAATAACAGCAGAGGAGAGATGAAGGCAGTAGCGGAGAGAGGGTGGAGGGATGGGGAGCACTGATATGCTGGGACAGCAGTACCATCCCAATGTGAGTCATAGGACACTCTGTCAACACCCATCCAGCATCATGCACTGACTCATTATGCTGGGAGAGATAAGATGACAACAGTAGCCATGATCAAGGAGAACAGAAAAGGCACATCAGTGACAGACATGAATGGAGAGCTTGCAGCAAGCGGTTACGGTGGTGCCACATCTCAGTTCTAAAATGATGATGGCACAAAAAGCTTTAAATGTGCACAAAAGCATCCACAATACACTAAACTTTTCATGCAACGCTTTGCACTCATGCCTGTTGACCAGATTTAGCCTCATCCAACACATGGAGGCGGAGACGGTCGTCCCACGCCATTGGTCGATTCAGCACATGTCCAAAAAGTCTTGTAATGTGACCAGATGGTTTGTCACACAGAGCCATCTGGTAAGTGTCTGTTAAAGATGGTTTGGGAAAAGGCAGGGGCTGTCAAAAAATACTTGTCAGATGACTGGATAAACTATGACTTGCTAACTTCAACCAATCAGATCAATGAAGCAGAACCAATCAATTTCGGTTGAGGAGCAAAGAAAAATCTTTCGGGTTATTTCCTGCTTGTTATTAAGAAATGCTGAAATTTCTGACGCTGACACGTCGAGCGCATCTATATGAGGCTGATGTCTACAAAACTATTCTGCCTGGTCAGGTCATGGCTCTGATGAGTGAGATCGCCGCGAGCCTGCGAGAATTCAGACTGCTACCAAACAAACACAATAATCCATAATCTATCACGTCAATCCAATGGATTGGGATTTAAGGTTATCTGAAATTAAATTCTAGTTCAATGTGATTTCCATTTGACTCAGGAGCCAACCAGACAGTCTAATACAGTTATAACAATCACGTACAGCAAATCATACTAAACTGAAAAACAGGATTTCATTCTTGAGTTCAGACATTTGAATAAAATCCAGAGTACAGTGTGCCATGTTCCATATATTTACCTGTCAAAGTTCATACAATGTAAAAGAAAACATTTCTACTGCATTTGCCTATGTAAGCAGTATAAAGGCTAAACTTTACACCGATTTAGAGATTCTTTAGAACTTAGTAATAACAACCAGTAAAGTCTGATATCAAAGCTAAACGCCACATCGTTGGATTTCTGCACTTTCCTCATCATTTAGAATAAGACAATTTGGTTGTTAAAACAAAGCAAATGCAAAGAATTCAGCACAGTTTTTATTATATGCCTCATACTGATGGATACTGCATCGATGTTTGATATTTCCAGTATGACTTGATGCTCTTCAGCATTGAATCAACAGTGGAGTTTAGTCAACAGACTTTCAGAAAAGAGGCTGCTGTTTATCGAGTTCAGGATACAAATAATAAATAAATAAAATACAATATTGCAAAGCAGCTGACCTGAAAAATCCAGCTTCTTAGCGGCATACAAATATATTACAACAGTGTTTGTTTCAGCTCCAGCTAGCTTAAAGGCCCGAGTAGACATACAGAGTTATAACACAAAATGAAGAAGAATAAAACAACAAAAGTCTTCCCAGCCTTTAATCTTGAACCATAAAGTGCTTTACCACCTGTTTTCCTTTTTTTTGCATTCACTTCTGATGACAAAAAGGGGAAAAAAGAGAGAGAGAGAGAAATAGGATGAGGGAAAAGCTGGCTTAAACCAGGCACAATGAGATCTCCATCCACTTCTTTTCTGTGGTGCAGGAACGGCATCATGATGCCACATTGTGCAACAGCCTCCATCACAAAGCACCAATGCTGCTCTAGAAACAGAAAACGACACATTTATAACGTATATTAAGCCAACTTCAGGAGAGAAACAAAAAGGAAACGGAAAAACACGACACAGCAGATTTCCGAAAGAAGCAATAGTGTTTTTTTCAGTTACGTAATCTTCTTACACTCGCTCAGTGTAGTAATAGAATTTCTTGCTGCAATTTTGCTTGAGATTTGCTAAACTTGAGAGCAAAGATTTTATGTGTCAACATCTTGCTCTTCCAGACGTTACAGAAGGCTGTGCTGGTATAAATATCTGCTTTTTTTTCCTGATATGCTGACTGGCTTGATTGAGAAGATGTGTGCTTCCAAAACTAGCAGAAGCTTGCAGGTATTTGTCCCCATGTAGGTCCAGAGCTGGGTACCGTCCCCTGGCTGAGTGGACGGCTGCACCATTAGGGCTGCATGAACAGGAACCATTTATTTAGCTCTTTTCTGGCCGTTGCTGTATTATCTGCCGTGATGCTATTTGTCTGAGTACAGCCAAGCCGCCGGTGTGACAGGACAGGGGGGGAGATGACTGATGGGATCCCAGACACAGCCAGTTTTGCTTCGCTGACAAACTGGGGCAAGAGCTGGAGGGACGTGTCGCGGAGAGGGGGAAAGAGTGCGGATGGAGGCGGTGCGGGGAACGAAAGCGCGGCGATGACTGCGGTAGTCGGTTGGCCAGAGGACACAATTTACAGCACCTGTTGGCTGTGACTGATCAAAGGAGCAGGAGAGAGGTTAATGGTGTGTGGTAGGGGGGGGGGGGTGACACGGGATGAAGTGATGGGATAGAAGAGAGGGTTAATACCAGACATAAAGAGAAAAATTGAGTGCGTGGAATGAAAGGGATAGGTGCAGAGGGATAATAAAGACAGAGAGGAGAGAAGACTGGGAAAAGAAGCAGGATGAGCAGGGGACCGAGATAAAGACGGAGTAAGAGAGTCTGAGACAAATAAAAAAAAAGGAAAAAGGTCACCGGTGCAGGAATGTGTGAGAAAAAGAGAAAATATATTTGTCCCCTGATGGGAGTGTGTTAGGAGTCCATCTGAGGAGAAATGAGATCAGTAGCTGACTTAGTGGTAGAGGAAGACTTTGCTGCCCTGCAGCTCACACACTGACTCAACACCCCCCCCCACATACACACACACACTCTGCTGCGCTCTCGGGTCTGACACAACCTGCAGTGCATTTATTCTGCAGGACGAATCTGTGCGTTTGTGTGAGCGTGCGTGCATATAGGTGGCTGCAGAGTCTTATTACCCGGGCTCCCATCCCACTCCACCTCTCCATCAAATGACCGAGGCAGTCTCCCCCACTCACCTCGCCTCAC
Source organism: Craterocephalus stercusmuscarum (assembly GCA_037177115.1). Classification (NCBI taxonomy): domain Eukaryota; kingdom Metazoa; phylum Chordata; class Actinopteri; order Atheriniformes; family Atherinidae; genus Craterocephalus; species Craterocephalus stercusmuscarum. The sequence goes on along the minus strand of JBBDHI010000021.1, from coordinate 14,112,707 downwards.
TATCTCTTTCACTCCACCCCACAGAGGAATCTCCGCATAGAATCACCCACTAAATCATACGTCCACCAAACAGACGCTGTGGCGAACACTCCTACGGTGAGCTTTCATTTCCAATCCAGAAACGCACAGGAGATGTGTGCGCACGTGTGTGTGTGTGTGTGTGTGTGTGTGGATGGCTGGAGGAGGCAGTCAACAGGAAAAGCGGAACTGCTTTTATGTGTGATCACATGAACACACAGAATCCACAATTTACATTCATTATATGCATTTATATTTGCAGACCTGGATTATGCTGCATTTGCTATTTCTATGGAAAACCTTCTTTGTTGTCAGTGAACTAATGATTTCCTTAATTGGGTCCACTATAAAGACCAGTCATGTGTGAACTGATTGCTAGGACACACTAAATGTGCCATCCAATAAAAAGCAAACAAACACAAAGGTGCTATAGGATCATGAGCTTTACTGTACAACCTGAAAGCAGCATTTTATGAGACCAAACAGTCTGAAACATAAGTGACAATCAATAAACGCATTTATGATGCTTTATTACACACGCATGGATATACAGACAAATAAATATTGTGTAGAAGTAGCTTTTGTATGTGCAACGTGCTTGTACATACGTGCATACGAGTCCGCCTTGCAATAAACTGCAGGGTAAGCAAACGTTGCACCAAAAGCAAGAAAACATATTACTCCGCTTGACACGCACAGACATTACAGCATAACACAACAACCCTCGCCTCTTCCCAAGAAACAGAGAAAGAAAGGAGAAACAGGCCCATGCCTGGTGATGGAGTGTGCCAGAAGGGAGCGAGATGAGGGAGGAGAGGAAGGTGAGCCATAGGGGAGAGAGATTAGAGTGTCGAGAGGCTCCTGAGGAGGAGAAAGGGAAAGAAAAGAGAGATGGAACATGCAAGGAGTGTGGCGAAGGAGGAAGCTAGTGGTTAAGAGTATTTGACTGAGATTATAGTGCTGCTAGGCTTACCTGATTACTGCACTGGCTGGGGGGAGGAAAACTAAACAAAAAAAAAAAAAAACATTGACAGTGAAACAAACCGCACACTGACAGCCTGGTGGGCCAATAAGGAGCAGCCGCTGCATTATGGGAATATTAATACATCAGGATGGACTGTTTAAAGAAGCAGTTCTAAAAAACATGAGATGTGTGCGTTCAAGAAGAAGAAATGGACCCGATGTATTAGTGAGCTCCACCAGAGCTACTCCCTCTCCTCTCCGGTTCCAGAGCAATCAGCCAGATACTCGTATAATACACACTCTCTCCTTGCTCAAACTTTCTTCTTGATCTATGTTTCATGCCTCGAACGGAGCGCATGAGACCGAGCCAGCGCACGCGGCACTGCAGCACTCGCATTCAGTCTCAAAATGTCTCTGGCCTAACAGGACGAGGAGGGGAGCGGAGTTAATTAATCACCGGCGTCTCATTTTCTCTTTATAACACACTCATTTACTCCGCAGCTCATTTTGGTGTCACTCTTCCTTTGCCGCTGATCTGTCGAGCTGCATGAAGTTTGATGGGATGTGTCAGCCATTACTGGTGGTTTGTAAACAGAAGAAGTATCTTGTGGCTTCCTTGGAGCCACAACAAGTGGACAGCCCCATTTTTCTTCTGTGATCCGACGGATCAACATGAGCGTAGAAGCATCTAGATGGCAAAATGGAGAGTTGAGCTGGAAGATTACAGCTGTGTCTGAACATCAGATTTTCTTTCTACCTAATGAAATTAATATGTTTCAGCATAAATGTAATCCTCTACTTTGATAACTCATTAGTCCAGTTTCAGATACATCAGGATTTGTAGCGGTTCTCAGCTAAATGGCTCCAGACTGTAGGCCACTGGTTAGACAGAATAAGCCGTTTGATGACATTGGCTTAGGTTTTGTAAAACGGTGATTTCTCAAGGTAAGTTCCTGCCTTTTTCAGATCTCCGTATAAACACTTAGCCTTGAACAGATGAAAAGATAAATGCGTAACACATCGCTCATCAAACCGCTGTTTGTAATGATCTCTGGATTCGGCCCCTTATTAGTATCATCACGTTTTTCTTTTTTAAACACACCAAATCTTCAGAGAAAAAGAACTTGACTCCTTTGCCCAAGAGAGAGGGACAGCGCAGAGTCGATTAGTCATTTTTGGTGAAGATCATTTATATTAATAACAAGTGGGACTGCGCCCGCAGCAGCGCCTCAGCTCATGTCCCTTTGATGAATGCTTTATTGGTTGGTGTCCAATCTTTCTTGAATATTCATTATTAGTATACACACAGTGTATCGATTGTATGCAGTCATGGGTCTCATTCCTTATGGCAGTTCCTTTTAATCTATACAGAGGGGCACAGGAATAATTCAGTGCTAAGAGAGGCTCACATAGCTGTGTACACATGAGCGTAATATGTTGCTGTGAGGCCTTTAGGAAGCAAAACGCTGGTGAAAAACAGCGGCTGTCGAAACATCAATATACAAACTTGTTTCAGTCTGCAGCCACTTCAGCCTGTGAAATGACTACACGGCCCAGGGGCCTCCTTCAGCGGTGTCCTGCAGAGGCGCAGCTGGGTACGAGCGGGAGTTAGGAGGCGGCAGATGCGTGGCGGAAAGCGAGAGTTGAAGGTGGAGAGGAGCCAGACCAAAGTTATGAAACGTGTTCCCTGAATAATCAACGCCCCAAATCAATTTGTTCGACGTCCAAAAGGAGCGGGTGGACTACAGAGGAATGTGTTGAGTGGGCGGTCGCTCACCGCATCCAAGTCCATATCTCAGACGAACACACAACAGCCAGAGAGACTGCCTGAGTGTAGAAAGAGTTGGCCGGGAGGGATGGGACCGAAGAGAAGGACAAACTCACAAACACACACACACACAAACACACACGGCTTTGTGTGATTCTTCTTTCTCATTTTTCTTAGTTTTTTGATAGATTCGGCTGTGCACAGAAATTTCCATATTTCTTGAATCAAGGAGTGCTTCCAACTTCATTCAGCCCTCATGCATTTTTAACAACAAGCGCTTGTTTCTCTCCGCAACATGAAATATTGCCAAAACTCTACGAACCAGCCAATGCATATCACAGCGAGCCTGGCTCTGTCTATAGGTGGAATAAAGCAAAAAACATACAAAAAAAAACACCACCTCATCCAGCAAGGTTATTACATTACAATGTTTGTTTTGTTGGCTTGTTGAAAAATTTAAATGTAAAAACAAACTGCATTAGATCTCAAATTTTCAAAGTAAAAATGATTTTCATTGTCACTTGCACACAAACAGACACTGGTTTTCTCTCTAAATGATACATTATTATCTTTAACTTGCCTTATTCTGTGGCTGTCGGTGCTTTTTTTCTGCACACATTAAGATATCAGAGCTTCACTTTCCAGCATAGGAGGGAGGCTCAGAGAGATCCAGCCCAGTACAAGTGTAGAAAAGGCCTGCAGGCAGCAGCTGGCCCACTGCGCCCCGCTCAATAAAGCCAGTCATTTTACGACCCCGCCTCTTGGCGTTCTGATTGTAATACTCTTCCTTTTTCCGTCTTCTCTTTTCAGTGTTCCTTTTGTCTCCAGAAGATTTTTCCCCTCACTCGTACTTGGATTCTTCTACTGATTCGTCTCCTTCGTCGCCCGGCTACCGTCTCTGCTTTTTCACATATTTTCCCCACAACACCGGAAAGAGTGTTAGCCTTACGTGGGCGGAGAACAGATGCTGCCCTAACCAGATTTCTCACGCAGACAAATTCATTTCCCTATAAATGTAATGAAGGACCCTTCCCTTGATAACTCCCCAGGAAATTGAAGATGGTTTAAAAGAATAGAATATAAAGAAAAAAACAACATTCTCAATAACCTAAAAATCTAATTACCAGCAGGGATGCTTGTACGTTTCATAGAAACAAAGCCAATAGGCAGTATTTTAAAAAGAGGTGCGTAATGTGAAACAGAGGCTGCAACTACGGTGGATTTGGACAGGGAGAAAAAAAAAAAAACAGAAACAAAAAACCCAGCCTTGTCTATTAAAGGATGCACTATTTTTCCCGCAGGCAATGGCAAGGCAAAAGGTAAAAGACAATAATAAAAGTGTGCGAGAGGGCGGGTGAAAAGGCAGAGGATGGGGAAGGAGAGGAGAAAATAAACATGGCCCAGACGAGACAAAAAAAGAGGAGGATGATAGAAAAGGGAAGAGTGTGAGTGGCAGGCGACGGCGCAGGGCTGTCTGGGCTCAGACTGTTCAGATCCACTGACATTTACAGAGTGGCCGATCGCTCTTTGCCATCCTCCCCTTGAAAAGTTCAAACGCACAAAGATCCACAGAGGAAATGCTGCGCCATGTGGATTAACAAACTCGCTCACATCTCTCTGCAGGCCTCCCCTCCATCTCTCTGTGCTGCAGCTGCCACTCTGATGGCTCGTGCGTCTGTCTGGTCTAAGGTCTGTCTTCCACCTGTGTCTTCACTTTCAACAAAAACAGATGGCATGTGTGATTTAAAGACGGGTCAAATTTTCTCCGAGTGGGAGTGTGTTGTGGTCTGCCTAAGCCCGGGCAGACAGGTACAGGTGTGGGAACACAAGGTGGCAAAAGTTTTCCAAGAAGGACCTCATTAAAGCCGAGATATCTCCAGACTTCTGGCTCAGCAGTGGAACTCATCACCACCACATAAATGCCATGTAGGCCTCATTTCTTTGTTCCTTACACACACACACACTGTTTGTGGATACACCTCCTCATCAATTAGACAGGAAAAGGTTCACATCCTCTGACCTTGGTGAAGTCTGTTCCTACACCACAGAAAGAAGCAATCTCTGCTATTCCCCTTTGTAATGATCCGGTTGCTTTGTCACAAAACTCTCAGATCATTGTAACTGTGGATAAAAATAAGGAGTGCCAGGGTAGACAAAGGGTGATGGGAATCAACAACAGTCAGATCCATGATGAAGCTAAGTTTTCTATTTAAACACAACTCCACATACATCTATATTTTTGGCATGTTTAAACCAACTTCTCCAAATTGATTACTCTTTACTGACTTGAAAGTTTTCAACTTACTTACTGTCTTATAAGTTTTGTCCCCTAACAAAAAAAAAAGCCTAAAAGCTACAGCAGCACCTAATGATATGCATTACCAACAATGTGAACCACTCAGAGTAAAAGCTAGTCAACTGTAAAACAGAGGAATGAAGGAGAGAAAATTAAGCTAATGAAAGGGTTGTACCTAAAAGAAACACAGATGTCTAAGTTCACACTTTTACTAAAGTTTAAAGTCCTCTTCCTACTAGGTATTTAACCAGTTAATGTTCATAGAAAATAGAATTAAGTTCAGAGTGCCAACATGAACAAGTTCACATTCATTTTTCACTTTTATAATGACTGTATGATTGACCCTATGGTGTAGGGGTAACGGGGTGTACAGTAGGAACATGGCTCACACAACCATCGGAGAAGATGCATGTTCATCTTTGTACTTAAAGGAGCTATACCTGATATTAATTTAGGCTGTTTTAGTTTGCCAATGGGGTTAACTTCACGCCAAAGCTAAAAACTAGCCAATTTCGCAGAGAAAGAGCGTTACGCTGAAGCTAAAAACTAGTGGCTTTCGCTAACTAAAACGGCCTGACTTAATATCGGGTATAGCTCCTTTAAAGGGGAAGTTCGATATTTTTCAACCTGTATCTATGTTGTAGCATGCTATACGATCATTTACTCACCCAGATCGTCGTGGCGCAATTTGAATATATTTATATCCACATGTGATCAGCATATATCCATATAATGGGAGCTTTCAGGGCAAGTGCCGCTCGGCCCTTTAAATAAGGCATTATCTGCCACAAAACTCCTTTGTTTTACCAATGTGTTGTTAGCAAATGCTAGTCCGATCCCTCCATGACCTGCTAGCAGCTTGTATTTTCATTGTTGTT
>JBBDHI010000021.1:14059984-14070298 GCA_037177115.1 Craterocephalus stercusmuscarum | reverse complement strand
ATCCAGTAATGAAAGACAGGAAACAAAGGAGCTGCCTTAAGTTCAGGAAGTAGTGGAGCTGTGCATAGAGCCCATTGCAATAGCATCACAGTCCATTTTGTCAGATAGCATGAGAGAGGAAAAAGCATGAAAAACATTTATTTACCACAAAAAAGCTGAAATACAGAGAAGCACTGGGAGCAAAGGAACTAGGAGACATCTACTGTTTTACAAATGGAAGACCATTTTAGTGAAATGATTGAAATCTATCATCTTTCTTTTCCCACTTTCACTCAATCTTTCTTGACCATTGGCTGTTTTAGTTGTGGCAACGTTAGCCCTCACAGCACGAATCATTACATACCAGACGGCGGCATGTTTGTCTTTCAGGTGCATTCATAATGACAGCACAGAAGCACCAGTTTTAGTTTTCATAAGGAACCTCTGTGAGCCAGCAAAAGCTATTCACACACATAAGTGCCTGTTAAGTTTTCAAAAAAAGTTCAGCTGCTATGTTGTAGCACACTTTCAAAAATATACCAAGAGGCAATGAATTGCTGCTGTGTCAGCTAAAGACATTACGCTTTGTCAAAGAGAATAAACAAGTCATAATGACCAGCTCTGAATCTGCTTTGCAGTTTTATATTGTCCGTTTAAGCCCACAACTCTTACTATACTGCCACTCAAAAGGCCCATTCAGTTTCCTTTAAGACTGGTACAGACCGAATAGGTAGAAATACAGTATAATGCCACATGAATGGCACACTGCTCCACCACTATCAGCATAAGTAAAACAAAGTCTATGAATATGTATTATCAATTTAAGTGGTTATATTGTTGACACATTTCTTCTTCTCACCGTAGATTATTTCACAAGGGATTAAAGAGGATTTTCCAAATAAAGCAGCTGGGGATAGCTGCAGTCCTTTATCAGACTGCAAGAGTCAGGCAAATTAATTCATATACTCACGCATAATCTTCAACAGATTTATAGATCTACAGGTTCCTGTCAAAATGTGAAATAAACTCACCTTTAAATGCTCTTAAATTGCATTTACTGGTTAACAGTTTTTGCAGCAACTATTAAATTCTAGTTAATCCATCGGGATATATTCTCCAGATTCTCCGTGTATGACTTTACACCTACTCATACCTGCTTCAGTTATTTTCAGCCCAAGCTCTGAAAGACAATTTTCACTTTGTGCCGACTCATTTCAGTGAAGTCCTACCATCTGATTCCACCTGTGTACCACATGACACTCAGACACATGACCATTTATTCAAACACCCTCTGCCCATTCAGAGCCGCCACCGACAATAACTTAAAACAGTTCAGCAGCCCACGAAGGGCTCTTCTCATTCCTCTATTTTGTGCCCCCTTGTGTCCTATCTCCTCCTCTGCTTGAGATCCTAAAATTGATCTCAGCGTGACATCTAGAAGCATGTCTTTATTCCCAAAATGCATGTAGAGGAGAGGGGAGGCTTGCTGGAGATCTGCGAGCGAGACCCGCTGTATCCTTTGCAGAAATCATTTCGACCCCTGTGATGAATAAAGATTTGATTTATGATTTGAAGATAAATAAATAAGCTGTGTTGTCATAGAGGGAATCATACACAACAGCAGGCCAGGACAAAACTATGGAAACAAGGATCCCTCATCTTATTAAATGCTTGTTGCCTTGTCTCTTATTTGTTCCCTCTGCTTAGAAGAAGATGTGACTGTGTGAGCTCCACAGGGGGAAGATCAGCTGTACACTGTACAGTGATGGGAATTACTCATGAATTTCACACAGTTACATGGACATGTATTCATTAAGATCCACGTTAATGACTCGCCTGTTCTCGGCTGCATTTGAAAAGTTTTTATTCAAAAGTCCAAATCTGCACAGTTTCTTTTAAGCTTATACCAAACAAGATGTTCAAATGTAATATTCCGAAATGTTGAGTATTTATGAGCGAACGAGGGACATTTTGCGTCAGCATGACTTTGTCAGTCAGCCACAGTGTGTGTTAGGGTGTGTGAGTCTATATACAGCAGAGGAGATGATGCTGAATGAGCAAATGCATTGTGCTTGATGACATCTCTCCATCTCTGCCTTAGTGTGTCCCCGGATAGACGAGCGCTGAGATATCTGCCATCGCCCAGATAAGGCGGAACGTGGAATGACAGGAATTTCAAACCTACATAACAAACAATGAAATTCTAATTACCAGCCAACGCAAACAATTTTCCCTGCTGTGACATTTGGACTGCGGGACTGTTCAATTATTCATCGGCACTCTCGCCTTGCTGGGGGGAAAGAAAAAAAAAGGGGGGGGGAATTAAAAGAGCGAAGGAGAAGGCGGCAGAGTGCCTGATGTATTAATGCTGGTTTAAAACCTGTGTTGGCACAAATCTGAATAAAGTAATCATCTATTCGTGCGAGGACCTGTTTCATATTCAGCCAGAAAATAAAACAATGGTGACCTTGTATTCTGTTTCCTGTGAAATGTCAGAGGCAGGGGGACAGCTTAGAGAGTTTAGCAGCGAATTGTTCCCACTCAGTGTATGAATACTCTTTTCCACTCAGAAGAAGCTGTTCCCTGGCAGAGACGTAACTGAGGATCTCCTCTAAATGATAAGTCACGTTTTAGTTCAAAGCTGAACAAATGTTAGTGCAATCAGCTAAGGCTCGGTGTGGGCATGACTCTGAATCCTCCTCCGTATTTAAGGACATCCTATCGACATAAACAGGACAATTTCAGTTACATTTCTCCTTAAGTGACACTGGCTCTGCTTGGCTAAGGAAATCTAATCTTACTGACATATTGTTTGTAAAATGCCAATATATATCTCACACACTGGGAAAACAAAACCTTTTTATTTTATTTTAGATTCTGCAAAAAATATGTTAAATCTGACAAACATGTCTTTGATTTTCAGGTGTGAGGAAAGCAGGGTGAAAGGAATATGGTGTTCGGTAGGAGTTCAGTTTTTAAGACGCCGAGGACAGGGCCTTAGAGTATAGTGTCAGCTAAAGCCTTCCTCATTGTGCATTCTCATTGGGTGACCTGCAGTCATCATCAAAATTCACCAGGGCCTAACGTGGCTCAGTCGCTCTGCAGATAAGAGCCTGCCAGCCAAACTGAAGATGTATTAACGTCAGAGGAGAGAAATATATATCTTGCCATTTTTAAACTGCAGACGGCGTTTTGCTTTCTTCCTCTCTCCATCATCCCTTCTTCTTCTCCTCTTCCTCATAGAAAAGTAATTAAACTGCAACAGGGACACGGACTAGCGGCTTTGCCTTGTGGACGGCGAAACAGACCTGATTTTTAATAAACTAAAAAGTTAATAAGGAGCAGGCCATTTAAAATCTCATTATCAGGGTGAGCTTTGGGGTTTTTTTCCCCCCAGTTTTTTCTCCCCATAAAAAAAAGCATAACCATCACCTTTCGCCACCTAGACACAAATGACCAAAACTGTTGGGGTAACGTGGAAATGCCCACATTTAAGTGAAAGTACTGAATTATTTGAGTTCACTTACTCATACCTTGCAACATTATTTAGAAAATAACCCCTAAAAATGACAGAAAATGTGAAAAATGCGACTTCCATGCACATAGCAGGCTATAGATGCATTACGCTGTATGATGTGGGATGGTTAAGACGCAGCAGTGTGTGCTGAGTGCAGGGTCAGCCTCTCATTGTGTCTCTGTGTCTCCAACAGTCCTGCCTAGTGTTGGCCGTTACGCCCCTCTGCCTCCACAGACATCCAACACTCACACACAAAAACAAGGAACACACACACACACCACATGCACATACACACCAGCAGCCAACTGCTCATGACATGAACACTACTGCAAGCTCACTGGGCGCCACTTAAAGGCTCCCACTTTGAAACTGACACTCCACTTGGCAGTGGCGCCAAACAAAAGACAGTTTTGTGTGCACGCGTGTGAATGTGTGAGGCTTGTGTGTCTGTCCTGCAATTTTCCAACAAAAAGCCACACTTTGAAATCCTCAAACTCCCCTATTCCTTGATCTCCGGCGCGCGCGGCCCTTATGAATCCCTTTTCCATCCGCATCCCCGTAAATTCTGACATCTATTTTTGAAGTCAGTCCACTTCACCCTGACACACGACCTTTTCCACTCACCTCCATCTGCCAAACCCGTGTATGTCTGTGAGTGGGTTTGTGTGTGTGAGTGTGTGCATACGTGCAAAAGTTTTAGAGTGGAAAGGTAAGGAGGTGCAGCCTGATGGCACAGTTAAATGTAGCATGTCGCCACATTCATGGCAGATTACCAGGCATGCTTTCAGAGTCAACTTCTTCCGGCAAATGCAGAAACAAGGACGCACCGCCCTGAGAGTTGATGTAATAATAGGAGCAAAATGGCTCCAAAGCCAAATTAGGACGTCACAACAAGGCTGGTTGGACGGTAAAGTTAGAATCCAGTGCAGCAAAAGGGCTGGAAGACAGGTGAGTCTTTTTCTAGTAATCTATTTTAATATATCTTCAATGATATGGTAATATAGGTACAATATAAACAACAATATATCTGATTGATGTTGAAACAATTTAATCAATTGATTAATGAAATCATAATCTCACTAAATATTGATCAAACTATCAGTATGTTTAAACTAATTCCATTTTAGATGTTTTGTCCTGAATCTCATGAGCAATCAGGTCTTTCACTCAATGTACAGAGAGGTTTGCAAAAGAATGCAAATGTTTCCTCTTTTTGTAGGAAGAACAGCAGCAGGGCCATTTTCACAAAAAATAACTCAAGGTAGAATGATGAAAAAAGGAGGAAATGCATTCTGTATGACTGGTAAAATGTAGAATGTGAGAGTTGACGCCATCCCAGACTTACTGCAGATGGGCTGGATGAGGTGGGGGATGACAGGTAGGATCTTGGAGCCGCCGCATTCCAACATTTCATGGATTCCCTGACAGGCGAAGAGCTCCAGCGGATGATCGGTCTCACATAATCCCTCAAAGAACAGCGGCAGGTAGTGATTGTAATCCAGCTGCTCAATGTCCACCTGAGGACAGAAATGTTCAATAGCTCATTTACACTTTGAGAAGGGGAGGCGGGTTATATTGAAATTGTACATCTTGTTGTAAAAACCACAGACACATGCTTTCAGTTATCACATTATTGTCATAAAGCCGCGGTCATTCTTTGTCCTATTTGTTTGCCCTTGGCTTTTAAATAAACCTACAGCTACTGCCCCTCCAGCATCCATTTATAACTCTTCCAATAAACACTCGCACGCAGCAACACACAATGGTACGGGACAGCTGTTCGGGAGATCATGACACAGCGGCATGTGGCATCTTGTGGGCTGGCATGTTAACACCTGTTTACACCATTTACAGGACAGACAGAGAGGCGCATAGCACAATCAGGTGGTTGATGAAGACATTTGTCCGCTTTTAGGCCCCAGGCACACTTTGATGTTGCTCGGCTGAGGGCGAGGACGCTGCGCGACACATAACAGAAGCCTTTCATGTGTGAGAAGCTACTCGAGTACACTGTGGCACGCACAGAAGATCCAAAAGAAGGCTGTCCTTGAGTCACCTTGACTTGGTTCAGATCACATGAAATTTTACATACCTTACGCAGTGTTTGCACGCAGGATCCAGTTACTGCATATGTGGTTATATCAAGGAATCAGCTGTTGCTATATATCCAAATGTCACTACTGTTGATCCTGAGGTTAAAGCCTAAGGGGCAAAATCCTGATCCTATCCACCAGAAGCAATTTAGAATTAGAGCACACATAGAAACTTGGAGGATTCTCCATCTTTTTCACATGTGTATCTGTATATATACCCTCACTCTGGGTCCCGCTGCTCTGCGCTAAAATGTCATTGAGGTAGGAACACTATTTACTTTCAAGTTCCTAGCTCTTGCTGGTCAGAGCTGAGACTTCAAAGCACAGCTGACCCCCCCGTCCGCCCCCTCCTCCACTCCTGCTGCCAATCCTCCCTGACACACATCTAACCCCCGCAAGGTAAACACAGTCACAGAAGAGCAGAGACTTAAGATGGAGAGGAGGAAAAGAAGTGTTGGCAAGATGGCGACAGAGACAGAGAGCTCACACTGTTAGCGCAGAGAGACAAGTCTGATTGCTTTGAGGCAATTTGCTGGCCAACCTTGACCTTTCCCTGAGCTTGGTCAAGATCATCATTGTGAGTCAGGCTGACTGAATAGAACAAAAGCAAACATGAGCCCAGAGAGCATGGAGTGGAGAGGGAATGGAGGGGCGGGGAGGGTGAGGATCAGCAAGATGACACTCGGCTTGCTAGCCAGTGGCAGTCAGAGCCACAAAGGGACACGCCATGCCATCAGCTGCTTTTTCACTCTGCTTTCACAAACAATATTTCACAAGAATGTGTCTGAACATTTTGTACTAGTCTCAGCAACTTTTAACCTACAAATAAACAGAGTTCAGATTTGCAATCATCCTAACATTTTACAGTAAAGGAAGATTGTATGAAAGCTTAGTGTACTTAACAATAGACCTAACACTGATCCGTAAGTGGAATTCAAACCTGGCATTTACATGGAAAAATGTTTGGTCTGTGTGTTTTATGTGACCTACCTGTGAGTGTGAGTTTTTACAGTGCCAGACAATTACTGGAATCACTGAACTGCAACCACAAGATATATTACATCCTCAGAAACAAACGCAAATAAACCAATTTAGAATATTCTGAACATTTTAATGAATGATTGAAAAATGGTAAACAACAACAAAATACTCTCAACTAGCAAAAAAAGCAGGCAAATTCACATCCTTCTTTAATTTTTGGAATAAAAATCTTTACAACCTCAGAAGGTTTCTTTTAGTCATCTAGTAGATTTTTGAACATGTGAGCTGATAGTTTCTGCAGGATTCAGTCTGATTTAAGTTTGCAGGAGTCTCTTTTTCAATGTCAAATCTCTGTTCTCTTAATAGGTTTTTATTGGATTTTAAGTCAGGACTTATTGTTGGCTGTGATATTCCATCTCTCTTTCACCTAACACTTGTGTTGATGGATGTGTGCGTCAAACAGATGTCTTAAACATTTTACTTGAAAAATGCCTCCTTAATCTGTCCTACAGAATGAAATAACCTCTAAATGCTTTGGGTAAAGTTTTTTCCTTTGTCACAGACTGAAGTGCTGCATTTCTAAGGAGTTCTACTTTAACTTCTGCACCTTAAAGGCTTAGTTATCCGTTTTTGTTAAGACTTTGGTTGTAAAGGCTGTTAAGAGTTTTTGCGAAGTAATGTCTTCCTTGGTTTTTTCTCCATGAAACCATGTTTATTTCAGCGTGCAGCTCATGGTACCGGTTCAAACTTCCACTGTAGGCTGCACCAGTTCAGCCTGAAAATCTAAAGATGCCTTTCATGAAGTTTTTCCACCCCCACACATCAATCATTGCAGATTTCCCACTGTGATTTTTCCCAGTGCCACACCCTGGAAACACATCTACACAGCTTTCTAATGGTGGATCTAACTGAAAATAGCACAAATGATGAAAAATAGATTTTGGGAGGTTTTACAATTGTAGACTTTTCTCTCCTCAAGGGAATGAACCTGTTTCTTTAAGGTACGATCATCATGGATGAACTCAGGTCATTTAAGCACTGAAAATTAAACATTGCCATGGAAATTAATCACACTAAAAAGGGAAAGAAAGATCCAAGAACCAACCAATTTTTCAATACCAGTACTTTATGATATCCAACATTTAGCTCATTTCATATTGTGAACCTGCAATGTTTGGGAAAGAATTTACCCTAAGAATGTGAAAATGTCATTGTGAGAACGACAAACACACATGCACTTAAGGACTGAATGAATATTCCTTTTAGCACTGAATCTGTGGAGAATCAACTTATTTTTACCTGCCCTCTCTCTCTCTCTCTCTTTCTCTCTCTCTCTCTCACACACACACACACATTCACACATTCCCAGAGAATCTTAATCAGCAGCTGTGCTGAGCTGTAACTCTTGCATCCGTTATTGATTGTCCGCCCAGGTTTGTTTGTCTTTGGGTGCCGGTGGGAATCCCCCTGGAGTCTGGGGAGTCAATGAGAGTGTAGCACAGAAAGAATATCAGCCCGGTAGCAGCAATTAGCCCAGGGACTCAGACCGGCATGTCTCCTTTGGTCAGTGCAACAAACGTAGACACACAGCAGCAGACGCACACAGGGCTGGGACCAAATGCGCTCATTAAAGAAAAGAATCGGAGGCCCTGAAGAGCACGGGGAACAAAAACAGCATGTCGCCACTTTAAATACATAATATGTGGATTCTGCTTTTAGTGGGCGGTGTTAAATTATGTGCTGGTGCATAAATATGTATCTGTAAAAACAAACATGAGGCTCCACATTTAGCCTGCGTGCACAAGCCATAAAACTGGTCCAGTTTGCCAGGGTTGAATGAGTCATTCATGCAGAAACGGTGAAGGTAAAGGCACACACGGGTATATATCAGTAAAAGATACAATGTGGAAGTGACAGAGAGAATGAGAGAAGGGGGTGTTTGCATGCTTGTCGCTGTATGTTTTTGTGTTTTGTTTTGTTATTTTTCTCTTTCTTTCTTTTAGGTTCCTGTGCAGGTACATGCTATGGGCTACATCAAATGTGATTTGCAGCAACATGTTGACCTTTCCAGTTTCCATAAAAATGCACTTGTGGGTCTGTGTGGCTACCAGTGACATCACTGGTCTAGTTGGGTCTGACTATTTGGATTTCAGCTGGTGGGGATAAAACTAGACTCACCCTTACAAAAGGGTGAGTCTGATTTATCTGAGACCACAGACATTTATCTGAGAGACTGATTTATAATTTTCCCCAGTTTCCTTTTCCTGATCCAATGATAAAAGTTGTGGGCAGATCATTACTCAGAATGCTGAATTTAATAATCATAACAGAAAATGAATCCAATGAGTCCAAGCATTATGTAAAAAAAAAGATATAAAATAAAAATCTGCAAAATAGTCTAAAGTCCTCCATTCTGTATATGCTGCGTCACCATTGTTTCCATGGGAGGAAGAAGGGAGACCACACTTGTTCATGCACATATTCAGTTTTAATAAGAAACATGGAGCATTGCAGCTATAACTGCAATTTCATTGGACTATAAAGTGAAACAGATGGTAAATATTGCCATTTCATCTCATCATCGAAACCCCGTCACATAGATCAAGCATGGGACTAGCTGCTTTGCGACAATTAGACAATCAAGCTTTTTTTTTAATTGATAATGCCACAATGGTTTGACCTGGATCCCACTTCCTGTTAACTCAAGTGCTGGTTGCTGTGTTTAGATGAGCTGTCTGCAATTATTTCAAGCAGGAAGATGACAGTAGGACTGCTATTGTTGCCACTCACACTATGAATCATTAATTCAACAGTCACTGACAAACTAACATCAGTTCAGACAAAAATGTATTACAAAATATTTATTCAGTAATGAATGTCAAGTGGAAACAGAGTGGCATCTAAGATGTATGTTAAGGCTGAGGTCTGCTTTAGAAATGCGTTATGTGGCAGATCCGGTGTGATGTGCATCATTTTTCCATCACGCTGGAACGACACCATTCCTCTGAGCTGCTGAATCATTCAGCCACTGGTTACTGTTTGGATGCCGGAACAGTGACTTTGTCCATCCACATGATGAATCTGGAGCCTTTTTGTTTTTGTTGCATGTTGCAAACTTAATAATTTAGGTAAGGAGATAAAATTGAACCAATATATTTGAACCATTGAACCAGAATGTATTTGTATAGAGTTCAAAACCAAAGTAAGAATTCAAGAAAATGAGGAAAATGTGTGTGTAAGCAAGGAAAACAGCTTTTGATTCTAACCAGATGAAAAAAATGTTTATTGCTCTAAAAATGGCTGTTGATGCTTTACTACACTGAAGTTTTCCACTTTATGTATTACAGCTGAGATGATTTGAAGATACATTTCGCAGGACTCCTACAGTAGGATGATAAGGGCACAAGCTACCACAGTAAAAGGACTTAAACTGCTGTAGCCTTCATCTTCATATTAATACAAAATGACATATGTAATAAATCATGTTACAACAACCTGTATCACATTATTTTCCTAACCAGGGGCCCAATAGTCTGCATATCTGTGCTCATGACCTTTTCCCTTCTCTTAAAGCAGCACTTTTGACAGAAAACATAAAGATGTAAATGTAACATAATGAAAGCGGGATTTAAATGTCCTATGTCTCTAATGATATTAGTATTCACTGCTTGCATTGAGTGAAATATGAGTACAAAGTCACCACAGTGTTAATATTTCATATTATTGGAGCTTCATAAAGACAAA
>JBBDHI010000021.1:14046865-14059426 GCA_037177115.1 Craterocephalus stercusmuscarum | reverse complement strand
ATAGATGTTTCAAATCAAACTGTTTAAATTTATCTGTAAAAATGATCCAACATATTTCCATGTAGCAAAGGTACAGTATGTAACACTTAAAGTAATAATAGTAAATTAGAGTGAAATTGAAATCGTGTGTTTTCGTTCAGACTGACAGCATCAGGTGAAGAAGTGGTGCCATGTTTCACCATAAGGCCAAGGATATCTTTTTCATTTTTTTCCATTAGAGAAACCAATGGATAAATATTTGTGTTTCTTTATTTTGCTCATGCAAAGTATATTTATTTATTCTGCTTTTAAAAAGGTGAAGATGTCTGTTTATGGTTAAATGATGAGAAAATGAGACAAAATATGGAACAACATACTTGTTTAGCACTACTTTTCGAACAAAGTGGTAGAAGCTCAGGTAGGTTCTCTTCCACAAAATTCCATATTATTTCATAACTTAAAAAAGACCAAATGTAAGGTCATTAAAGGGTTAATCTGATCTCCAGTAGATTTTTATGGAATGTATCATAGCATGAAAAGTTAATTTCTGAGGACCTTTAGAAAAATAACTACATGCTCATCAAACTGGAAAAGGTTATAAACCATGTGGACTCCACTGATCCACACTGTGTTCAGAAGGAAGACATTCAGGACCTCTGATTTCCTCCCCAGGAGAGGCTGACTAAGGTCTGTTAAAACGATCTAATAATCTGCAAATTCACAAAGAAACCAGAAAAAAGTAACTAGACGACCTTTTTCACTTTGTCTGATGTTAAAGTTCATCCGTCCAACATTTTAGGGAAACACTGAAAAAGGACGATTCAAAAATACATGGCAAGGCTGCAAGGAGAAAGCCATAAACTCTCAAGCAAGAAGAATGCTGGAAAAATTGTTCAGATTTAATGAGTGGTGTTTACAGAAAAGAATTCACTGCATTTAAGAACTTAAGAACAAGAGCCTTGTCCCATCTGTGCAAGGTGGGATCAGGAAGTCTGGTATCCTTATTGTAGCCTGGCTAACGCAACTTCAATTTCGCAAGCTCCATATAACCAATTTCCAAAATCCCCAAAAAGTGGGAGCCAATCAATTTTGAGCTTGTCCAAAGATGCGGGCTCAATGCAGTGATGTGACAGGCAGCAACACTGTCTACATTGCTAACATGGTTTGGACCTTAATCCAGCAGAAATGTTGCCTAAAAGGCAAGTAGATGTATTTTTTATTAAAAGTTGCATGGATTTGATTAACTTTTGTAAGGCATGACAAAGAAAGATCCAGAAAGATCCAAAGTGCTACTTAAATGCCTTAAACATCCCAAGCCCTTTGCTTAGGTTGTTTACTTAAATATTCCAAAATGACAGCTACTGCCCACCACACAGCAGTTTGTTGCTTATTTTTTGCTCCCAGAGGACCTATGGAGTATTTTCATCCATTCAGTGTCTGACTTCTCAAAAGTGATGTAAACACAAGCTGACATCTCCCCATTAACCAAACACAATGTGAGCAAAATAAGTTCCTGACTGTGTTTTTCCTGACAAATAAGCGGAGATATGAATGTTGCATCTTTTCAGACTAAACTAAAACATTAAAAAAAAGCTGTGCTCGTGAATCAAGACGCAAATTATTAATAGTAGAGATGCTGAAGCTCTTTAACACAGATTTTCTTTTGTGATGAAATCCAAAGGTGGAATGATTCTAAAACTGTTATAAGCATACTGCACCATACTAATAATTCATTCATACTAATCCAACCTTGTTTCCAGCTGTGGCACAGGTGCCCAGCACACCTGTGGCACAATATTTCCAAAAAATCCGTCACCATGCTGTGTGCACTCTCTGTGACTACAAAACAGGAAAAAAAAAAGACAAGGAGAAAGTAAAAAAGAATGGAATATTCTGACTTTCTTGGAGGTCACAATAAGAGGAGGACTGGAATAGGCAAACGATAAGTGAGAGGAAGAGGAGTGAGTCACTCTTGCTATCTTCCCTGACAGCTGTTTCCATCTAACAAGCATGCAAGTATGCTCAATTCAAAGCACTAGTAGCAGAGTGCATGATGTCAATTGAAATGATACCTAACACATGCAGGATGAAACAATTTTGCGGCTTCAAAGACGGTTCAAAACCAGGACAGCGAGAGTTAGGCATTTTTTGTGAGCCTGCTTCTCGCACACACATGAGAACATGCACAAACATATACACGCTGAGATGAAAAGAGTTTATTTAGGTACACGGCCACGCCAGCAGTCTCATATGTTGTGCTGAGGATTAAAAACGGTAGGGTGTTATTAAAGTGACTAACATTAGATGGAATAATTGAAAGAGTGACCCTGTAAACAGTGTTTTCATTGAAATTGGCTTTCTTTTAATGCTGTTATTAATGATCCAGACAGATGTCGGAAACGGTGGAGCCTTTTTCTTTCGCCTAATCAAGCCTTTGTCATACAGCGAGAAAAAATTCTAATAAATCTTCCAGCTTCTATACCCAAAGTCAACAAGTCGCATGAATATTTAACATTAAACTATACAGAGTTCCAACTTTGCTGCAGGGTTTTGGAAAAAATGTATTTATTTTTTATAAATGTTCCCCGTTTACCCAAACTGACGATGTCATAGTCATTATTAGGTTTCTGTTCCTGCAATTTCTTTGTTTGCATAAGGAATGAAGAATAAATGTGTTTTTGCACTCCTACTAAGAAACCATCACATTTATGCCACTTTAAACAAATAAGCAAGTAAAACTAATGAATTTGCCAGCCATGCTCCAGTCTAGCTGGTGGAAAGTCAGCGAAAAATGAATCTTTTTATTCTTCAAATAACTCAAGGTGAGATGGCAGGCCCATGCAGAAGCAACGTGATGTTTGAAGAGGCTGAAGTGGGTACGGAAGACACTGTGGAAGCCATTCCAGTTTGAAAGGTGAGACAAGCAAGTAAAACTCAGATTAGGACTTTGGTGATGGAAGTAGGCCAGAACAGTGGAGAGAAGGAGTTAATGAACATGCGAACATGACAGTACTTACATGCAGTTACTGCAGTATGTATGCTCTGCTAGCATGAAATATAGGCGTTTTAAATGACCAGCAAATGAGCAGTGGTCGTTAGGGCTGGCTTCGCTAGCATTCGTGTGTCTTGTCTAATCAGGAGCCACGGCGTCTGCTCTTACCTTCCAGTGATTACAGCTCAGCAGCCGAGCTTGACAACATACAGGCAGAAGGTAATCAACTCAGAGAGAGGGAGGTGTAATCAGCATTTCCCCTCCAATCAGCCCCAAAATCACTGTCTCTAATCTGTAGCCAGCCATTGATGGGTTTGATTGATAGGATGGATTTGTTATCTGGCTGTGGGGGTCTGCAGGGAGCAGAACAACAAGCGAGAGCAAGAGACACAGTCAGCTTATCAGCTATCGCTACATTTGTTACCGCTCCCCTTGTTGAGCAAGCAGAGCTTTTCCTCACAGGCTACAACTGCAGCTCCACTCTCATTTATCATACAGAAGAATTAAATGTGGACACTTCAAAGTACTTCCACACACAAGGGTCCCCGGGGGCATGTGTTTTCTCCCTGTTTAAAATGGAAAGGTCCTATCCATCACGGGTTGTTTGTGACGGAAACAGAAACCACTGCAAGTATTTCTGTCCACGTGTGTGCTGGAGTTTGCCGCCGCCTGTGTGAAATCTCTGCATTAATGACTTGCTTATGTGTGAATGTGTCTGTGATTTGTACGTGTCAGAAGCACATGGAGGATAAGTGGACAGAATAACGCTTTTTCAGCAAGTGAAAGCCGTGACTGGAGCATCTCCTGCACACAGTTTTGATAAATCTTGCTCCTCTGCCTCCGACTACAGTGAAAAATCCTCACAAATGTTCACACAAATATGCTCATTTTCAATAAGAACGTGATGAACGAGCTGCATTGATTTTGTGCATGACGCCAAAACAACAGAAACCAAGACAAATGCCTGGCCTGGTTAATATAACAAGGCAGCTTTGACGGGATGCGTGCCATTCTGTCTGTTCATGGGAAGATATGGAGTCGACAATTCAAGGAAATAAAGTGATGATATACATTAGACTGGATTAGAAAGTAATCAGCTGGCTGTTAAAATGGATGCGACCCTGTTTCTGTTTTCCAAGCTGATCATTTGTTTTTAGGCAATGAACAGTGTACAATATGAATTACTGAAACCCATTAAGAAACAAAATCAGCATGCCCATGTCTAGAGGCACCTTGGGTTGAAACATTTTTAGCAGTATATATTGGCTTGACACCATCTCCACCCACCAATATATCTTAAAAAAAAGAAGTTGCTTCTTCCACACATGCCAAAAACCAGCAAGACTCCTTTGTAAATACCACATAAAGTGAATATTTTGGCTTTCAAACATCGTGACGCGATAAAAATCTTAAGACCATCTTCATGGACCTTGAGGTCAGATTGTTTTGCCCTGATCAGAAATGAGCCTTTTCCATTTAGAAACTACTTGACATTGCTTTTCCCAAAAAAAACAAAAAAAAAAAACACTGCTACCATCGGATCATGTCTGCCTAAATCACACATCCAATTTCTGCTTAGGCACCTTGATCAACCAGGCAGGCGACCAGAATCTGTGTGACAAACACCGGCGGGTGACAGCTCCATGACTAACTAAAAATAAGCACCAAAGACACCAGTTCAAGCTTTTAAATTCAACAAGTAAATGTTACTCTGAGCTTGTGTGTCGAGTGTGATGAGCCAGTAATGCTCATCTTGAGCTACGGAGGCAGTGAATCTATGCTGCAGCTGCATCTGAGGGCTCTGTCCAGCTCCTAATGGGATGTTCTTGTTGTTGCCAGCGGATAACTCTCATCCTGTGTTCTGGACTACAGATCAAAGAGAGCCTGGCCTCCACAGAGCTACCAAAGCTGAATGCATGGTAGCAGGGGTAAGTACACGGTAAAACGGGAACGAACGCAAGAGGCAAAGCAGGCTAACAGGTAAGTTAGAGAGAATAAAAGCAATAAAGAAAAAATGAGTAAAAAGAAGGAGGGGTTAAAGAATCAACCGCATGTTTTGTTTCTATTTTCACTCCTAAAGGGAGATAGAGGCTGTTCTTTCTTTTTTTTCCGCTTATATCAGGTGAGGAGAAAGCAAGGTGCACGGGGGAGAAGAGATGAAAGCCATGTACTGTATAAGAGTGAAGTGGGACTGCTGTGTTTTATTTAAATCATATCCAGGAAGGCAAGGAAACTGATAATGGCTGAGCAGAATCTCACCGAACAGGAGGGCGTCGCCGAAAACATGTTTGCTCAGCAGGATCCAAAGCTCCAGCTGATTCTATAAAATGTAAAATGGAGATTTCAGGTATCTTTACATCCAAAGTTGCCCTGGTTGGTACCACGAGAGGGCTTGATAACCCTCTTTGTTAAGGGTCAGGAGTGATGTCAGGTGATGTGGAATCGTTTTTCTAAGTAAAAAATGGCAGCCAGCTGTAAAGGTGATGGTACAGAGATAAAATAGCGTGATGAATTATCAAAAGTTAAAAAAAAAAATGCATGATGCTGGCTGACCAGGAAGAGAGGATAAAGCTTTATGAGCATCGGCACACAAACAAACACACACAGCTTCATCATACCTGCAGGGAAAGAGATGTCTCTCCCTGGTACTGATGAAAGCATTTTCAGTCCCACGGTTCAACATTTTCACTCGAAACCTTTGACAAAAAGACTGCCTCAAAAAGAGAGGATTGTTTCAGAGTTGACTAATGTGCTCGACACACGGGGCCACCTGAGTGGGATGAAAGACAGTTTTTGAAATCTCTGAGAAAATGGAGAGATGCAGTGCTCTGAACACAGAATTTCCACTATATTACTGCTGCAAGACTCATATTTTGCTATAGAACAGCCAGGATCTTTTGATAATCAGATGAATACCTGAATCTAAAGCAGTACATAGTAACAGAATTTTGTCCAACTTCCCTGGATTTCAAAAGAAAATAGCGTCAATGACATCTGTGTACTAAATAAAAACATTATTTCTACCATCTGATCAAAACTCATCTGATTTAAGATTTTTACTATTTTATTCACCTTGATCACCGTTTTTTAAAAAAAGGATTTTGGGCTGTAATGCTATTTGCTTAACAGGGAAGGGGTCAGAAAAGCTCAAGTCTTTTTCATTGGAATTAGAGTCAAAAAAATATGTGCATGAGACAAACAAGGTTGGAAGGTCACATTTTGGCACTGTCACCCATCAGGCTCGCTGATGAAAATATAGACGGATAAATCCATCAAAACTTAAAGAATGTGGAGTCACGTGAACCCCCCAAAAAACACTAAACACTACATTGTTTAGCTGGCACCACTATAGAGATTGGGAATATTTATCGGACGATATTTCTCTAAGAAAACAACAAACTAGAGTGTGTGCAGGCATTACACTTTATCTGGCTCAGCACTCAGTAAACCCAAACACCCCCACTGTTCCCTGCCAATGCACACACCCACAAATGCATTCCTTGTTTGGAAGAGGAAGAGAATGGAGAATGAGGGGAGCAGAAACAGTGCAGTGAAGCGCATGTAATTACAAAAGGCAATACAAGCTGTGTGTCCCCAAGTCTCTGTGACCCACATGGAGGCAGTAAGTCAGAGCTTATCAGGGACCCACAGAATGAGAAAATCTTCCAGCAGAGGTGGCAAGTGCACCCTGCTCCTTTCAGATGTGACACTTTAGGAAGATGACGTGTGGTGGTGGCTGGATTGTGGTGGAGAGGACAGAGAGATGAAGAAATAGTGCCCCCCTTTCATTCCTATTAGCCTGCAATATTTGGGGTAGCCAGTTTACTGAAAGAAGAGCTCTATAAATGCAGAAAAACAATACAGTAGTTTAACTGTCACCTCATACACCAACAGGAAGATTAGATGACTGGGGACAAAGACTATGTAGTTTGCTTGTTCTGACTGTTAAATACGCTGCAGAATAATGAAAACATAAGAAACTGTTGAGCTCCCAATTTATCTAAGTCATGGGAACAAGGAAGCCGCGACAGTCATGTACTGTAGTTCTGCTTTTGTTTGCTGCTTTTGTTTTGTTGCTATTTTATGGCGTGAAAGATAAGTGGATGTATGGATGTTTTTTAAGATTTTTTTTCCTGCTTTTTCTTCTTTGCAGGGGTGGTGGTTGGGAACCCAAGGGAGAGATTTGACAGGAGCTGTCAGATGAGAAAGTGAACAGTTAGGAGATGAGGATGGGGATGCTTCTGACAGGGTATCTGTGCAAACAGTTGATGCAACCTGCTTGGTGTGAGTGATGCCTGCTGCTGCAACCAGAGCCACATACAAAGCAGACATGCAAACTTTAAATAAATATATATAGAGAGAGAACATTCATGGTAAAATTAAGCTGAATTTAGTGTTATTTTATTTAATATACATTCGAGAAGCAGCATCTGAATTGTGTATACATACAGTAGTAATGGTGACCTGTGTGACCTCATTGTTTGAATGTATAACTGTGATTAATCAACAATACAATAGATACTATAAGAGTAACTCCTAAAGAAGAGAACTGCTGACACTTGTATAATGAACAACTACAGACCTGTTGCTAACCTCTTATATTTTCATTCATCCACTTTACCGCTTATTCCAGTTCAGGGTTTGGGGAAGCTGGAACCTATCTCAGCAGTTAGCATCAGTGTCTGGTGCCAATAAACATCTGGATGAGAGAGAATTTTCTACAATCAAATGAGAACAAAACTGAGATCATTGCATTTGATCGTAAAGAAACATTAGAAACTCCTCCATGCATTCATCTCCAGCAGACTGGATTACTGTAACGGCCTTCTAACAGGACTTCCTAAAAAGAGCATTAAACATCTGCAGCTCATCCAGATGTTGCCACTAGAGTTTTAACCAGGACTAAGAGATCTGAGCACATCACCAGTTTGTGCAGTACAAATAACTGTCTCAAATCAAAGAACAAACCACACAACATAAGCTTATGGCCAGGGACCCCCAAACCTACAGATGATACTACAAATAAGAAACATCAACTTTATTTTCTTACTTTTATTTACTCTTCAGTAGTGACATTTGTTAAGCATGAAAACACAAAGATGCGCCAAAAATGCTGTAACTGGAAATAGATTTACCCTGCAAAGGCACAAAACCTGGAAACTGTGAAATGCCCATGCTGCTTTTCTCCCTCCCTCTTTTAAAAAAAAAAAATCTTAGCTTCCCCCCAAAATTCTGAGGACCCTCAAATGCCCCCTGGCGGTCCCCACTTTGAAAACCACTGCTGTAGCTTATATGCAGCCGGCAGTGACAAAAACAGCTGAACATGCCCATACTGGTTCAAAACCAGCATTAATAAAAGCAGAGCAGCGAAAAAAACAAGAGCCGGCTCATCACGGGGCATTTTGCCCCCAGAATGCAGTTTGCATCAACTCTCCTGATTCACCGGAGGTAATCACCAATGTGGCTCTTGAGAGATCAGAAGAAAGGGGAAAGTGGGGAAAGTCCGTTAAACAGAAAGAATGAGGATACATGGAAGTGCCTTTGAATGAAATATGGCTTATATTATTTCTTTCTGCTTCCCAGACAGGGCCGTCTGTCATGGTCGGGACGGGGTTGGAGAAAGTGGGCTAAGTGGCCTGGCCATTTCTTGTGCCTTTCCAAGTGGCTGAATAGATATTAGGATTTTACAGGCTATTACACATGATAATTGCACGGCATATTGAATTTTAGGCAATTTTCTCACACCATCTCTTTCTTTCTTGCTCTTTTTCTTTTACATAAACATTTTACAGTAGGCAAAGTATCCATTATGTGCAATAAGATTTAAATGTTTATGACATGACCATCATCTGTGCTGTTCATGTATATTCAGTACCACTCCTCTAAATGCAGGGTTTTAAAAATAGCTTTAGCATTTTAGATATTCATCTAAGCCAATTAAGCGAGGGGCCATTTGGGGATGGGGCTTAATCCTTGTTTGAATGTTAGAGTGCACATTCAAGAGCAATGTCAAGACATGGTCCACTCCAAAATAACTGCATGGCTTCTCAGTTCACTCAACCCAATGTTTCACAGTACAAGAAATATTTTTTTAAAAAAGGAAAAATGTCAGTAACCTCTGAACGATACTTGTAACAGATGGCATCAACAGATTTTTTACAAGAAAAATAAATCCTTTTTCATTACTTTCTAACTATATTCAAAAGCGGCTATGAGTCTAGGTTTTCCTGTCAGTAGTGTTTGTTATGTCAGAGTTTCCCAAATTCCCAACTCTTCATAAACCAATGCATTGACGAGAAAACTGAAAAAAATCCAATTCAAATGTGGGATGTTTTAGTATTTTATGATCTTTCTTTGAGTTTAATGATTTCAAAGAGTCTCAAAAAATGGGGATAGGGCAACAAAAGGCTGGAAAATTGAAAAGTACTGAAAGAAACAACCGGAGGAACATCTTACATCTAATTTACTGAACTGGCAACAGATCACTAATTTGATTGGGAATAGAAAAAAAAGCAAAAGGCCACGTAAAAAACAGAGACTAGTCTCACTAAAGAAAAAATGTGAATGTGGAGACGTCTCAGACAACAGTCAATAATGGCTAACCAGTGTCTTTGGGCCCAAAAGAGCTATTGCTTTTATAACAGGTAAAATCCTGTCATGGATATACTGCACAAGCTCTGGAAAACTTCCAGTACCCATCATCTGCAAACACAGCTGGCTATGCTGGTTATCATGCAAAGATGAAACATGATGAACATGATGCATCATCTCTAGTTCAAAGGTCACTTAAACACTGCAGCGGAGCAGAAAATTCTTCACGTTTTTTTTCTTTGTCACTCTTATTTCAGAAATTATGGATATTGGACTCTGGGTGAGAGAAAGGATGCAGCTTTCTATACTGCATGTCTGATAGTACGGGGTGCATTCAAGCCGCGGGAACTGGCATCTTGCACATTTGGGAAAATCTCCATCACTGCTATAACAGCATACTACATCAATTACCCAGCTTTTTTTGGAATTGGAGATGTACGAGTCTTAAGTAGCCTTTAGATACAGCTACTTCAGAAACTATTACACAGCATAAGACATGCATTTAACACAAGATGCATGGAAAAACACTGCAGTTTACCTCAAACTTATGAAAAAAAGAAACTGATGAAATATTTTGCACTGCTGGTCCAATCAAACACTAAGTACAGCTCTGCTTTTAAATAAAGAGAAGTTTTAGGTTAAACCTTAAAAGAGGCTATTAAGCATCTACCTTAAAAAAATACTAACTATTCTTACTTAAATGGACTCGCTGTCTAGCAGACGTTCAGTTTATGTTCCCCTAAAGATCAGCAACATGATTTCTACATTTTTGCAATCTGAGAGCCCATTTATACTCGGCCAAGGATACGCAGAGAGAAATTTGGCCACAAAAGACCCGCACACGTTACAGAGCAAAGTCTGCTCCCCTCTGCGATTAGGCTCTCCCTCATTTCCTCAGTTATCACAGTGATAAATCTCACAGCACCAGCGGGCAACATTTGACGCCGTTCTTATGTTGTCGGGTTCACACTTCTTTTGAAGTCTATCAGACTATTCAGCTTGATGAAAAATGACATTGAAGGACTACACCGTCCTGTATGTTGAAATGTGATCCCAAGGGGTCCTGACCACGCATCCAAATGTGACGAGCAGTGAATAAGAGTGGGCTGGCGAGAAAAGGAAGAAGTGAGCAAAGACAGATTATGAAATGCTGATGGAATAGCCTCGACACTACCATTTATCAACATAATTAACCATAATCAGCACCATCCACAGAGAGAGGTGGATGATGAGGGGGGGGGGGGGGGAGACTGAGTAAAAATGCATTTAAAATGGCAAAGGTGCCCATATAAGGAAAAAAGGGAGGAAAACTATTCTGCTTTTGTTACTGCTGGGTGGTAGAGTATTGTGATGTACATAGCCCATCCATTATTGGAAAGGATTTTATTGGGTTTATGTAAAACACTGACTTACAAATCTATTTTCTTATTGTTATTATCAAAGTCTGACTTCATATGATTCAACTGTGTTTAATACTGTATCTACATGAACATGAATGGAAATCTGCTGCCGCATAACTCATGTGTCATGAAGGCCATGTCTCACCATGAAAAGGGAAAAAAAGGAAAAATACTGTGCAGAGTAGATTCAGACTGAACGAACATTAGTCATATTCTATAACCACAGAAACACACAAGTCGTGTCTCCATTAAGCATCGGATAGTTTCACGATCATCAGGGTCAGCTGACATGCTGACAGATTAAAATACCAAGTCAGCTCACGCCATGTCCCCAGCCAAGTTCCCATTACACATGCTGATCTGTTCATCTTCATTCATTATTAACAGCCGCATGCAGCCAGGGCCATGTAGACCGCTTTATAGGAGTTTAAAATTTAAATACTTCAAAATTTCTTGGTAATTTAGAAAATGACCCGACAGCAGAAAGGTGCTTCTCTGCATACAATTTCAGAGTGACTTATGGCTGACCTCTGAGTGACAGCGTTAAGGCTTTTATCACTAACTCAGACTGTGTGTTTTAGCAGCCAGTTATTACCATTCAATAATCACATTTTAATACTATTTCAGTCTCACACTTACACCTGCATAACATAGAAAAAAGGACTGATCAATCTCTGCAAATAGAGATGCTGGTTGTTAAAGAAAAATGATTGTTTAGCAGAGTAGAAACAGACAGTTGTATTTAATCATGTGCAGTAACGGCGAATTTTTAAATTTCATTGTACAGACAATAGGAAACTATATTTACATCCTTTACATTTGTTCACAGTTTCAATGCACTGTTAATAGTGCTTAACTTGGCCTTTTTAATTGTTTTCTGAAAAGGTTGTTGCATGCATACTCCTACCATGACCCATTTTAATTATCACTGTGCCTGTATGATGGGGCTTTAGTGTTACGTGTTTCACAAGCCAGTCTGCCAGAAGCCATTCCCGTATGACCCTGACCTTTTCAGGAACTAATAGAATTACAGCACACTGCCTGCCAATTAAATAAACAAATACATGGGAAAAAATAACAGGCAGAAAGAGCACATGAGTGTAATTGCTATAAAAAAGCCGTAAGGTAAACACATGTTCCCGCTGTAGGCAGTCTCTGTGAGATATAGGGTGATAAGGAGAAGGAGGAGTCCATCTGTTAGTGTGTGTGTGTGTGTGTACTCTGGGGTACAAAGGGGGAAAAAAGGAGGAGTAAAAAGAAAAACAGGCGAGGCAGGCTAGCTTGTGAATGTGTTGTTAATTTAGCCTCACTTTAATTAGCTGTTGTGCCATGGAGCAGTGAGGCAGAGGCGGCTAATGGGGAGCCCTGAAGATCTGGGCAGACTGGCAGCCTGAAAGAGGCCACCAGATTGGCAAGCCTAACTACTTCCTGTCTCAGACCTGCAGCTGGGCACTCGCACTTCCCACAGCTGCTCTAAAAACCCAGAGGTGCTGTTAAAGAAATATATATATAATAAAAGCCTGACGATGACATACACATGCTCCATCATCGCCCATTATTGTTTATACATTTCATATTTTTATTTCTCTGGTGCCTCTT
>JBBDHI010000021.1:13904676-13915601 GCA_037177115.1 Craterocephalus stercusmuscarum | reverse complement strand
GTGTGTGTGTGTGTGTGTGTGAAAGCTGCAGAAAAGGTAGTTGTAGTGGCAGAACACTAATCTGCCAGGTGGGGCTCGTAAAGAGCGGCACAGGCAGGGAAGGAGATGGAGGGGACCTGCCTTGACCTGTTTCAGACATGAAGGAGACAAAAAAAGGAAGAAAAAAAATACCTGATGAGTGACTTTCCAGTAAGGCTCACCTTCCCAGCCAGCTTGTAGATGCTGCCAACCTGTTCTGCAGTGTAAACCCACTCTCCTCCTGACCTGGGCACACACACACACTTGCATGGCAGCTTCTCATGGTGGGAAGTGTTTGAAAAGGCTTTCCTTTGCCACTCTGGATGGGATCATTCCACTGATACGGAGGGAACGTCTGCAGCTTGCGGTGTCATTTGGGAGAAATGCAGAGAAAACCAAGTGAGAGTATCTGCACAGTCTAAAATGAGATGCCTAAATTTCCCCTGATTACTGCCACATCTGTGCATTTCTAGTTCTGGGAAATTATGCTGGAAGTTTGGTTCAACTTGGTTGGCTCTCAGCAGTTTGAATTCCCGGGAGAAGCCCTTTTAGTCCTTGAATCTGATTGCACAGCATGATGATGATAATTGTTAATCATGACGCAATGGGAAACGGTAGCCACCGCCACCTGTTCCTCACTGTCAACGTGACTTTAAAGCCAAGATGGGAAAGTTACAGTTTGCATGACGTCCCGTCCAGGAGATGTCAGATACTGTGAAAAGTAATAATCATACCTCTCTCGTCTCTTTTATGACCTGTGCTTTTCCATGCGTGATTGGTTTTCCACTCCACAAAACAATATGGCTGCCCTATGAAAATGCCTGCAGTGCTTTGGGTGAAACCAAAAACTAATCATTATGGGTCTCCTATGAGGGTAATTATCAGACTAAGCACTGGACCTGGGGATTACGAAGTGGCTAAATGACTGCTCGGGGGATTCAATTAAAATATTGAGGGTTTCTGCCTGGGAGAATCAAACCACTGGGAATGCCAAACGCAGCCTGTCACTGGTAATGTTAATGCCACTTTGTACATTGGGGTGTATGGGACAGTCCCATGTACATGTACTGCTGTCATTAGTTACAAGTATGCGGTGATAAGAAGGGCTTTAGTGTATTAGCAAATGGGAATAATGTAAGTTTATTAAACTGAAACCAAGTGAAACAATCAAATCTAAACATTTGTCAGTTTTCCCTTAAAATGGCTGAAGTGATTATTATCTGATTCCTTTCTGTCTAAACATTTCAGTTTGCTGTTTCAATCAACAGAGTTCGAAGGTAACTCAGAATGATTCAGGAAGTTGTTTGTGTCCAAAGGTATGAGTGGAAAAAGAGAAGTCAGCACCCACACCGGGATACAAGTGTCGTGTGCTGTGTAACCTACACATCCTAAAAAGCTGTAATGGATAGCTCGGATAGATTTAGGGCCGGATGATGATGCTGTTGGTTATTATTATCCTCAGACTTTTTGCTTTTAGCCTTGGTTATCAGTTTACCCCGGAACAGAGCCACGGAGGATGAAGAGGGATGTTGCGTTCACTACAAACTGCGGGCCCTTCTGGAAATAGCACAGATGAATTGTGATCTCTCCCATAAAGCTTTGCACCAAGCCCACGCACAGCCTATGAGTGTGTGTCCTTTTATGAGTGTGTGCTTTTTGTGATAATGCAATAAACTGCTCAGTATCCTGGACAGAGGCTGCTGTTGATGGTACGCAGGCCAGCTGGAGCTGCTGTCTGTGCAGTGGCAGACTTTCAGGGAGGATTCCACTCCGCATGTACATGCTGTGTCTCAGGAGTCTAAGTGTGAGAAAATCTGCCTGCAGATAGGTTGACAGCTGATAAATGATTTCTGCTAGCAAAATGTTAAAACGTCTGTCAAGCATCTATGTTTGTCAGAGAATTTCTCTGTCCGGTGTGATCGCAAACTGAATATCTCAAATTTAAAATTTTAAAATAAAATCAATTTCAAGTCATCACTTTGGACTCTGCGAAAGTTTAGGAATGTTTTTACTGACTTTGATGCTTTAAAGCCGGATTGATTCAGTCGTCTGACAGGATGCAGCAGATCAATCGATGGGGAAATACACATGTCCTGCAGCCTCGGAGGTAAAAGTGAGGATTTCGGATCATTGCACACATGTGTCTGCAAATGTAATATTTTCTATCGTCCTTTTTATTTATGTCTTAAAACAATTATGTCATCAAAAGAAAGTTGATAACTAAAAGTTTGCAAGAAAGTGAAATTGTCAAGCAAAGATATTTGTTACATTTCTTGTTTTTAGTTTTATATTTGGATGCACAGTTTCAGCTATTTGACAAGAATAAAAATATCATAACGAATATATAGATGGACTTTTTCTCCATTTTCCTTCCCCCTCCTTTCTTCTTCTCAACTTTTATCAACAGTGGGTGAGTAACGGAGCAGCGACAGCAGGAGTTCAAACCATTGAACCCATTGTAGTGTCTTTTTGTGGATCTGTGTATGCGGGTCTTTCTACTTTCCAGGACTCCTTTTCTCTGTGCCGTTCTCATCCATGTAGATCTGTCGGCAGATACTAGAGAGACTGAGTGTCATTCACTCATCGAGCAGCAGCTACAAGTCCGTTTCAGCTCCAAGCTTTCACACAGCTCCATTAACACATACACTGACACCCACGCGCTGATGTGCGCTCTCGCTCTTTCTGCCATGTCAAAGCGAGAATGGATTCTTTTCATAGACCCTCTTCTCCATGCATGTAGGTGTGAATGAATACTCATCATTAGTATTCTAAAGCGTGCCAAACTGCCTCTTCATGCTCTGGTACACCATCCTGGTTGCATATTCACTGACTAGAATCTCAGAAATGTCCTGCACTGCAGGTGGATGTTAACCAATGGATTGTAAATGGTTATCTTTGAGGCTGCAGGCGTTACTGAGGAGAACACGCATAAACACAGCAACCACATCTGCACAAGTGTGATGGCGGAGTATCACTAAAATGCATTCTTTGACTTGTGTTACAGAGCGACATTGTAAGATTACATAACTCTACCATGCAGCTGGATTCCAAGCTGATATGTGGTGTTTATTTACTGACCTGTAAAAGATTTTATTGCGTTACCAGTGGGTGGTTATCAAACCTGATACATGAGCTGATGGTTATGAATTGAGAATTGTGTTTCTGAATTAGGTTGCTGTTAAATGATCGGTTGCGCACACTTACAGATTATTTCTGAAACATCTACTGAATCTCTTCTCACTGGTGTATTTCGTGTATTTCTTTTTTCCTTGGATGAAGAAATCCCCATTGCTCCATACAGAGCCTTGCGGTGCTCCGTTTACCTGAGATGACCCCGCTAGCCTTATGAAATGAAGTCCCGTATGTTTTAAAGGTGTGGAGTTTAATATTAATGACGAATATAATGCTTTGGATTGTTTATGATCAGCTTGGAAGCAGGTTCTCACCATATGGGACGTAACAGAGGGGCAAAAATTAATTTGGGCTTCAATGTAGCCAAACACGAAAGTGCAAATCTGTTAAATAATTGAGCCCAGATTTGCTCCTCTGAAATGTAATTTATTACTAATGGGTTCATTTGATTGATGATCTTTGACATTTTTAACGTTGCCCTCTGGGTCTGTTGTTTGGTATTCTATTGTAATGCTAATTGTAAATCTGAGTTTAAGCTACAGACATGACACCCAAAAGGTTCCAGTGTGAGTGATCTTCCTAAGTCTCCTTTCCAGTTTACTTTAGGCAATTGTTACTGAATGGAACCTCATTGTAATGGTGCCCATGCACAACATTTTCTGTACTGTAGTAGTAGCTCCTTCTTTCTACCAAGAGGACTCTTTCTCTCACGGCTTATTTTTAGAAATGCCACTGCCAAGAATGTGTTTGTGGAGGTTAGATGTATCCCGATAACTGCATAAGAGATAAGTCCTCTAATGTTTAATTGGTTGCTAGGCCAGGGCAGCTGCCTCACATGGCTGGAGTTTGGACCACGTTGCCTCCTAATGTGGGTCACTGTGCTACTGTGTTTGTGCTGTACACGCTCATTCAGGTTGACCTAAAACAAAAGGCGTTTTGGTCATTTGGTCCAACTGGTTCCTGTGAGAGATATGGGTTTCTGTCGGACATTGCGTCCTCTGGGAAGTTGTTTTGCAGAAATTCCCACTTGTGTCTGTTTTGTTCCTGCAGGTTTGGCAAAAAATGGCTACTATATCGAGAAAAAGGGAAAGGGGAAAGGAAATGGGCAAAGCATGTAGGAGGCACAGCAAGGCAGTGGGAAGAAGGGAAGAAAGGGACAGCCAAAGTTAAGACATTGCTTGGCATACCTGTGTTTTTTTTACTAACTGGCCAATAGGGATGGAAGATATGGACAGTAACTATAGGTGCCGATTGGGGAAAAAAGAAAAAAATCACCCTAATCTTTCGTACTATAAATCTATCCCCACATTCAGTCTTCATACTAGAGGCTTCTAATCTATCTGCAGAGTTAAAACCGAACCAGTCCCAGGTAACGGCGCCGCAGCCTCTTTTGGGAACAAACACCTCCAGCATGTCTACTCCACCTTCCGCCATGTTTGTTGTGAACACATACCAGTTGGACTGCAGGTGTCACGCACAATTACGTTACGTACGGGATTTTTTGTTTTTTATCTCGAGGTGACAGATTTTTTATCACGCCGATGGTATATCGCACACCATAACAAATCGGCCATCCCTGCTTCCCGACTCTCCTTGCGATTTTTATCTTGTCTCATTTACTGTCTCCAGCTCTTTTACCTTAGAGGAGTCCCCGTCCCACCCCCCTTCCCCGTCCCTCATCCAGCATGGTATTTTTGGAAGTTAATGAAGAGAGAAATCTGAACTGCTTGCCCTTAAAAGGCATGTCTGGGTCAGCTGGGTGGAAACTTGTGTTATTAATGTCCTTAACATTTTCTGTGTGAGTGGGTCATCTGTGATTTTAAGTGTGGTGCAGAGGAATTCTATGGGTCGGGGGACAAGGAGGGAGGGAGGGAGGAAGGGCTAGGGAACAGGCCTACATGTTCAGGAGGGGGGGTCAGGAGCATATTTGGCATATTTCAGGAATCCTTCCAGTCTGGTTCTTCCTAGAGAACTGGCCCGAGCAGCCAGACAAGCGGTGCGGGGGGGTGGGGTGTTTTGGGGGGTTGAACATTGCGCTCTACTTCCTGTCAGTCTCGTGATGCTGGCAGTGGAAGATGGCACAGACTACACAAGCCTCCCTCGGGTAGAGCTTCAGCGAGATCACAGCCAGCACACACACACGTGTTGGAGAGTTATGAAAACACCGCGTCATGCCACTGACATGCCGACACACAGATGTGTAGCCCACCTGCCCCTCCACCAGCAGGCCTGTTACCTCTGTAACGTCCATAAAAGGCTACATGTCGAGCCATAGTCCTTCACCCAGCACTTGGTTTGCATGGTTTGGGTACCGACACTATTTGAATAGCAATTATGTGTTTTTCCCGTTTTAATGTGTCTTTTAACTACTCTACCCTGACCCTGAAAATAACAGACTAAAGGATCATAAATTCTCAGTCATGACTGATGTGACTGTGGTGGGCAGGACTTGGTTGTGGTGGTACAAGTCCAGCATTCAGCAGAGGTCTGGTGCATTGTGAGGTCATGCATGATAGTGTAGCTGCACACTGTCCAACTTGCATGAAATCATTTATGCCATTAATGAATTAATCAGTTTTGCCTGATGAAGGTATAGCACCCAAACTTTGCGTTGAATTAATTCATGCAAGTTGGACAGTGTGAGGGGGTCTTCTTGCATGAGCCTGAATTCTCAGTGATCAAATTATTATTTGTGCTGCATTGCTGAAATCTGTTTCTCGAATCAATCATTCTCACGAGCTGAGAAATCGGAACACGAATCCTATGTAAGCGAAGGGATATTTGATCTCTTGTTCGCACACTGGTGCTGCTGGTTGTGAGAAAAGCAGCATGAGTTTCATGTGCTGCCTTGTCTTTGATGTGTCTAATCTCCTTTGTGTTTTGATTGGACAAGGAAGAGGTCGAGTGGAGAACCCCCTTTCACATATAACAGAAATGAAAGCAGAATAAATGTAGATAAGTTAAAAGCTGTCCTATCCTTCCTGTTTTTGTATCAGACTAAGGGACAAGCCAAAATGTGAGTAGTTCAGTAGGAGATAAGTAGCAGGAAGCTGCTTGTAAAACTTTGAAAGATGGACTCCACCTTTTGTCTGAAACATTGAAACCGTAATTATTTTGTTCATTTGATAGTGCATGTGAGATGCACCTTCTTTGAAAATGGTCCGTTAGGTAATATGCGAGCAGTTTTTACTTTACGTTTATGCCTCAACCTTGCGAGGGATTTCCACACACACGCTCACACTCTTCTGTCTGACCTGTTTTGAGCCTCTGGTCTGCAGGGTAGCTCTGAAAATAAAATTCCTCCTGCAGATTATTTTTCTTGTGATCAGAAAATATACATGTTCTCTGAGAGAGGAATGTCGGGACGCCATGGCAACCTCGCTGCTCCTCCTCTTTTTTTGTTTCTCCGGTCTCTGGCTTTATTGTCTTTCTGCATTTTAATATTTATTTTTTTAAATGGAGATTTTAAAGACCTTGTACAAGTTTCTAGTGGAAATGTTTATGCATTCCCTTTGGATGTCCCTTTATTCAAAACTGAACTGGAAAGATGTCTCATTTCCTCCACAGGCAACCCCCTCCTTTCTCATCCAGCCACCCACAGGTGTGTTTTTAGGAGTGTCATCATTGTGGCGCTGATGCATGTGGACCCCGTTCGGCGGGCTATTTTCAGACCCTCTCTCATTTTGGCCTTTTATTTTTGGAGCCATACTCTGCATTACTGAGTTTAAGGGCATTTGGGGGCTGGGTTTCCTGGTTTTCCCCTCCATGCCAACGTTGCTTTTGGAGCTCCGTCTCATGCTGGCTGCTCTGACCAGGGGAAGTGAAGCAGCACAATGCTGCTATGGTGAAGGCCATAAAAATAGACTCAGTAAAGTGCAGCTTTTACTTAAGGAGTCATGAAACCCTTTCATGTCGGGGTTTTATGTAGTGCGTGTGTGTGAGTAGGAAAAAACAAAGGCAACTTTTGAGCTTTGACTTTAAAATTGTGTTCAAGTTTCACTTATTGAACAATTGTTTCTGCTTGAAAAGGCCAAACATCCCGGCATCATCACACATGCTCTTCTAGTTGGACAGAAACTTCCCGTGCAAACAGTGAGTTGGACCGGGATTTTAGTCATCCGCTTTCCTCTGGTCCCGTTTTCATCTCAGTCTTTTCTCACGTTCTGCGGCTCTGTAATGCTAGAAAAACTTTTATTAACTACACAAGTCACATATATGTCTGTAGTTCTTCTAATAAGTGGAGTTAATATTGCATTACTGGTCACTTCTCATCTGTGGTTACGGAAAGTGAGATGCGTTGCTCACCTTTGCTGTTGGTGTGTTGTAATTATGTGTGTGTGTGTGTGTGTGTGGTGTGTGTATACTTGCAGACACATTCAGACATGGGAGCCTCACAGGAATCCTATAATGCTCCCAGTCCCAAGTCACTGAGTGGCTCATTTGTGCACTCTGGAACATTGTGGAATACCAGGCATATTTTATGATCCAGCCTTCAACCGGCTCCCCGTCTTTCTCTGTGTCTGGGTTTATTTGTGAAGCTTAGCCAGTCTGACTTACCCCCTCCTCCTCCTCCTCCACACCCTTCCCTGCCACATCCTTCATCTTGTATTAAAAACTGTATTTTAGACATTAACTGGAGGCTTTCTTTCAGATTACTTGTACTCAGATGAAATAGCTGGTAAGTTAAGGTGTAGTTGAAGGGATCCAGCTTTTACTTAAGAGCATAAAATGCTGAATGACTTGTTGCGCTACAGTATAGCATGTTTACGTCTCTTAGGGTATTTTTTTTGTGGTCTTGTCAAACATGTTTGCCACATGTGGTGGTGTATTTTGACAGGCTGCTCTAACAAGGTGGTAAGGAAAAGCTTTTTGCCCGTGGCAAAGAGCGAGTTTTGCCCACCCACTGGGACAAATTTGTAGCCTTTACCTCCTCGTTGCTCCCTTCTACTCGGGCATTTTCTTTTTTCTTTCTAAACCACTAGAAGCCTTTCCCATCGCTGCGTATCTCGCATAGCTTCACTCCATTACAGCCTCCCTCTCTAGGTGTGGACTGCACAGAAGAATGTGGTTGAATTAAGGTTTTATCTCTCCTGCCAGCCATCTGCATCTGCACTTCCAGCCATGCCAAGCATTTGAGGCACAATTGCCCTTAAAAGGAAACAATAGCAGCGTATCAATTCTGCCCTGCCAGTCAAGGAGCGACTCACTCCTGCATGGGCAGGGTCCGGCTTGCACACACAACACAAGGAAATGTTTGGTAACTTTTTAACTTTTTTTTTGTTACTTTAAACGGTAGTTGTATACTGTCTGTTCTGGGTCCAAGACCTGTTTTTTTTAAATATAAATACCAGGGACATTACTCCCATCATTATCAAAATGTGACGCCTCCTGCTTTTTTTTTTTTTTTTTAACAATAAGAGTTTTCTGATGTGCAATCCAATTACCACTTTTGCTCCACATTGTGCAAAAAAGTGTCCTTCAAGTTTTTGCTGGTAAAATCAGTGTGTTTTGCTGATTGTTTTCTACATACCTCTTCTGCTGGCTCGTAGGAACATCAAATTCTGCCCCTCAAGTCATGTGAGAATCAAACCACTTCCTTTCAATGCAGCCACTTCTTAGTTCTCTGAGTCAGTTTGGACATGACTGATTGATTTGTCAGGTATATTTCTTTCAAAAATCTGTAAAACTTGTCACATTTTGGTTTGTTTACATGTCAGAAATGTCTTCTTTCCTCATTAAGCCAGCTAAGTTGCTTGTTGACCTTGCTACCTGTCATGTTGTTAATGTTGAATGATTGTTTAGTGTGTTGTGTGAAGGCCTCAACTTAAGGGCTGCAGGGCTGTAAGTCATTAGGTATTAAGGCGGGTTCTGTTTAGGAGGTGAATGGTTTTCTGTTTGACAGCTCATCAGCTTGTAGACGAAATTCTTACCCCACCTTGCCACGCTGCTGGAATGCAGATAGCAGCAGCAGCAGGAATGCTGGCGGCTCTGTTCAGTGGTAGCAAATAATAAAAAAAAAAATGAACCACTCGTTTGGTTCTTCGCTCCTCTTTTCTCTCCTTATTCTTCTGTCCACTGTTTTCTTGATCTCTGTTTCTAGTCTCCCCACGGTTCTCCTCAAATTTCCTCTGTGCAGCCTCTCAGCCGCTTTTGTTTTTTTCCCTTATCCTTCCCTCCTTGCTAGCATCTTGTTCACTGTGTTTGATTTGGGCATTCCTTTCCCCTTAGCAGACAAAACAACCGCAGACCCCTCTGAACTGCAGCCCCCAGTTCACACACATGTCCGCACACACATACATGCACGCACGCTTTCTGTCTTTCTCTTCTGCTAATCACACACAGGAAATGGGCTCCCATGCAAACGAGGCCCGCCTGGCCACTGGAACCCAGGATGGGATTTCAGGCCTTGAAATGTTCCGCATTGGAAGAAATTGGACAGGAGCTCTCTGCTCGTCCTCCTCCTCCTCCTCCTCCTTGTTTCCTTATGTTTCCTCCTCGTCTGTCTGCCAGTTTGTTTCATCCTGTGCGTTTGTTCATTTTGTTAAACATTTACATTCATAGCAGCATCATAAAGTTGCATAATTTCCTGTGCAGCCCGCGTAAGCTCCAGTGAAAAGGTGGTACAAGTTTGGCAGATAATGACGCCACCTTGCAGACGAATCTGCGAGATCAGCCTGTAAAATATAGTCTGTTATCTAAGCAGCTTTTTATAAATTCATGATTCTCAAAGATGAACAATAAATTGTTTATGTAAACTAGAGAGGGTGGTTCTGGCTTTAATGTGGGCTTTGCTGCAGTAACACACTGTACATGTATGCGCGGTTCATGTCAGGACAAGGAATGATGAGAACAACTACGATACAGAAAAGTATCTTTGTGAGATTGTTGCAGTTGTTTTTAGAGATAATTGTATCACTGCCACAGATTGTATTGGGACAGATGGTATCCTCATTTTGAACAATACAGACTGTATTATAATGGGTTTTGCTAAAACATGACACATGTGATGTTTGTTTGAACTCAGAGTAATCAAATAAACGCAGGGACTTAATTTGGCCCTCCTGAACCAAAACTATAAAGTAGCTTTTCGGGTCTTAAAAGGTTGCTTTTGATTTGTGGAAAAGCTTTGCCCTTTCACATAAAGCCTTATACTGTAAATGTATGCTCAGCTGTTAATTGTATAGTGTGCAGTGTGAAACTATAAGTTTTATTAACAGTTTGATTATGGTTTTATTAGTTATTTTCTTTCCTGAACCAACCTTTATTTTAATGAGCGCTACTCAGACTACAGTTATATGAATTAAACGCATGTATACCCAGTCCAGCGTTTGGACAACAGCATATTGTTGTATATCACCATAAAATATAAACAATAGGTCTTCTATTTTAATAATTAGAATCAGAACTTGGGGAAAGGCAGTGTTGATTTCAGTACTTAAGTTCCCATAAGTTGAATTTATTGCAAATTTAGTTTTTTTTTTTTTGCATATCCATATCTACTGCCTTGCATTTATACTAGTTATTTCTTAGAATCTGGCAAGTGAGAGTATATTGAGTGATGGCACGATGTAGAGATTATATTTCAATAATGGAATCTATGGTTATCTACTGAGACATTTTTATCAAGGTGTGGTGACATGTCTGAATCATTGTTTTAAACGAGAAAAGCTGATAGATGTTCCATTGATACACACAGGCGGGTGTAAATGCAAAGTATTATAAATGATTGGTTAAAGTACAGCGAGTTACATGGGCTGATGAGTCAGAGGTCAGCG
>JBBDHI010000021.1:13837409-13853454 GCA_037177115.1 Craterocephalus stercusmuscarum | reverse complement strand
GTTTTACTTTATATAAACCATAAATTAATGATTTATTTGTGAAAAGGAAGGATTTAAAAGCATGATACGATACCTTTTTAAGGGCTTAAAAAAGTGGATTTTGCATGATACGTTTCCTTTAAGACAAATAGGTCATCTTGCAATCAGCTTGTATGAAAGCAAGGCTGTTGTAGGTTTTAATGTAATTCTTATACCTTTATGATTTGTTGCTAAAATTTAAGTCACTGTATAGATGCCAGTATATTTACACATTCACCGAACTTTACTCCATCAATCATCTGTTATTCTCTGTACTTTGTTCTATACATACTTGATGTTTCTCCTAAATATTTGCCACCCAGACTATCCTGTTCTGAGGTTTGGTGGAAAAAAGAAGGTGAAGTTCAGCAACGTGTCTTGGATGGGTGGAAAGAACGACTTCCTGGGCATCGCCTACCTTGTGATTGGTTCCCTGTGTGTCTTCATGTCCATAGTAATGCTCATCGTCTATGCTAAATTCAAGTTCCCCGAAGACGAATGAGTGGTAATGGACTGGAATTGACCGGGGGTTCATCATCAGCGTCGACAATTTACCTTTAGTTTCAAATTTTAAGAGACACAACCAATTTAGCCTAATGTTGCAGAATGATGGGATCCAACTACGAACTGAAATCAAACATGTTTTTCTGGACAGGGTTGGTGTTTATCTTGTTTTGCAGGACTTGATGTTGCAGCTTCCAGAGTGATTGCAAAGTAAGAAACTGACTGCGTAGAAACTGGGGCATTCGTTCCACTTTGGGTGTATGTTTTGTCCATTGGCACATCAGTTAAACTCTGTTACATTTGTTGTCAGCAGAACTTTCTTACCTTTTGATTTCTGACATTTCTGTTTCCATCTTCAGAAAATGAGTTGCATCCCAGTTAGTGACGTCATAGAGCAACTTGATAACTGGATAAGTGGTTACATTTGATTGTTACATTTGATTTGTAGTATAAATAACTTAATTTACAAATTAGTGTTGTAAAAAGTTGTGAATAGGCCTATATTGCTTCAACTCAGGGATATGGTGTGCAGGTAATTAATTATGATGGCCTTTTTTATGATTATTCATTCAGACAGAATTTTTACTTAATGTTTATTTATTTAAAATAACACATTCTTGCATTTTTAAATGTGCCATGTGCTTTTTCTTTCTATGGAAATTCGTGTTTTTTCTGTTTTGAATAAAGTTTTTGCCTCTTTGGCCACTTTGGTGTGACTATCTGAGATTTGTTTATTAATTTGCCCTCTTCAAAAACTGCATTACATGGATTAAACATGTGTACCAAACATATGCATTACATTAATTGGGATTCCTAATTGTTACAGCTAGGAATTAGCTTACACGACATGTCGTAAAACTACAACCAGGTAAGGACAGCCCTCCAGTTCAGCTTTGTGATAATGTACAATCTTGGATATTGCTGTATCATCGTAGACTACTCCCTTTATCCCCCTATCGGCCTTTTCTTGAACAGAACCGAACAAAAACTGATTAGTTCAACTGCAATATTGGTATTGTAGTTTTTTATTAGCATGATCAACTAAACATTCCACCCATCGAACGACAAAGACCACAATCCTTTGCGCACATAAATAAGACAGTCACACTTGCGGTGATTTGACATCGGCCGTCAGCCGGTGTAGTCTGC
The DNA here is from genome assembly GCA_037177115.1 of Craterocephalus stercusmuscarum. Classification (NCBI taxonomy): domain Eukaryota; kingdom Metazoa; phylum Chordata; class Actinopteri; order Atheriniformes; family Atherinidae; genus Craterocephalus; species Craterocephalus stercusmuscarum. Next base: position 13,851,783 of record JBBDHI010000021.1, on the reverse strand, counting down.
AGCTAGACGTTAGCGTTGTTTCTTTGTTTCTCTTTACAACATCTGGTCTCCGTTAACTTCTTCAAAGAATGTCTGACGGCGGGGGGACGGAGGAAAACTCAGGCACCATGGAGGTATCGGCTGTCCAGACGGTGGCCGATACCTCCGTGTTGCAGAAGCACATTCGGAAACTGGTGCCGCTGCTGCTGGAAGATGGCGGCGAGGCCCCGGTCTCACTGGAAACCGCCCTGGAAGAAAAGAGCGCAGTGGAACAGATGAAGAAATTCTTGGCCGACCCCCAGATTCACACTATCCTGGTCGAAAGAAGTGCTCTTAAAGGTACATCCGGTAATAAGTAAATAAGCGCGGTTTGCTAATAATTAATCGATATCTGCGCAACGTCTCAGTGCAAATGGGCGTTTAGATTCACCAGCAATAAAAATAGTTCATATCATTTAATATCTATCTGATGTCAGTGCTCGAACCTTCTGTATCCACCTGTTGAATCGTCACATTAGCACCTGCGCCACACTGGGTGTGGCAAAGAAGATTGTGCTTCCTTTGATACCTTAGTGTAAACTGGTTATCGTTATAGCCTGATAGTGAAATATTTCTGAGGAGGCTGCAACTGCACTTATGTTTCAGTTCAATTATATGATAAAACATTAAGATGTTAGTTGATGACTGTGTTACATAAATAAACAGCACAAACTAATCACTCAGTGCACTTAAAATAGAAATAATATTTTGCCACAACACAAGTCATACTGTTTCTAATGTCTTGGGGTTTTATCATGTGAACTGGCTTGTGCCAAGGAAGTCTTAATTTTCCTGCAGGCGCATTAATCCACAGCTTCTGAGCTGCTTTTTCCATTCATAAGAGTGCAGAATGTCACTCCTTTGATACTTCACATGACCAGCCACACTGTCTGAGCGCTATGAACTTTGGATTTCTACCCCCAGAAAGTCATTTCCCCAGCCTGGTTAGGGGCTGTTGCTGCAATGCAGAATGCAGTATTTGAAACTGCATGTCCCCACCCTCCTACACTAGTTTGGCTTGCCAAAATAAGCCAGACAGGCCAGACGTTTGCTGCAACATGGCCTACGGTGCTTCCGTTTAGTGTTCAACGTGCTTCAATGTTGCACATAGATGACATCTTTGTAAGTGGTGGAGGTCTGGACAAATGCAGGATCTTATACAGCATTTACAAATGTTTTGAATTTTGTTCTTCACACAGAGGATGTTGGAGATGAAGGAGAGGAGGAGAAGGAGTGCATCACCTACAATGTCAGCATTGACATTCACTATGGGATCAAGTCCAACAGGTAAATGGTTAAACTTGCAAATCGAAGAGCTTATTTTATACAATCTTAAATGTAAATGTATCCATCCTTAAACCATTCTCATTGTCGCAGCTTGGCTTTGATCAAGAGGACAGGTGTCATCGACGCAGACAAGCCCATATCAACTCAGGTTCGGGTGCTGACGCTGAGTGAGGATTCTCCCTATGAGACGCTTCACTCTTTCATCAGCAATGCTGTTGCTCCTTTCTTCAAATCCTACATCCGGGAGTCTGGCAAGGCAGACAGGTAATTTTGTTGTAACTATGACCTCTATTAATCGTTAGCATCAGCACTGGATATAACGGATGGAAAAGATTCAAATTGTATCACAATATTCTCTGTCATGACCCCACAGAGATGGAGATAAAATGGCCCCTTCAGTTGAGAAAAAGATTGCTGAGCTGGAGATGGGCCTTCTCCACCTGCAACAGAACATTGAGATACCGGAGATCAGCCTTCCCATTCACGCAATCATCTCAAACATTGCCAAGCAGTGTTATGAGCGTGGAGAGAAGCCAAAGGTCACTGACTTTGGGGACAAAGTGGAAGACCCAAGCTTCCTCAACCAGCTGCAGTCTGGAGTCAACCGCTGGATCAGAGAGATCCAAAAGGTAAAAAGCTCTTTTATATCTGTCTGATACAAATTAAATGGTGCTGATGCATGTATTAAACATTGCTGGATTTGCTGTTTTTGTCCCGGTTTCCATTTCTAGGTGACGAAGCTTGATCGTGACCCAGCCTCAGGCACAGCCTTGCAGGAGATCAGTTTCTGGTTGAATCTGGAGAGAGCTCTCAACAGGATCCAGGAGAAGAGAGAGAGCCCTGAGGTTCTCCTCACTCTGGATATTCTTAAACATGGCAAACGTTTCCATGCTACGGTCAGCTTTGACACCGACACTGGTGAGTAACAGCAGAACTCTTCCTTCCCTTTTATTCACTAGTGTGTTATTTGTGATGTAAAATTAAATGCTGACCTTATCTATGCTACTGCTCCCAGGTCTGAAACAGGCAGTGGAAACAGTTAATGACTACAATCCTCTGATGAAGGACTTTCCTCTTAATGACCTGCTTTCTGCATCAGAGCTTGATAAGATCCGCCAAGCTCTGGTGGCCATTTTTACCCACATGAAAAAGATAAGAAACACAAAGTATCCCATCCAAAGAGCTCTGCGTCTCGTGGAGGCCATCTCCAGGGATCTGAGCTCCCAGCTCCTCAAAGTGTTGGGTACCAGAAAGCTCATGCACGTTGCCTATGAGGAATTTGAAAAGGTTGGTGTCATTGCATCCCACCAAGAGTCCGCTTTTAATCAAAAATGGTCCTTTTTCCTACGTTAACGTTGGTTCTGTTTGTGCAGGTAATGGTAGCTTGCTTTGAGGTGTTCCAGACTTGGGAAGATGAGTATGAGAAACTGCAGGTGCTTCTGAGAGACATTGTGAAGAGGAAGAGGGAGGAGAACCTGAAGATGGTGTGGCGTCTCAGCCCAGCACACAGGAAGCTTCAGTCCCGGCTGGATCACATGAGGCGGTTTAGAAGGCAGCACGAACAGCTGAGGGCCGTTATTGTTCGTGTGCTTAGGCCTCAGGTAACGTCCCTTCAGCATCAGTAATAGCCACATTTAAACTGCCATGTTATTATATTGTCCTTTTCTCTTGTTTTCCAACATTCCTCCTCCTGAGAATCAGTTGATAAAGGGTTGATAATTGATTTTTAGTACATGAGTGAGAAATTTTTTGTCTTCAGGTATCTGCCGTGCCACAACACGCCCCTGGTGAGACGGTTGAGCCGGAAGATATGAAGGTTGCTGGAGTTCTCTTTGATGCTGCTGACGCCAATGCCATCGAAGAAGTCAACCTGGCATATGAGAACGTCAAAGAGGTTGATGGCCTGGATGTGTCTAAGGAAGGCATGGAGGCGTGGGAAGCAGCCATGAAGCGCTACGACGAGCGCATCGACCGAGTGGAGACCCGCATCACGGCCCGCCTGCGTGATCAGCTGGGAACGGCCAAGAATGCCAATGAGATGTTCCGCATCTTCTCCCGCTTCAATGCCCTCTTTGTCCGCCCGCACATTCGCGGCGCCATCCGGGAGTACCAGACCCAGCTCATCCAGCGTGTAAAAGATGACATCGAGTCACTGCATGACAAGTTCAAAGTGCAGTACCCTCAGAGCCAGGCCTGTAAGATGAGCCACGTCCGAGATCTGCCGCCGGTGTCCGGCTCCATCATCTGGGCCAAGCAGATCGACCGCCAGCTCACGGCTTACATGAAGAGAGTTGAGGATGTTTTGGGAAAAGGTTGGGAGAACCATGTGGAAGGGTTGAAGCTGAAGCAGGATGGAGACAGCTTCAGGGCTAAGCTCAATACTCAGGAGATTTTCGATGACTGGGCTCGCAAGGTATGGATCATCCATTCATTTGTTCATTTTCCAGTTACGTCTATAATTACATTTTTTCTCATGTCATCCTTTTGTATTTCTAAATCAGGTCCAACAGCGCAACCTTGGTGTGTCTGGTCGCATCTTCACCATTGAGAGCACTCGTGCCCGTGGGAGAACAGGAAACATGCTCAAGCTGAAAGTCAACTTCCTTCCAGAGATCATAACCTTGTCCAAGGAGGTCCGCAACCTGAAGTGGCTCAGCTTCCGTGTTCCTTTGGCCATTGTCAACAAAGCCCACCAAGCCAATCAGCTGTACCCATTTGCCATCTCCTTGATCGAGAGTGTGCGCACCTATGAGCGCACTTGTGAGAAAGTGGAGGAGAGGTCTTCCATCTCACTGCTGGTGGCTGGGCTCAAGAAAGAGGTTCAGGCTCTTGTCACTGAGGGGATCACTCTGGTTTGGGAGTCGTACAAGCTCGATCCCTACGTGCAAAGGCTGGCTGAGACAGTCTTCAACTTCCAAGAGAAGGTTAGAATGATGTAACTCGCCCATCTCTGCTTAAATTCATGCATCAATTATTCAGGTCATGCTGTCACTTCAGAGCTGCCTGACGGTTAAATCATGCCAACAAATGTTTTTTTCTTTTGCTGCCTTTTCCAGGTGGACGACCTCTTACTCATTGAGGAGAAGATCGATCTGGAGGTTCGATCTCTGGAGACTTGCATGTTTGACCACAAGACCTTCTCTGACATCCTGAACCGTGTCCAGAAGGCTGTGGATGACCTGAATCTGCATTCTTATTCCAACTTGCCCATTTGGGTCAACAAGCTTGATATTGAGGTAGAGGAGTAAAAATGAAAACGATCTGCTTATATAAGTCTACAGTTTATTTTTTGTGTTTTAATTGAAAGCTTTTGTTGATGATATTCTCTTAGATTGAGCGCATCCTGGGAGTGCGTCTTCAGGCTGGTCTTAAGGCCTGGACCCAGGTGCTGCGTGGGCAGGTGGAAGACAAGGCTGATGTGGACATGGACACAGAGGCTCCGCAGGTCAGCCACAAACCAGGAGGGGAGCCCAAGATCAAGGTAACTGCTACTTGTAACACTGTCACTGACTTGTCATGTTAATACATTAACTGATGACTGAATATGTGGATGTGGCTGACTATTTTATCTTTTTATTTCCAGAACATTGTCCATGAGCTCAGGATTACTAACCAGGTGATCTACTTGAACCCGCCAATTGAAGACTGCCGCTACAAGCTCTACCAGGAGATGTTTGCTTGGAAGACGGTCATCCTTTCTCTGCCCAGAATCCAGAGCCAGAGATACCAGGTTGGGATCGTTTGTTTTCACTGCAAAGGATTTGTGATGACATGTGGGATAAATGGCAATCCAAACACTTGAAATTAGTCAAGGGTTCCAGTCTTGGACATTTCTAACTCAGATCTCTGGGTTTCAGAGGCCTTTATCTAAGCCAGTTTGTCGTTCCTCATCAGGTGGGTGTCCATTACGAGCTCTCAGAGGAGGAGAAGTTTTACCGTAATGCCCTGACCAGGATGCCGGATGGTCCTGCAGCATTGGAGGAAGCCTACAATGCAGTGGAGGACATCGTCAATGAGGTTGAGCAGTATGTAAAGGTAAGATCCACCTTCTTTCAAAATAAAAGAATAGAACTTCTTGTTTAATGCTGATTCAGCAAGACAAATATTGTTTTTGATTTTGAACAGTGTCACTTTTGATTATTGCCGCTCTTTCTCTCCCCTGTCCAGGTGTGGCTGCAGTACCAGTGCCTGTGGGACATGCAAGCTGAAAACATCTACAACCGTCTTGGTGAAGACCTCACCAAGTGGCAGGCCCTGCTGGTGCAGATCCGAAAAGCACGAGGAACGTTTGACAATGCTGAGACTCGTAAAGAGTTTGGGCCTGCGGTCATCGACTACGGCAAGGTACAAACCTGACAGCTTCAGCTGTTTTTATTTTCTCAAGAGACAACCTTAATAATTTATAACCAAAATGTCAAACTTTGTATTTTTTTTAACCTTTTATCATAAAGATTCATCATAAATCATATTTATCATAAATCCTTTTTTTATTTGTGCATGTTTAATCTGAAGGAAGCTTTTTTTTCTTGTGCAAAGTAAAATATTTTGTGTTTTGTGAGCTTTGTATTTGATATTAATATTTGATGTTGCCAACAGGTTCAGTCTAAGGTGAACTTGAAGTATGACTCCTGGCACAAAGAAGTCCTCAGCAAGTTTGGCCAGATGCTCGGCCAAAACATGCAGGACTTCCATTCCCAGATCTCCAAGGTAATACATGATGAGAAAAATCTGGCAGCTACCTAGTTGTTTTGATATAAAAAACTGAAACAGTAGTGGCTTTTGAAACAAATTTATCCATTTATTATTATTTTTACTGTCCTCATCAGTCCCGGCAAGATCTTGAGCAACATTCTGTGGACACGGCCAGCACCTCGGATGCTGTTAACTTCATAACATACGTCCAGACCCTGAAACGCAAGATCAAACAATTTGAGAAAAATGTGGAGGTAAGTGCTCTGATGTATCTATTATCCTCTTTCTCTCCTTAGTGCTTTGTCTTAAAATACATAGCAGCCCTAATATTGTCCCACCATTTTACTTGCAGTTATTCCGCAATGGACAGCGTCTGCTGGAAAAGCAAAGATTCCAGTTCCCTCCGTCTTGGCTCTACATTGACAACATCGAAGGTGAATGGGGTGCATTCAGTGACATAATGAAGCGCAAGGACACTGCTATCCAGCAGCAGGTAGCCAACCTTCAGATGAAGATTGTCCAAGAGGACAAAGCTGTGGAAAACCGCACCACTGACTTGCTCAATGACTGGGAGAAGACTAAACCAGTCGCAGTAAGAGAAACTCACATTTTATAAAAGTTGAAATAGTTGAACAATATCAATCTTTCATATGATTTATAGTGTGAAGAATGACGCCCTTAATGCTAAACTTTACAGGGAAAACCTATTTTAACCATTAGATTATATTGTTATATCCCACATTAATTAAAAATCTACTTGTGTCTCTCACTCACAAATTATTTCACCAGGGTAACCTGCGTCCTGAAGAGGCCCTTCAATCTCTGACGATCTATGAAGGCAACTTTGGCCGTCTTAAGGTTGAAAGGGAAAAGTGTGCCCGAGCCAAGGAGGCGCTGGAGCTCACTGACACTGGTCTGCTCAGTGGCAGTGAAGAGAGAGTACAGGTAATGTCTGAATGCATTCATAGAAATGTTGATTTTTTTTTTCTGCATTATATTAAAGAAGTATAGATATTAGTAAAGAAGTAACTTTCGAAGAGATGTTGTCTCAAGGCTCCTTCCTACCTTTGGTGTGATTTGTAGGTGGCACTGGAGGAGCTGCATGACCTGAAAGAGGTTTGGTCTGAGCTGTCGAAAGTCTGGGAGCAGATCGACCAAATGAAAGAACAGCCATGGGTTTCTGTGCAGCCTCGCAAGGTACAGAAGAACCAGCAATCTCCACAGTCTTGCATCGTGTTGCTCTCGTCAACTCCTGCTTGAACTTAAACCATGTCTGCATTTTGAATATTCAGCTACGCCAGAGTCTAGATGCTCTTCTGAACCAGCTGAAGAATTTCCAAGCAAGACTGAGACAGTATGCCTCCTACGAGTATGTCCAGAGGCTGCTCAAGGGATACTTGAAGGTATTTATTTTCAGACTAAATGGAAGTTTTGGTTCAAAGAAAAAAAAAACATTTGTCCAACTTGCCCTTTGTTTTCACTCTAGGTGAACATGTTGGTGATTGAGCTCAAATCTGAGGCACTGAAGGACCGCCACTGGAAGCAGTTGATGAAGCGCCTGCATGTGAACTGGGTGCTGTCAGAGCTGACGCTGGGGCAGATCTGGGATGTAGATCTACAGAAGAATGAGATGGTGGTGAAGGATGTTCTCCTGGTGGCGCAGGGTGAGATGGCTTTGGAGGAATTCCTTAAACAGGTGAGGAGACAGGGTTGTTGAGAGTGCTGTAACAGAGTTCTGTCTGTGAGCAGTTTCCACTTTCTGTGATTTTTACTGATAGCTGAGACGATTTTGATTTTCAGATCCGTGAAGTGTGGAACTCGTATGAGCTGGACCTGGTGAATTACCAGAACAAGTGTCGTCTGATCAGAGGCTGGGATGATCTTTTCAACAAAGTCAAAGAACACATCAACAGCGTGTCTGCAATGAAGTTGTCTCCTTACTACAAAGTAAACCGTTTTCCATTTTCAGTTCATTTAAACAACACATATTTTCACATAATTAAAATCCGTAACTGCATTAACATTGTTCTTCATTTCCATCCAAGGTGTTTGAGGAAGACGCCCTGAGCTGGGAAGACAAGCTGAATCGCATCATGGCTCTGTTTGACGTTTGGATTGATGTCCAGCGTCGCTGGGTGTATCTGGAAGGCATCTTCACCGGCAGCGCTGACATCAAACATCTGCTGCCCGTAGAAACCCAGAGATTTCAGAGGTAAACTTCCTCTATGTTAGCACGGTGAAATCTGACTGAAAACGCCATATTAGTACAACAAACCCATGTTCACAGTGTGCATTGGTTCATGTTTGCTTCTTATTCAATGCAGCAAAAACATTTCCTGTCTCTGTGTTACAGCATCAGCACCGAGTTCTTGGCACTGATGAAGAAGGTGACAAAGTCTCCTTTAGTGATGGACGTGTTAAACATCCAGGGAGTGCAGAGGTCTCTGGAGCGTTTGGCTGACCTGCTGGGAAAAATTCAGAAAGCCCTCGGAGAATACCTGGAGAGGGAGAGATCTTCATTCCCCAGGTGCATAGACTTAGTACATAGATTAATGTTGTGCTGATGGAAACACATAAAGGTTAAAGATGCTTAAATCTTTTTTTTTTTTATCTGTTTTTCTTTCTTTTTTTTCTCCCTTTTTTCCTATTTTTCCCCCTTTTTGTTCTTTTTTTGATGATAATTAAATCTATGATCTTTTGTGGTCGACAGGTTCTACTTCGTGGGAGACGAAGACCTGCTTGAGATTATTGGCAACAGCAAGAATGTGGCAAAACTCCAGAAGCACTTCAAAAAGATGTTTGCTGGTGTCTCCAGCATCCTGCTCAACGAGGACAACACAGAGGTGCTGGGTATCTCCTCACGTGAGGGCGAGGAGGTTCTCTACAAAACGCCGGTGTCCATCACAGAGCACCCGAAAATCAACGAGTGGCTGACGCTGGTGGAGAAGGAGATGAGAGTGACGCTGGCCAAGCTGCTCGCAGAGTCCGTCACTGAGGTCACAGGCTTCAACAAAGGCACAGCCATCGACCTGAACCAGTACATCACTTGGATTGATCGTTACCAGGTTGGCATAGAGAGCGATATGGTTGCACACACTCAACAACTAATGCTGTGGAAATGCATTTTTACAGACATTACTGTGTTAATTCTACTTTATATTTGCTCCATAGGCCCAGCTGGTGGTTCTCTCCACCCAAATTGCCTGGTCTGAGAACATCGAGTCTGCTCTGACCACCATCTCTGGAGGCGGGGACATGTCACCCATGCAGGGAGTTCTGTCAAATGTGGAGGCCACTCTCAACGTGTTGGCTGACACCGTGCTGATGGAGCAGCCTCCACTCCGCAGGAGGAAGCTGGAGCACCTGGTCAGAGGGTTTTCTCCCCTCCATCCAAAAATGAATTTAACTGTATTTTATCCTGAACTGTCTGAAATCCGTCTTTTAATCCATTCTTAGATCACCGAAATGGTGCACCAGCGCGATGTGACCAGGACTCTGATCAAGAACAAGATTGACAACCCCAAATCCTTTGAGTGGCTCAGCCAGATGCGCTTCTACTTTGACCCCAAGCAGACAGATGTTCTGCAGCAGCTGTCCATTCAGATGGCCAATGCAAAGTTCAACTATGGCTTTGAGTACCTTGGTGTTCAGGACAAGCTTGTCCAGACCCCACTGACAGACCGTTGCTACCTCACCATGACCCAGGCTCTGGAGGCTCGTCTTGGAGGGTCACCATTTGGTATGAAAGTTGAATGATGCTTTTCCTTTTTCATTCTAAAGAAGATGTAGAGTTTTGTCTTTAAAGGAGAAAAAGTGCTGCATACTGAACACTGAGCAGACTGAATTTATTCACCATCTAGGACCTGCTGGCACAGGAAAGACTGAGTCAGTGAAAGCCCTTGGTCACCAGCTTGGCCGCTTTGTCTTAGTCTTCAACTGTGATGAAACGTTCGACTTCCAGGTATGCCTGTAAAAGTGTGTATTCCTAGTTCAACTGTTTTTGTAACCAAGACCTTCACAAACCATAAAATATTCCAAGTGTTTAACTGATTAAACTGCTTGTCTGTCAGTGTTTGTTAGCATCCTGATTTGTTTCCCTTGTGCTTTAGGCCATGGGTCGCATCTTCGTGGGTCTGTGCCAGGTTGGAGCCTGGGGCTGCTTTGACGAGTTCAATCGTCTGGAAGAGAGGATGCTGTCTGCTGTTTCCCAGCAGGTCCAGTACATCCAGGTGGCCTTGAGGGAGCATAGCAACCCCAACAGAGACAGAAGTATGTATAAGTGTTTCAAGCCCATCGTGACAAAAATATCCGTAAATATAAATATCTAAATGGAAGAACGTTGACACAAAAACATTGATTATGTTTAAATGTTTAAACCAGAAATTTAAAAAAATCATCTCCAGCTTCATATTGTGTGATAGGGGAGTTATATGTAGACACTATAGCATCATTGTAACAACCATGGATCACCGTTCCAGGCGTGCCTGTCACTACGGAGCTCTTGAACAAGCAGGTGAAGGTGAGCCCAGACATGGCCATCTTCATCACCATGAACCCTGGCTATGCGGGCCGCTCAAACCTGCCCGACAATCTGAAGAAGCTCTTCCGCAGTTTGGCCATGACAAAGCCCGACCGTCAGCTCATTGCACAGGTCATGCTCTACTCTCAAGGTTTCCGAACAGCTGAGATCCTTGCCAAGAAGATTGTACCCTTTTTCAAGTATGTATGATATTTGGAAAAAGTTCAAAGGATTTAGAAATGGTGTTCTGCTCTGGTGCTTCATCTTTTGCTTTTTTATTGCAGACTGTGTGATGAGCAGCTTTCATCCCAGAGTCACTATGACTTTGGGCTCCGAGCCCTCAAGAGTGTGCTGATCAGTGCTGGCAATGTGAAGCGTGAGCGCATCCAGAAAATCAAAAGGGAGAAGAACGAGCGTGGAGAGGATGTTGATGAGAACGAGATTGCTGAGAACCTTCCTGAACAGGAGGTGATGAAACCACAGCTTCATTTATGAGTTTTCAGTATTGAGTTTGTATGGGGTTTTTGGCAGCATTCTTTGTTTTTTTCATGTGCTTTAGATCCTGATCCAGAGCGTGTGTGAGACCATGGTCCCCAAGCTGGTGGCTGAAGACATCCCTCTGCTGTTCAGCTTGCTGTCAGATGTCTTCCCTGGAGTTCAGTACCACCGTGGGGAGATGACTGCCCTGAGGGAGGAGCTGAAGAAAGTCTGTGCTGAGATGTACCTCACCTACGGGGATGGTGATGATGTCGGCAGCATGTGGGTGGAGAAGGTATGAAAATAAGACTGTTAACATGCCTCCGTGTGGTGTTTACCGTTAGTGTTAGTTTGCTACAGTGTGATGTGCTGATCAAGGTGAGTTCAACTTTCAATCAATTAAATTCTTCCAGGTGCTGCAGCTGTACCAGATCACACAGATCAACCATGGTCTGATGATGGTGGGCCCATCAGGCAGTGGCAAGACGATGGCATGGAGGGTGCTGCTGAAAGCCCTGGAGAGGCTGGAGGGTGTTGAAGGTGTGGCCCACATTATTGACCCCAAGGCTATTAGCAAAGACCACCTGTATGGAACCCTGGACCCCAACACTCGCGAATGGACAGACGGCTTGTTCACACACATCCTCAGAAAGTGAGTTCAGCTTAATGATGGTTTTAGATTGCAGACATATTCGGTGAAGTTGGGAAAACTAAAATATTTCAAAACAATTTTCTTTTGATTTCAGGATTATTGACAATGTTCGAGGGGAACTTCAGAAGCGTCAGTGGATCATCTTCGATGGTGACGTCGACCCAGAGTGGGTTGAAAATCTGAACTCTGTGTTGGATGACAACAAACTGCTCACACTGCCAAATGGAGAGCGTCTCAGCTTGCCACCAAACGTAAGAGCAAAGTATTTCAACATATCTATTTTTTAAATATTTTTTTCTGGCTTTTAGTCTGAACGTCGTTTCGTTTACTTTGTCTTTCCAGGTGCGCGTGATGTTTGAAGTGCAGGATCTGAAGTATGCCACTCTGGCCACTGTGTCTCGCTGTGGCATGGTCTGGTTCAGTGAGGATGTCCTGAGCACTGACATGATCTTCAACAACTTCCTGGCTCGTATTCGTAGCATCCCGTTAGATGAGGGAGAGGATGAAGCTCAGCGCAAGAGGAAGGGGACAGAGGATGAGGAGGAGGCTGCTTCCCCGATGCTGCAGGTAATTAAAGAGCAGAAAATTCCCCCTAAAAACACAAAGCTGCTCGAACATGTCCTCTTCACCGGTGTTCTACTCTGTGCTTTAAATAGATTCAGAGAGACGCTGCAGCAATCCTCCAGCCGTACTTCACCTCCACTGGTCTCGTGATCAAGGCCTTGGAGCATGCTTCTAAGATGGAGCACATCATGGACTTCACTCGGCTGCGCTGTCTGGGCTCTTTGTTCTCAATGCTGCACCAGGCCTGCCGTAATGTGGCTCTGTACAACAACAACCACCCCGACTTCCCAATGCCAATTGATCAGCTGGAGCGATACATGCAGGTAAGGTTTTACTTTTTGTAGTTTTTAAAGGCACATTTTACAAATGCATCAAATTAATTGCTTTAAAATGTGTTTATCATTATTTCTTTGCAGAGGTATGTGATCTACGCCGTCCTCTGGTCCTTCTCTGGCGATGGCCGTTTGAAGATGAGGGCAGAGCTTGGGGAATACATCCGTCGCATCACCACTGTGCCCCTCCCCACTGCTCCCAACGTCCCCATCATTGACTATGAGGTACAGCTTATTTATGAGGCGATACAGGTTTATTATTTTGAACCAGGAGTGAGTAAAAGAAAACAGAGGTTACTCAAGTCTTCTGTTTTTAAAAGAGTGATTGTTTTGATTTTTGTTTTTAAGGTGTGCATCTCAGGAGAGTGGCAGTCCTGGCAGGGCAAGGTGCCCCAGATTGAAGTAGAGACCCACAAGGTGGCATCTCCAGACGTTGTGGTTCCAACCCTGGACACAGTTCGACATGAAGCTTTGCTTTACACCTGGCTGGCTGAGCACAAGCCACTAGTGCTGTGTGGACCTCCTGGTTCTGGAAAGACCATGACCCTGTTCAGTGCTCTCAGGGCTTTGCCTGATATGGAGGTGAGAGAAGCCAGATTGATGCTAGGTTGAACCTGAACTGAAAATGGAAACTGAAAACTGAAATCGGATATATATAATTTGTGTTGTTCTTTAGATAAAATTATTTAAGTAACAGTTTTAATTATAGATATTTGGAATTTCTTAATTTTACCCTCTCCACCAGGTTGTTGGTCTGAACTTCTCCAGCGCCACCACTCCAGAGCTGCTGCTGAAAACTTTTGACCACTATTGCGAGTACCGCCGCACCCCCAACGGTGTGGTCCTTGCCCCAGTTCAGCTGGGCAAATGGCTTGTGTTGTTTTGTGATGAGATCAACCTGCCGGACATGGACAAGTATGGCACGCAGAGGGTCATCTCTTTCCTCAGACAGGTGTGATACGCTGTCCATCCCTCACACAACCACAGCTGTATTTTTGTGCTGCATTCTGTAGATATTCGACTAGTAATAGAAAGTATACTCACAGAAGTGCCATGTTTTTATCTTTTTATAGATGGTTGAACATGGAGGTTTCTATCGCACCTCCGACCAGACTTGGGTGAAGCTGGAAAGGATTCAGTTTGTTGGAGCCTGTAATCCTCCCACTGATCCTGGCAGGAAGCCTCTCACACACAGGTGCAGTACTCTGAATTTGCACTTGATTTGAGTAAAATGTCTAAAATTGTGATGAGTAAAATTCTCCATGATGGGGGCGTTGGACAAACAATACTTTGCACATGAAAGTCCTAACAGTGGGCATGTTATGCTTTGCTCTCACTAGGTTCCTTCGCCATGTTCCTGTGGTGTATGTGGACTATCCAGGCGCTGCTTCTCTCACCCAGATTTACGGAACCTTTAACCGCGCCATGCTGCGCCTCATTCCTTCACTGCGAACATACGCTGAGCCTCTTACTGCTGCAATGGTTGAGTTCTACACCATGTCTCAGGTAGAGAGATTTCTTTCTGATTTGTGTTCACTAGAACTGGGTATCACTCCTAATTTCCTGAATCGAATCTATTCGATTCACAAGTGCAAAAATGTATTCGATTTCGATTAATTTCGATTCAATATCTATTCATTTTCAGATATTCATGTCAAATATTTCTTGAATATTAGGCATTCACAGATGGCAATTTTTATGAAACACTGAAGCAACCTTTCAACAGTTTGTATTTTATATACATTTAATATTCATATTTTAATAAAAAAAATATCCAGAAGCACTGGCATGTCACATACAGTATAGGACTGTAACATTTATTTGTGAAAATAA
>JBBDHI010000021.1:13805706-13815931 GCA_037177115.1 Craterocephalus stercusmuscarum | reverse complement strand
TGTTTGATTGAAAAAAGTATTTGCCTTGAAATGTAAATGGTTCAATCCATTTTGGTCAGTGGGTTTAAATATGTCCTTTGATTTCTACAAACTTTCTAAGAATATGTCCTGTTTTTAAAAAAGAAATACAAAAAGCCACTCTGTATAGCTAATAGTTTCTGCTCAATGTGTTTTTTACGCTTGTTCGTTCTGTCTTTCCAGGCTGCTGACTTGAGCAAGCCAATAGACAAACGCATTTACAAGGGAACACAGCCCACTTGTCATGACTTCAACCACCTCACAGCGACAGCGGAGAGCGTGTCCTTGCTGGTAGGTTTCTCAGCAGGACAGGTACAGCTCATTGACCCCATTAAGAAGGAGACAAGCAAGCTCTTCAATGAGGAGGTAGGTCCCTGAAGGACATGGGTTTGATTAAAATTCATCCTCTTCTATTTGTGACTCAGTTTTCACTTTTAATTTGTCTCTAAATTATTTATTGTACAGTTATTCATGTGGTGTCTTATCTTCCAAACATGCATATTTTTAAGCCTTTGCTGCTGCAAAGGTATTGCATGTCATTTTGTCCTACATAATTTAAAAGCTATATGCTTTGGTAAGAACTTTAAGCAATATGCAACACGCATCAGATGTGTAGAAATGACTGTGTGCACTTATTTCAAGTCTAAAAGCTTTTGACTGAAATCAAAGAAAAGCAAGCATTTTCCTCATGATGATGAATAAACCTGCTTGCAAGTTAGAAGCCAAAGTAAGAATAGACTGCTCACAATGTTTAAAAATTTCATAAAGGCAATGAAAAAAGTGTCTCTTTCCTTCACCGTGGATGTCTGAAGCTGTGAGGAACATAAAAATAAATTTGGCCAGCTTTCACAGATTGATTAAATCATTAATATGACTTCTTAAAATAGCTTGCGTTTTCATCCTTAAGACTGTTTTAAAAAATAATCTTACCAAGTGTCCAGATAAGTTTAGTTTCACATTGTGATTGTGGAATATCGATTTCAGACTGATGTTGATTAATACATTTTTTTTTCTCCTCTTATTTCCATCCACTTTCCTTTTCTGCTTCCCAAACCTCAACCTTCTTTCTCGTTTCCCAGAGATTGATAGACAAGTCCAGAGTAACATGTGTGAAATGGGTGCCAGGCTCTGAGAGTCTGTTTCTAGTCTCTCATGCCAGTGGAAATATGTACCTGTACAACGTGGAGCATACCTGCGGCACCACAGCGCCACACTACCAGCTGCTCAAACAGGGGGAGAACTACTCTGTGCACACTTGCAAGAGTAAATCAACACGAAACCCCCTACTGAAATGGACAGTGGGTGAGGGGGCTCTGAATGAGTTTGCCTTCTCTCCAGATGGGAAATTCCTCGCTTGCGTGAGCCAAGATGGCTTCCTTAGGGTGTTCAACTTTGATGCTGTCGAGCTCCATGGAACCATGAAGAGCTATTTCGGCGGCTTATTGTGTGTGTGTTGGAGCCCTGATGGAAAGTACATAGTTGCAGGTGGAGAGGACGATCTAGTGACTGTGTGGTCGTTCTTGGACTGCAGAGTCATTGCCCGAGGTCACGGTCACAAGTCGTGGGTGAGTGTGGTGGCATTTGACCATTACACCACCAGTGTGGAGGAGAGTGACCCGATGGAGTTCAGTGGCAGCGATGAGGACTTCCAGGATCAGATGATCCACTTTGGGCGAGACCGAGCTAACAGCACTCAGTCTCGTCTTTCTAAGCGCAACTCAACAGACAGCCGGCCTGTTAGTGTAACATACCGATTTGGCTCAGTGGGCCAGGACACTCAGCTGTGCCTATGGGACCTCACTGAGGACATCCTTTTCCCCCATCTTCCACTTTCACGGACACGGACACATACTAACGTGATGAATGCTACTAGTCCTCCTGCAGGCGCTACAATAATCACTAACACCTCTAGTAACACTACTAATGGAAACAACAGTGGTGCCAATACTCCTGGCATTAACTCCCTCTCTACGACGTTACCACGCTCCAACAGCCTCCCCCATTCAGCTGGCACTACAACAGCAAACAGTACCAACAAGGCTGGCAGTGGTGGCGGGGGAATCGGCAGTGGTATAATGGACAGTGCCATTGCTACAGGTGTGAGTAAGTTTGCCACACTTTCACTCCATGATCGAAAGGAGCGCCATCACGAGAAGGACCACAAACGCAACCACAGCATGGGTCACATCAGCAGCAAGAGCAGTGACAAGCTCAACCTCCTGACAAAAACCAAAACAGACCCTGCTAAGACTCTGGGCACTCTGCTGTGCCCTCGTATGGAGGATGTGCCCCTTCTTGAGCCACTCATCTGTAAAAAAATAGCACACGAGAGACTGACTGTACTCATATTTTTAGAGGACTGTTTAGTGACTGCTTGTCAGGAGGGATTTATTTGCACATGGGCGAGGCCAGGCAAAGTGGTAAGTTCTTTTTAACATAGGAAATGTGGGGAAGATTAAGTGATAACATTGCCTGTCAGTCCGTAGATATAATCTGAAGGTATACAAAAACTGTTGACATTTTGCAATAGAAGTTTTAGCTTTTTCTGGTTAAGTTGTCTCTACAAGCAGGCAAGTAATAAGTTTTAAACATTTGGGACTTTGTTTCATGTGCATCTGCTTAATTCAATTGTTTAACATGTCTAGGGTTCAAATATACTACAGCCCATGCTATAAAAAGAAGTTAATGTTTATATAATCCATTCTGTGAGGTAAAAGAAGACATTAACCCATATGAAATCTTTTCATTGGTTCATAATCATCCCACACTACATAGTCAACAAGTCATCTACATACATTCTCACATTGAGGGTCGGGTTCTGCTAGCCAGTTCAGTTTAGATCCAGTCCCTGGTCAGCAAAATTCCCAGCTCTAAGCTTGGCAGCTAAGACATCTGCTGAACTTTGTCTCCTGTTTTTCTTTCTTTTAAAAAACGTTTTTATTTCCCCTTTCTTTGTCCTTCCCTTGCAAAGACAAATAATCAAAATATGCAAGTGACGTTAGCAGTTTTTCTCTTATAGCCACATCCTCCTTTGGGTAAAATGATGCATGACTGTATCAAATAATACTAAATCAGTAACAGCTGTGTTTGTACTCGGTTATTAACTGCTATCTTGCGAAGACTAAAATTTAGAAATTGAGGTAATCATTTGGTGTTAAAGGTAATGTTATAACTGCCATCTCAATGCATCATTATTGGTAAGAAATCAACTGAGATCTCAGTTCTCATTACTGGGGAATATTGTGGATGGGCAAGTGCAGTTAATTCTTGAATTGATAAAATCATTACCACTAAAAGCCCACATAGCTTTTGATTGTTGAAAAATGGATTAAAACCATATAAACTGAAGTCTTAATTTACCTTCCAATATTCAAATAAAACTTGATTAAATTTGTGAAAATTATTAATCAATTTCTTTTAATAAACAGATTTGATGAAATGCAGGTGAACTCTAACCCTGCCCACATTCCAGCTCATTATGCAAATTGCGCTATGATTCCCCGCACAGCTCCTTGCTTGCTTAAAGCTATGTGTATGTAAACTTTGGTGCACTTTCCTTTTGTCTGTGTTTGGGTGATATTCATCAGAATGAGCACGTAACATTCTGGATGGAGAATACATCAAAATGCCTGTATTGGCTTATTTTTGTAGCAGAGAAATTGTTCTAAAGAAATTGTGACTACTTGAATTAAATGGTTGTAGAAATAGTATAATTCAGAGTAGGAACCACCCAGTTATAAGATATCTGAAAATGCATGATTGTGAGGATGAAGATGAATAGAAATGCAATGAAGGAAGTTTGTGCTGAAATACTTTTTGAAGGTGATTAGAGGAAATGATTGGTGCAGTCATGTACAAAAGAAGTGCCTTGATCAGGAAAACCCTTAATAAAAATATTAGTCTCACAGGCTTCAAATTTAATGGATGGGACTGGGATTTGTAAAGTTGAAGCCTTTTTTTTCCTTTCTTTTTTTACTGAGCTGCTTGTTGCTTGATTTTGCTGCAGTATGTGGACTTTCCCAATGCAAATCTCCTTGTTTTCCTTTTTCCAGGGTTTATTGTCATCCCAAAACCAAGCCAGCTCTCCCAGTGGAACAGTAGTATAGCCACAATTTTTCTGCTGCTAAAGAACCCTGCAACCCAGAGTCTGATGCTGCTCTTCACCCTGCAAGCATTGCAAGTTTTCCTTTTATTTTCTACCCTTCCCTATCCCAGTTTTGTTGATGGTTTTTCTTTTATTGTTTGAGTCACTTGACTTAGAGGAGAAATGAAAACAGGAAAAGGTGTGGTGCAATTATTGACTATTGCGCTATTGTTTTGTTCTCTGGAGTTTTAACACATTTTAGGTTTTTTAAAAAAATCTTTTGTCAGATCTCATCAGACTGTTATCAGAATTAAGGCTTGGCTTTGATAGATGCAAACCAGACAATTGTGGCTTGAGAATAAAAGGATAGTTTATTAAATTTTTATATTCCCTTTACCCCCTTTTTTAAACCTTATGATTAACCATGTGTAGGTTGAGGGCTGCTGACTAAAATATGAAATTTTAAATAACTCTCCTTTTTTGATCAAGTGCGTGAGCATCTGAAAAAATTGCATCCATCTACATTGACCACCACTTCTCTTTTCTTGAGTAGAATCTCCCCATTTGATGACTTTGCACTGATTTTGTTAGATATTTCTTTTTTTTGTTTTGTTTTTATAACTACTCGAATGGAACAAAAGAGAGTTGAGGACTGCCTTGTTGCACTCGGCTTTAACATCCTCAGTCTTGAAATCTGAATCTATAAAGCTGGATGCTGCAATCATAGTCTTTTTAAAGAGAAAAAAAAGGTTTGCACTTAAATTAGTTTATTAGAAGAAAATGGCTTTACATTTTTGGGTGTGCTCAGAACTCACAGAAGGCTAATACAGTAGGTGAAGAAAATGATAAAAACTATTAAAACCTTTATCTATTGAGCATTTATTTTAATATAATTTCAGATTCAAATCTGCTCTGTATCATAATGTGTATATTGTAATTAAT
Source organism: Craterocephalus stercusmuscarum (assembly GCA_037177115.1). NCBI lineage: Eukaryota > Metazoa > Chordata > Actinopteri > Atheriniformes > Atherinidae > Craterocephalus > Craterocephalus stercusmuscarum. Next base: position 13,810,887 of record JBBDHI010000021.1, on the reverse strand, counting down.
TGATTTGATGGGGGCCTAAGCAAACTACCATTATTCCAGTGGAAGTTTTGTCATTGATAGTTATATTTCTAAAGCCTAAAGTATACATATTAATAATATTAAAATAATCTTGAATACACTGTTTTCTGCTCTTTTTTTTGTGCACCTTCATATATTTGCATAACCAACCTGCAGTGTTTCTAAACATGCCAGATTACTACAGAGAAAAGACTTTGGAGTGGAAGTCAATGAAACTCAGGAAGTCAGGTAAACAGCAAATATGTCTGAAGCCTTTCTTCAACTTGATATTGCTGTGTGTTGCCTCAACCACAAAATACTTCAAGAATAGGTATCACATTACCTTTTCCAGAAATGAATTTTAATAAACTGTAACAGGAGACATTACAGATGCCAGCGTGAGACTTGAAATTCAGTTGCTTAATCTTTCCCATTTGATGCTAATGCACTTTTAACATGTTTGTAGTTTGATCATTGCTTTAAAGGAGCTATACCCGATTTCACGTCCGGCTAGTTTAGTTAGGGATAGCGGCTAGTTTTTTTTTTTAGCTTTGGTGTGAGTGACGCTCTTTCTTTGCCAATGGGGTTAACTTTCGTGACTTCCAGATCCCTAGGGGAACGCTCTCACTGGCTGATCAGAATCCGGACGTTCCGAAAGTTAACCTCATTGGCAGAGAAAGACCGTCATGCTAAAGCTAAAAAAACTAGCCGCTATTGCTAGCTAAACTAGCCAGATGTGAAACAATCTAGTTTTGAAGAAAATTTTGGAATACTAAATATGAATAAATTACAGTTTTATTAACATTTTTGTGTTACATTTGTGATCAAGTATCTGACTCAACATTTGTCCAGTCTGTAATCAGTGTGTATAGTAATATACACAGTATAGTATTATAAACATTTCCCATTATGGATCAAGAAATGTGCCTTTTCATCACATCTGCAACGCGATCTCATGGTGTGACTATTTTCTGAGTGTGTTCACTGTTGACTTTTGTTCAAGAGGACTACTGCCCATGAAACCGGTTTGGCCTGAGCACTTCAGTCACATGTTAGAATCTCTGTTTATAGTTTTTATCTAAATGGGTCTTTGTTGGCATTGGGCTTTTCACGTTCATGATTTCCATCTTTGAATCTCAGTGGATTAATTTAAATGAATATGGAACCTTTGAATATTTCCCACCAGGCAATAAATGTGTTTGTCGGATTTATTTCACTCATTTCATCTGCTTGCATTCATGATCTCGTTCTTTCAGCAACTACCTGCAGGTTGTGACCGTAGATGCGGGTAGGAACGTATATTGGAGGGTAAATCGAGTGTTTCAATTTTTGGCTCGGCTCCTTTGGAGCGACAGACAGATACAGAGTCTGTATCACTGCACTCAGCCGTCTGTTGATCTCTTGCTCTGTCCTTCCCACACTCCTTAACAAAACCCCGAAATACTTGAACTCCACCACTTGCCAGTACACTACTTCCAACTCCAGAGGAAACTCCACCCTTTTCTGGCTGAAGACCATGGTCTTGGATGTGGAGGTGTTGATTCTCATCTCAGCTGCTTCACATTCAGCTGTGAATCGCTTCAGTGAGAGCTGGAGATCACGACCCGATGAAGACTACATCATCTGCAGAAAGCCAAGACAGTCCTGAGGCCACCAGACTAGATCCCCTCAACATCTATTAACATAACTTAAAAAATCTTTATAATGAAACCCCCAGGAAATGAATTATCTGGGTACTGGACTTTTCTGATCCTCAGAAGCGTATGCTGACATTCAAGTCATTACCTACAGTACTAATACATGGGTTTAAATGTCACAATGCAGTGGAAATTTGGATTCACAAAAGGCTACTTTTCAACAGTGGACTCTTTTCAGAGCTTAGTAATGTAACCCCCTTTTTTAAATATGACTTGCAATTGAAAATGTTGTTCACTGATATTAAAAGGCTGTCTGTCATTAAACTCATTCATCATTTGTATTTTTAAGGGCCCAGACTTAAAATGGATTTTAAATTGTTACAAACATGACTAGGACAGCTAAAATAAAACAAAATTATACTAGTAATTTCATACTATTATACATTGTGTTTTTGGAGAAATCACTTAGAATTTCATCATAATCAGGTTAAATTGGTTTTTCACTTCAAACTGTTAAGAAACAGGACGTTTTACTTGGACTTTTTTTTATTTACAAGCATGCTTTACAGATAAGTGTCGATCCTATGCATATTGTCCTCAAATATCTGTTCAGTAGGCCTGTCCTGTTTGAAGAGCCAATTTCTTTGGCTTTCAGATGTCCCTGTGTTTCCGATCCAGAGGTGGCATATAGTAAGCCTTGAAAGCTGTGCGATGCGACTCATCCCGGGGCTGTGAAGAGAGGAAATGCAGCCTGAATGGTAAATCTGAACACATTGAAAAGCATTAGCAAGGCACTTCTTTCCTTTTCTCTATTAGCAAAAAACATAATTTCCAAAGAATTTCCTAATTAATAACAAACGTGTTACACTACAATTGTGCATTTGCCACTGTAAAATTTTGGGAGTCCTAATCAAATGTTATGTAAGCGGGCTAATGTCTTGAGTAGACCTGCCATATTTACCTTGGTCAGCTGTGACTGGCACTTCTTTGACGCTATAGCTGGCAGTGTTGCTTTATGTGTGACTGTAAAAGAAGGAAGAGTGGAGACTGGGAATGAGATCTCCGGTCCTGGTGCAGCCATGTTGAGTTTGGGCAGCTCTGCTGGGCAGGGTGGGGCGTTCCGTTTGAGGAGTGGCTCTGCTACATGCTTCATATTGTGCTAAAGAGAAAAAGTAAACTGGTTTTGAGCATTTAACTTCAGATCAATCTAACAACGAATGGTGAAATCTGGACTTACGCTCATTAAGGGGGTCTGTCTTATGTGTCTTCCTCTCAGCTGTTTACCAAGTCTAGTTGGTCGCCAGATCTGCTCCAAGGAGTTTTGCATCACAGGACCCCCTACTCCATCCAAAGTTCCAGAAACTCTGTGAAGAGTCTCTGCTGTATTCTCTGCCATCCTGTTTTTTGTTAGAAAAGGACAAAAAGTCTGAACGCCCACTGTTCTTTTGGACGATAGTTCATCTCCAACTCAAGTCATTCCTCAGTTTAAACATTTGTTTTAAAGCCTGTCATTTAAGAGAGATAAACAGTTTCTTTTAGATCGAAGTAAAGTTAAGCACGTCACCTGATTTCCCTAAAGTATGTGTGCTTCAGGGATGTTTCTGCTGTGATGCGCTCATCAGGGTCATAAGCAAGCATCTGATAAAGCATTGAGAGAGCTGGAGCTGAGCAGTTCGGGATTAAGCGTGAGATGCCAGTGCCTTTTTTGGGTGGGAAGTTGAAATGCATCGCTCTAGATCTGCCGCACATTAAGACAAAACAACAGGTTTTGCTTTCATGTACATTTCCATTTCACACGTGCTGCTTCTGTTAGGACATGTTGAAGAATAAACACCTACTTCTTGAACTTTTGGAGTACACTTTGATCCGGTGTCCCTAACACATCATGGATCTTGGCAACTTGGTCCAACTCACTGGATCCAGGGAAGAGAGGATTTAAGCTGCAACATGAAATCACTGTTAGAGCACAACTATTTTTTTATAGCTTTGAAAACACATTTATCCATGCATGTGGGCAGATATGATCAAATTATACAAATGTATTCAAAGAAGGGGAAATGTGGACTCTGTGAAATGAAAGTTTTGAGTGCAACAGGTGAAAAGGCCTTCGTAAATACCTCATGATTTCAAAGAAGACACAACCAGCACTCCAGATGTCCATTTTTAGGCTGTAATACCCATCGGTGAGGAGGCATTCTGGGGCTCTGTACCAGCGAGTGGAGATGTATTCTGTGTGGGGGGGCTTGGAGTACACACTCCGAGAGGAGCCGAAGTCACCAAGCTTCAAAAGATTTTGCTGCAATTCACGCAACAGAATAATTTTTTTCAAATGATCAATGCCACAAATCAAACCCCACTGAAACATTCCTGCAAAATAAATATACAACTTACTTTTATGAGGATGTTTTCTGGCTTTACATCTCTGTGAAAGATCCCACACCTGTGGGGAAAATAAAATGAAAGTCAACTTATGTAAATCATGCATTTTTATTATGAGCATCATATGAATTAAGATATATTTTTTTGTACCTGTGCATATGTTCAAGTGACTTGCACAATTGGTACATGTAATGCTTTACTGTGTGATCAGGCAGCGGTGTTCTTCTTCCTGTAAAAATGAACACCTGTTATAATCCTGATTTGTACAAGCTCTTGAAACATTTTCCAGTTGAATTGTAATCATCACACTTGCCTTGTATGAACTCGTAGATATTCATCTCCATCAGCTCACATATCAAAGATACTGTTCCAGTTTCTTTGTCACTGAAACATTATAGTAGATCAGCATGTCAAGTCGCAAAAAACAAGTGCAATAACAACGTGTTTCTGACAACGCTCCGGTACTCACAAAATCAGTTCATGCAGTTGAATGATATTTGCATGAGGGCTGAGTCTCTTCATTGCCTGGACTTCCCGCAGGTTGTTTGCCTGTTCCAAGCTTTAGATGAAATTACATATGATTAAAGTTAAATTGCATTGTACCTGCTTTTATGCTTCTACTTATGACTTATATGGTGATGACATAAGAATCTGAAGTAAATGCCTTATTTTCCATTTTTGGCTTTTTATGACAATTTCACTACACAGTATGGAGACAAGCATAATTTTTTGAACAGATTTATTCAACAGATTTAAGGTGCAGAGTGACAAATCACACTTTTAAGTTGTCAGATGAAAAGACAGGTGAGTTTACATCTAACAGGCTGCTTAAGGCCAGTGAGGATATCAAGTTGCCTGCTCAAGTTACAACTGTCCATACACAACACAGGATATGGAAGTAGAAAACCAGTGCATAGGAACAGAATCAGAAGGTATGTAGGAAAATTACCTGTTGATTGTTTGTTTCATAGTTTTACATGCATAAAACTTCCCATCTTTCAGACTCTGTGTTTTAACCACCTCTGAAAAGGCACCTTCTCCAATTTTCTTGATTATCTTGTAACCTGCAAGAAATGGTGACAAAACAATGACTGATAAAAAAGTGGAGTAATTTAATTAACCTAAAACAAAATACAAATTAAAATCATAAAACGTGTGAGCGAATAAA
>JBBDHI010000021.1:13744846-13757265 GCA_037177115.1 Craterocephalus stercusmuscarum | reverse complement strand
TAAACAGACTGAAAAATATGACCAAAAAGAATAATAAGATTTATATGCTGCACCGGAAGTGAATAAATTACATTTTCGGCACTCCGGACCGCTTGGAAAAGACAAAAACAGGCTTAAAAAAGGGGATTTTCCATGATATGTTCCCTTTAATTTAACAGGGTCAATATGATTTAACATGGTTCTAATACAGAATATAAAACTATGTGTTGAGCCATGTACAATGACTAGATCACGCTTACAGCACAGAGCAGGACAGAATTATATAAATGCATTTTTCAGAAACATAAAGCGTACTGGACCTACAGTATATGGATTATATGTGTACCAACAACATATGACTTATAAACCTCAGAAATGCATTACATACATTTCTTGCCTACAAATTCTACCTGAACATTGTTGACTTGACAGTTAAGTTCTGGACACAGCTTTAATTTGATCACCAAAGAAAGACTTTTGTCCAAGTTGTTTTTCATTTTCAGCCTGGTGACAGCCAGGAACTCACCAGGAGGACAAACTGAGCTGCTTTGAACTAAATTAGCTTCTGTATCATCTGCACTATTTGCCACAGGCTTTCTTTCTTTCTCTTTTTGTTTTTCTTTTTTTCACAGACAGAAAACATCTCTCTATTTTGACAAACCATCTCTCTCGTGTTTGTTTACATCAGACTCAGACTCAGACTCAGCAGGAGGAGAAGGTGGGGCTTTTTTTAAGTGAATGTTTTGTTCTGGTCTCCACCATTTTGCTTCTAAATTAAACACTGCCATTACTCATAACCTCTTTGCTTTTGTAAGGATAGAAGGCCAAGGGCTCCGAGAGAAAGAAGGAGGCGGCGATTCACATGAATGTACATGAATGCGCGGCTGGACCGGCTGGTAAACAAGAGGCTGGAGATAAAGAGGTGAGAAAGTGTGTGACATCCTGTAATTCTGCACATATCCATTTTTAAAATTCCTTGTATCAAGAAAAATAATGAATTTTTGCATATTGCTCCTTTATAAATAATACCTTAAGCTGAATATTAAAAAAAGTAATAATTTTGCATGGCACCACACAGTCTTTATGAAAGCTGGAATTGCAGTTTACAGATTCAGAGTAACACATTCATGATAAAGGCACAGCTGCCTGAAATTCATATTGTGTGTGAAGCAAAAAAACCCCAAAAACTCAGAAATACAATAAAAATCATAATTGAATAAATGCACTGGGTTGAAACCACAATAATATGTATGTTGGAACCTTACACCAAACATTTAGACCTGAGTTTGAAACTTAAAAAATCGATAAACTACCCCTGGCATCACATCACAAAACACAATACAGCCAGGATTTATTGCTGCAATGACAACCCTGAGTGAGACATCTAGCATGGTCTTGTCATGGTTTCAATAACAACTCTGCTTTGGCCTGATGTAGTGATGCCACACTGAACACTAAACCCTGAAGGCTGCAGCCAGCAACCGAAGCGGAAGAGCGTGCTCTGTGTGGAATAGAGTTACCCATTCTTGACAAATTACACCTGGTAAGCAAGTCTGAAACACGTTACCTCAGTGTTTGTAAGATTTATGAGCACTTCTGCATCCGCATCCAATTCACTTGGACCTGGCAGACAGGGTGGACAGAAAAAACGAGAAAAAAAAGACGATTTCCTCGACAGTTTTTTGTGAAGACGTATGCACTTTCGCCATCATTCTAAGGAGGCTGTAAAAGTTAACAACCGCTGCATATGACAGCAATGCAGTAAACATACTTTGACATATGGCAGGTTATGCTGATCAAAGCCTTACGCTGGGGTTCAGATGAAGGATATCAGGGGGGAGATATGAGCATCTCTTTGCTTTATAACGTTATCTTGTATATCAGTGAAATGGCTAGGGTGTTACGCTGTAAAGTGTAAAACATGGTTGATAAATGTAAAAAAAAGATCTACACTAAAAACCTTCATGGCAGCCAGTTATTAAAATTCTCCTTTTCATATTCCTCAGATTACAAAACAAAAGAGAATCCCCAAACTTAAGCTGGCTCCAAGCATGGTCGAAGCTGAACTTGAACTGATTTAGCTCTCCGGCTGTCTTGCACACGCTCACACACTGCTGCTGTTGTTCTGTTTGTGTTATCAGAGCTCAGCGGACTGAGCTGAATTATTCAACGCTCACAGCAGCAGCTCGCTCTCTCTTTGCACCGACCTAGTTTACATCAGAAGTTTACAGGTTGGGCTGGGGGCTGGAGATTTGCAGTGATGTAGCCTTGGCTATGAACCCTGGTCAAAAAGAAGCTCGGCATGTAAGACAGGCTTTTTACTGCCTTGGAAATTTCCAGCAGAATGAATTATTAAACTAATTGGAATAGGTTATATCTGTGTTGAAATGTGATGCTTGCTACTCATGAATTTTTAGAGCATTTGCTTAGAGTTTTCAAATAATTACAGCAATTACAATCCAACAAGTCAAACAGGATGCAATGCTTAGAAAGAAACATCAGGAAAATGGTCTGAGATCACTGATATGTCAAGTGATTACATTTTTTTGTCCTTATTTCTAAATTTCTTAATCCCAGAAGGACATCTGCTATGCGCCCTTTTTACACCTCGATGCAATTCACTCAATCTCATGAAGTCTCAATGAAATGTGTGTACATACTTTGGTGAAATATCAAGCAGATACTGTACACCAGCACTTCTTTCAAGCAATTATGCCTTTATATCTCATAGCAGACAGTTTAAGGGAGGGTAGATGGGTGGGTTCTGAACTGTCTCTGTCTTTAATCCTTTCTCCTGGTTTGGCTTGTCACTTACTCACGGTTTGCCAATTTGCATGCTGTTCTGTTCCCCCTGGAAACATGTGTTTGTCATTATTCATCGTATATTTGCACACTAAGGGTGGACTCTCACCCAATAGTCCACTAGACTCAGTATGTTTGGGAACTTGGTTCTGATTGGGGTTGCAAGTCTCAGTTGGTCTGAGTTTTTGTTCACATTGTACGCCCTCAAACAAGCCGAAACTTTGAAATAACATCCCTGGCGAAGTGCCACTGCATCATGAATTACTAAAGGGAAGGCAAGATAAACAAGGAAGAAACCTAACTCATTGGACAGTTTTTATTTCCACCACATCAGAGCAAAACAAAAAGCTGCATCAAATCTTCGCGCTTTTGGCTTCATCATATTTTTATCTGAATTTTTACTGCGTTCTTCCTTGTCTGGCTACAAACCATTTCTCCGGGCAATCATTCTTCTATGATTTACTTGTGTTTAATGTCCCGCTTCGCACCGGCAATCCCATTTGCTTTGTAGTCCGCTTCCTAGATTTGGTTCACTTGGAACGCAGGATGAGCTAAAATTGTCGGTGGACCACAGCTCGCTTCTTTGTTCTGCATCAGTGATCATTTGCACTTTCACACCTCCTCAAATGAAGTGGACTTTCCAAGATTAAGAAGGGCTGGTGTGAATGCACTCTTACACCACTTTATTCCACTCAGCCAATGCAACAATTAGTTTCTTGCTTCCTGATTCTCTCGTGCATTAACTTTATCTGCATCTAAGTGCTGCCAACCAACACCTGAACGCAAATACTGTTCAACCAATAAAACATTTGAAGAAGATGACTGTGCTCGAACACATACATGCATCTTCTCTTGTTTTTTCTTCAGTGTAACAGTTTCAACCTGTGGTAAGTCCTTTGCTCTGCCACTGAGAAAAGTTAACAAGTCATCGTCTAACCATGTTCCTCTAGTTAATGTAATTGATCATAGGCACATTCACTTTTTCCTGGATGATCACAGATTTTATTCTATCAAAGATTTTTTTTAAATATATTTTTATCTTTATTCTGGAGTCTGGTATTTCTAAAGTGATTTTCATTGTTCATACAATGAATATATACATCATTGGGAACAATGCAGTTGTTGAAAGTACAACAATTTTGAATCCTTAAGGATTCAAGTGATGCTAACTGTTGTACACTGTAACTTTTAGCTCCATCCAGAGGCGCAGTGTCAGTTAAATCACCTACCAGGCTGGCAGAGGGGAACCGTTACGCCTGTTAAACAGACCAACTTCCTAAAGCTCAGCTCAGTGACAAGCCTGATGGTGCTCTGAGCTCTGCTTTGACCTGCCAAGACCGCGGAGCCCAAATGAGCTTAAAACGCAGCATGAAACACATGCTGTCGACACTCATCTGCGAGTGGGAGTCTGCTCACCGCAAGCGCTGGATTCAAGAGTTGTTGAGATGTGACAGCACAGATCAGTCACATACAAGCCGTTATTGTAGAAAAAGTTTTCAGAACTGTTAATGTAGATTCAACATTCTCACATTCCTCTCACAGTCGAATCAGCACAAAAGACTTGATCTTGGAAAAAGATGGACTTTAACTCCAAGTAAACATGTTTTTTTCTATTTCTATTCTTTCTCCTACACTAAACTGTGGCTGGAACAACAGATGCCAAGCGCTGAAATAAAGAGTTAATGAAATTTCCCCTTAAGAGAAAAGGGGAGGGATGGAAAAAGTCAAATTGAATTGGGCAGCATGCAGTTCAGGGAAGCCAAGGTTAAGGAAATGCAACAAAGTAATGGAGAGATTTCATAGAAAATCAATGCTGTGCTTCTCATTATGTCCTTGTATTCCTGTATAAAGACAGATCAGGTTTTTCTACATTCAAAGAACACTAAAGGAAAGAGAGATGATCCAATAGAGTATGCTGTACATGTGCAAGAAGAAAGCAAATAATTTATACATATTTGTCCCATTCAATAAGCTATCTAAATATCCAGAGATACTACGGTAATACTCCCATAATTATAGCACAGCTCTCGCTGTGTTTTGACCTGTAGCTGAACTCATATTAGCAGTTGCCACAATCTGAAAAGTAAATCACTGCTGCAGGTGTGTTTTCAAATCCCATCCCAGGAAAAAAAACAACTTCTCTTCTCCAGGAGGCATGCAAGTCATCGAAAAGCAACGCTCTGAAATTGTTAAAAATAGACATGATTCCGTATTTTCTTATGTGTAACCTCAGGATTCCATTTAAAATGGTATTAATGGCAAAACTAACCACTGGCCGTTTTCAAACAGTCCACATATTTTTTTCCAACAAGCCTTTGTGCTGCTGTGTATGCACATCCTGTCCTTTTACGACTCAGTATCTTTTCCACAGCTCCACTTTGCTGATAAGTTATCTGTTCACTCTGAAATATAATCTGATTTGTTCCTTCCTATAAAAATTCATTGTTAATAGTATCAGAGTCTCCACCATGTTTGGCTTTCTTTTCATCATACAGATTGTTCAAATGCATTTCCAAAATCTTCCCACTGTCCAAAAGGATGTCAATGATTTTGATAGATCCAGGCTTCTGTTTGTATCAGAATGTTTAGTTTACATTGAAGCACTTCTCTAACAGGAATCAATATATTGTTGCTTGTTTTCCAAAACTTTGTGATTCAAATTAGCATAGAACAGACAGGAATACTAGAACAAAGATTGTGAATTGTTTAGGAAAGCAGTCTGTAGAGATTTAGTGTAATTAATTTAATTTTGTAAGTTTGTCATACTAATGCAAGTTGGCATTGTAGTACACAACAACACCTTAAACTGCTAATAAACACAGCTGAAGGTCAGGCTACCCCTGGTGCAAGCATCTCAAAACAAAGGACAACATATCACCTCTGTAAGTGCTGCCAACGATATGCCACAGTAAATTAAATTTCTGACCCACAGTAGTGGGATCTGCTGCTACATCCTCTCAGACAATGACCTCTTTTTACTGGTCAGTGCAATCAGGGAGGAGAATGAAGTGAATGAGCCCCGGCTACAAAAGGCCGACCCTGCTTCACTTGCGATCTGTGCTGCCGGATCTGTCATCATATGTGTTATTTCCATATAAATGAGATTAGGTCTTTAGTAATTGGCTGAAATTAAAGCCAAATAGTCAAGCACTGGAGACAGTTTGTCTGCATGTGGAAGGAAATTATAATGTTTTACAGTAGATTGACTCAGGTGACTTTAGTGATGGTAATTTGTAAATGAACCTTTACGATGTGAAACAAAGGCAGAGATCTACTCTGCAAAACCTTGTAACTGTGTGTTTACTTGGACTTTGATTACAAAATGTTTCTGAACAACAATAAACTGACAAAACACATTTACTGTATAAAAAAACACTAAAAATAATAAAACTGCTTTATAGAGAATCATTTTAATCTCATTAATGCAATCTCATCACAAAGATCACTCAAAAACTATTCCCATTCAAATTAGCCCTCATATTAGCAGGGAGCAAATTAGATCTTGATGAGTACAGCTAATTATCTATGAAGTGAGGTACATGTTCAGAATTTTGTGTCATATTATGTTATGATACCCTGGTGCTGAGAAAGGGGCAATGGCATTTATTGGTTGATGGAAAAGCCCACCTGGGATAAAAGCAGACGTGACATTTCAGCAGTGGAGCAGGGCAATTACCCCTGGTGTCAGCAGCAATAGAGCAAACTAGCCTTGTGTTGTAGTTCAACTCATCAGGGCTTTGATTTGTACATAGGTTTCTTTGGTTGGACATTTAGTGGTGAAAAGGCCATCTTCCATGATTTTTTGATTTTAGGTCAAAAATGAACATAAACTTTGTCGTTATATCGCCTTGGATTTTTAGACAATGCTATAAATCTATTTAACGTATCCAAAAATATGTTGTGGTAGGAATAAATTTGGACTTATTAAATGCTCTTCATATCTTCCAAAAGTGCAATCAGACTTTGAGTTAAATATTTTTCCCTACACATTAAATGCTGGATGTAAGACATGCTTTACATCATAGTGGGCATATTGATGGTCTGGATTCTGTGTGATGCTAAACAAATTTGCTTTTCCAAGGAGAGGTCTGTAGATATAAGGCTTTTCTTGATTTAAGCATTAATACAGTTTTAAATGTATTTATCATCTAGTGAATGTGAGTGCAAAATAAAAGGAACGGAAATTTATCAGTGATGCTACAGTATGTAAGTAATACAGTACGACTCTTAATCCTGATTATTTTGTAATGTTATTCATACGAAAAATAGCTTTTAAAAAGTGTGTTTCATAAACATTTGTAGTCACCGGAACAAGCGGAATAAATGTTTTCCCCACTGTCTGTTAGCATGTTTATGCTCAGTGCCCTGAGGGCTACAACCTACACAGAACTAGCTGTGTTCAGTAACTACAACTTCACAGGAAACAGACTTGTAAATGTTTTCCTCACTAATTATCCATTTTTGGTTGTATTTTTGAAATTATAATGTATTTATTTTTTCTCAATCTCACTGTTTCTGTTATATTTGCATCTATTTTTGTTTATATTCAATCATTTTATGCATTTACAAGTTGTGCAGCTGTGTCTTAGTAAGAAGCCAACCGCCAATAAGATAATTATTCTTTGGGGTTGTTATAAATCTTTTAAAATCTCTGGAATCACAGAAATGAATAACAAAAATAACAAAATTATTGGAAAAACATATTTTGAATAAACAAATCAAATACATAAATTAAATAAAAAGTGACCAGCAATATTCATTCATTCATCCATTTTCTGTAACGCTTAATCCAATTGGGTTTGGGGTGGGCTGCAATCCCTGCATTTGTAGGCGAGAGGCGGGTACAACCTCAACAGGTCGCCGGTCCATCGCAGCCGGAAATATAATCATTTAAAAAATATAAAAAGTTTTCTTAAGAAAACATTTTATTGTCGGTTGGACCCTCTTCCTTTAATTCCTGGCAGAAAGGAAGTCCTGTTGGCTGCATGTGTAAATTTGATAATCCTTCTGAAAAACAATGAATCATTGCATTCAGAGTGTTGTAATCTGATTGCATTGTAGCCTGACTTCCTCTAGTTTATGCCTTAGAACTAGTCTTCGCATGCAAGAACATACAGTAAGAGCCAAGAACATGTGTGGGTATAGTGATGCTAGGCTGCAATTAATTGCTTCTTGATTTAGAAGCCGGCTGTGAACAATTAAAACTGTGATATAGGGATCGGGGTAAAACACAATTTGCATGAAGTATAAATATGATCAATAAAGTTAACCAACTACATTGGTTCTTCATTTCTTTTTATGATGTACAGGTACATTTCACTTCTTTTAGCATTTTTTATGACCTTTCTCTCCCAAATGGTCACGTATAAAAGCCTCCACTAATCATGCTGCTGTGTTTCAATTACCCCCTCATACGTCATAATGCTGCTGCCCTCCTCCCAGAATGCCACTGCCTGAAGGTCATGGCAGCCTTTTAGTATTGCATGCTGTCTAGGATTTTTCGTGGTTGACCTTTCACTGTCTGCCACCTTGTAGGATTACACAAATCACTCGGCAGGGATTTTACTGCATGCAAGTGTACATGGATCTTGTCTGTGTTTCGCTTTTGCAGTTCTTGTTTTTTGTTGAGTCTTTCATCTTGTTTGATGTGTAGAAAAACTTAGAGAATGAATTATTTAAAGAAAACATGATTGTATGCTAAAAAGAAGAAGACAACAGACAATGTCTCTCCCTGAAGACTGAGCTTTTACCTGACTGATTAATTCCTGACAGAATACTCTCATTAATCTTTAACATCTTGCCCGTAGTTATCATTTCAACGAAAGCTGCCAGACACTCTGTTCTTACCCTGACAAAGATACTTTAATCTTCCCTACAACAGGAAGTCTTGTTTACCAGCATACCACCCCCCCTGTGAAGTTCTCCTATGTGTAGCAAATCATCTGCTATGAGACATGTCTGGACTGATGGGCACATTCTGTACTTTTGTTTTGAGAAAACATGAGCTCTACTTTTACTGCTTGATTATACCAAAAAGTTGCACCATGTTTTAATGAGTGTAAAGGAAAAAAAGAGAAACACTTGCAGTAAGTGTTTGTCCAGACATAAGAGGGATGTCAGTTCACTTATATTCCTCTCTATGGGAAAGCTGACATATTTGCAAACTTTTGGTGTTATCCTTACGGTTACTGGGGCTTCTGAAGATTGCAAACACCACTGGTTCTACTTGGAATCTGGGACGACCCAAAGGCTCAATGAAAGGCTGAGGAGAAAAACACAACAGGTTATGTTGATTGGTGTAACTTGTCTGAATCAGGTAGAATTGTACTTTAGAGCATCAACAGCCCAAATATTCTTTTTAGTGTGAAGTTAGTAGTTATGTCGGATCTACCCAACAGTTTATTTGCATTTTTTGTTTCATACTGGCCCATGCTAGTTTCTGAATATTAAATATTTTAGGTGCAAGTGAATGCAGCATGTAATAGAGTGTATGTTGTTTAACATCAACTCTACCATATTTTGCACCATGATGCAGCATTTGTCTGTCCAAACCGTTTTACATATCATGAAGAGGATGTGAAAGTCTAAACCACGGATGTGACACAGCTACATGTAAAACCTGTGATATGGCTCAAAGTTTTTTTTGGAAATCAATAGAAACGTTTGCACAGCAGCAATTAAAGCCATACAATGCAGGATTATTAAAAGTAAACAACTGCTGATGAAAAAATCTGATTGGTTGTTTGCTTTCATGAATTATTTAAATTTTTGCATTAGATGACCACTTAGGTCACGATGAAGGACGGAAGTTGAAATGTGTGGGTCAGTATATATTAAACATAATATACAAATCACCCATTACATGTGAATGGGTGTGTCCAAACTTTGACTGAACTGTTTCTGGAGTTAGGACTTCACGGCTGGTAGCTCCAGCCATGAAGTCGTGAACAGCTACAGAACTGTTATATGTTATGCATGAACATAAGCAACATAAATAAATATAGCTACATGCATTTTTTATGTCTATTGTAATAGATTATGTGCTGTTCACACACAATCTAGACTTGTTCATCAAGGACCAGGTCTTGACATTAAATCATAATCATAGTGCACACATGTGACGTGAAATAATAGACCTTACTAGCATGATCCGTGTATCTTCAAGGTTTTGGGTATAGACCCTGTGGGACCTTACATGAGATAAGAAATATCTCAAAATCTATTTCTTTTCCACCTGAGGCCAGAGAAAGGGTGTGGGAAACTGGGTGATGTTGGATCAGCAGATAGTGTTGGTTCGCAGTCTGTCTGCAGAGCTTTGCAGAACCCACAGGCAGTACAGGGCTGCTTGGCTGACAGGGGAGAAAATAGTAAAGCAGCAGAAACTTTAACTCTTTCCTTGAGTCAGAAAAATCTAAATTCCATTCACGAGTGTATAATGACCTGACCAAATGACCTATATGACCATCTTGTTGGTTACATACAACCTTCTGATGGTCTACTGTGGAAAATGTTTAGAAAAATATCAACTTTCAGAAAATATTTGACCGCTGAGTGGACCAACATGGTTATTACATTATAATATGAAGAATCCTCAAATAATTAGAATAAGAAGACATGCATGCGTAAACGTGCTTGTTCTGCTGACCATTGATAACCGAGACCAAAGCTGCTGGTAGCCTATATATAGCCTACTTTCTAGTCCAGTCTCTTGCTTTGGTGCAAAATGGATACTCTTCATACCTGGGGAAGATGGATTCACTCATATTATCTTGGAAAATAAAAAATTCTAAAAACACAAAAGAAATCTAATAACAATGTATTCAGCAAAAATTCAGAAATTCAGAGCACACTGACAGTTAGTAACTGTCCATTCAGCATGTCATGCTTGCTTACTACTCTTAATGCCATCTGTGCATTATGAGCTCTTTGAGTGGCAGCCAAATGTCACTGAGTTATCCCGCAACAATAATGGAGTTTGAGGTCTAAAGACAAGAGGGCATAAGCTGAGGCGAGCTAATGAATATAACAGGCTCAACCTGATTAGCTAGGATGACAAATGTTTCAATAAATCTGCTTTTATAGTTTCTGACAACAAAGGTCAAGATCTGCTGAGCACATAACAGTATTTTAGTTCAACAATAATGTTTTTCTAATAAAAAAAACATTTCAGTTTAGTTCAGTCTGAAAAGTAAAAGTGATTCACTCATTTAAAGAAGAAAAGCAAAGAATTAGAAGTCAAAACAAAGGTCTCAATACATAATATACAAAACAGAATGAAGTCAGTAACTAGAGAACTACAGGCAGTATTAGTACTGATAAATGTCCACATTTGCTCACTTCAGGATATGTGGGTCAAAAAATTCACCAAAGAAAACATCTGTTCCACTTCTAATGCTTCATGGTGCATGTTGCAGCGTGAGATAGGAGAGACTAAATGATGTCGTTTGAAGGGCTGGCTGCTTTAGAAACACGGTCTGTTGGCTGAGTTTATTGTAAATATAATTTATACCTGACAGTCTCTGCAATTCTGTCACAGGGAATCTGGAAGCTGGGGCGTTAAAGGGAGCTGGCGTCAGCCTAATTACTGGGAATAGTGCCTGTCAGGAATATAGGGCAGGACCTGCAGTCCACACAAACATTAACATAAAGAATGTTGAAAGAAATTTAATGGGATTTTCAGCTTTTTATTTGAGTAAAATGACAGCAAATCAGTCTATACAAGAAAATGCAGATGTAACACATCTGAAACTCTATTTTATAGGTGACTGGACAGCCGAAGACATACTTATACTCTGAAAAATACACAAAGACCCGAAGACTTGCACACATGCATGATTTGTACTGTATGTGGCATTAATAAATAAAGACTCATCTGCTTGTCTGCATTTTCTGCTAACGTTTACCTGCAGAAATAAGTTAGTTTAATTCTAGATTTATTAATATTTCATACTTATAAATGCTGTTTTTGTAAAAAGGTTTCAGGTGATATACTAGCCCTCACAGCAAGCCCTAGTTTATTGTCAGCAGTAGTTCTAAGGAGGTAAATTCTGCTTTATGGGATGGTGGATATTCTAAAAGTTGCTCTTTATGTAACTAATGAGTGTATTTGGCTCTCTTGTGACTGCATGCTATGGTAAACTCATATCCAGCTGAGGTCCTTCATAAGCCCACATTAAGGACCAGATGTGAGATCCACAGTGGTTCCTGTTTAGCTCAACTGGCTTGGATCTGGGTCATTTGGACTTCTAACTGGATGACTGAGGCCAAAAAACACAAACAACATCAACAAAAACAGAGAAAAAAAGGCCCATTACTTTTTTTAACCCAATGCTAAACAGCTCTCAACCTTGCCTAAAATGCGTTATATTGACTTTTTGTATATGGCACAGTTTTAAGAAAACCAGTTTCAACATTGCATTGATAGACAACTCTTCACAGCCGTTTTTCAAGGTTTACTCTTAGAGTCAGAGAATATGATTAAATATTAAACCACCACAGCTTGCTATGGGGCAAAGCTTTGTACGAGAAATAAAAAAGAAACCTGTTTATTTACTTTACCTGCTTCATGCAGTGCAGACCTTAATTTAGCTGTGAAGAAACACAGTAAAAAGAATCTTTTACACTCATGTAGAAAAAAG
>JBBDHI010000021.1:13521133-13535980 GCA_037177115.1 Craterocephalus stercusmuscarum | reverse complement strand
GAGAATATTTTGTTTGGGATATTGGCTCAGGAAACCTGGGGTATGAATAATTTTGAACATGTCATTTTTTGAAAATCAATTCTTAAAAAAAACATTAATTTAATAACGGAAATAAAAAAAACACAAAATATCAGAACATGTGCTGCCATAACATACAGTAACATTTCTGGCTTCTGGTGCATTCGTGTAACGGATTTAGGAATCTTGAAAGAATTAAAGCAACCTGAAATATTATAAAGTCATCTCTTCGGGCTCTGGTGATAAGAAAAAAGAAAAACTACATAAAGCATTGCAGTCCTTTAAAACGTCAAATTCTCATATCATAGATTATTATTATTATTTCACATGTCCATCAGTTTAGTTTTCATGACCTCAACAGCTTTGACTCAAGGTGTGTAGGCTGGGTGTATGTGTGCATGTGTTCCACTTCAACCACCAGGGGGCATCCTACACCCACGCTGCAACAAATGACTGTTGTGCGGAGATGACTCAAGGCCCTTCTGTTGAGAACTCAGAGTTCCCATCAGGCTTGCATGTGTTCCCACAAACATACAAAAAAAAAGAAAAGCGAAAATAGGAAGGGAATTTAATAAAGGAAAAGAAAAACAAGGCCTTTAGAAACGTAAAGAGAGAGATAGAAGTAAATATTCCTACCACCTACAGACATTATCATACGATGAGATGAGGATGAGATGTCTATAAATACCTTTACATAAATTATGCAGATGGTATCAAATAAAGCAAAAATATTTCTTAACACCTGAATAAATGAAAATCAACACAAACAAGCTTAATACTTCGGTACTAGAGGAAACAAAAATAGCATCAATAGTGATTTCATGATCACGCAGTACCAGTGAAAAGAGGTGATTATGGATAAGGGGGCGAATACGAAGTTATGATACGAAGAACCTCGAACATTCGGTCAAACTGTCTTCACAACTTCCAGCCTCACACAACCAGCCATGTTGGAGCACCGTACACACACCGGCTAGCTGTCCCTATTTCCCACACACACACACACATCCCGACCTCATCGATGCAGGGTTAGTCCTCCTCTCTTCTCCTTCTCCCACCCTCACTGCCTCTCTCTTCTCTGCATGTGGAGGAGGCTGCTGGCTCTGGTTAGTCAGTGCTGTGTGTGAAGGAGCCCACGCCAGTGCTTTAACGCACAGCGGAAATCTGGTTTGCTCCCAGCTGCTGCTACAGTAATTACTGTCCTGTGGTTGCTAAGAGATGCTTCCTTTTACTCCCCCCCCCAACCCCTTGTCAGACTGCTAACACATGGTCTGTGTATGTGTGTGACTTTGCTCTTTCTTTGCCTCCAAACATATCAAGTGGTGTAACACGCATCCAGTGTCTGCAAGGGAATGTGAGGAACAGGAGACGGTGGAGGGAGAGAGAAGAGAAAGAACAGAACAGGAAAAAATGAGATTGTGTTTGTATTCATGTGTGCGTTTGTGTGTGTGAGAGCCGGAGCAAAGGAAGAAACACAGAGAGCACGAGAGGCCAAGAGTCTGCCGAGGGAATGTCATAAACTAGCTCCAGCTGGAGAAATGCAGCACACAACCTAAAAAGCCAGATGACAGCTGTGTGTGTGTGTGTGAGAGAGAGAAAGAAGGGAAGGAACGAGGGGTTGAGAGGTGGGGGGGGGCGAAATGGGAAACAGACTTGGGCTTCCTTTTAAAGCGCTTGCCTAAGCCCCACCATTCAAAGGCATGCGTGGGGGCCAATCTGGAGCTGATCTGACCCTGGAGATGAGGCTGGGTGAGAGAGGAGGGGAGGAGAGGGGAGCCAGGGGCAACATGGCTCCGCACCAACATCAAGGATACATGCACTTCCACCCTCAAAGGCACAGGGGTTCAGGACAGGGAAGGCCGGGTTTGAACCACAGACCAAAATAAAAAGCGCTTGCAGCTAGCGATGTCACCGTTATTTCATCTAACACTTAATCGCGGTATTAGACGCTACGATTACGTAATCGTAAAGATCCCTCGTAACGATTTTCTATAAAAGATAATATCTGAAACTGTTGGTCACGAAACAAAAGCACGGTTACACGTCACCCGCGTGCTGCTGCTTGTGTTGCTTTGTTTTGGTTCTCTGTGAATTCCAGAACATTACAAAACATCAATTTAATTTTGTTTTTTGGTCATTTAAAAAAGCAGAACAGGCTGTGAATGCGGGGGACGGCTCAGCAGGACACGTAACACAGAAATGAAATGTTAGCATGTCCTTTGCCATTTTCCTAATAAAGCATGTATTACAACAGGATGCGATCAGCGGCATCGGCGAATGTTTCAAGACGAGGAAAAACAAACTAGTAATTTTACTCTTTATCTATCGTAACATTGAAATGAAATCTGCTATTTTGTAAAATGTACAACTCTGGTTGGTCTTACAGTGCAAAGCTGTGCATTCAAGAAAATTACATGAAGGGGGGAAAAAAACCCCCAACTAAATATGACTTTTTTGCCAATTTCAAACATAATGGGCCCAGCATGGGGTCCAAGGCTCTTAGTATCAGTGTGCAATAGTCATAGTCCGCAGAAAAATGTAATTAAAGTCATGTGATCTTATTATTTCCTCCATTGAAGTATTATTGATGTCCAAAAAAACAGCTGGATGTTTTTCTGTGTTTATAAAATTCTTTACTCAGGTTGTAAAGAAATGTTTAAAACTATTTCTATGACATGGTTTCCAGAACGAAGCTTCTTCATGTTCAGGTAGACGTCCCATCCCATCCATCTGTTCCCTTTTCCATCAGTTTCCTCCGGGAGAAGTCCAGAGTTAATCTGTAGGATTTATTAATTCTTTACACAGCAGCAAAACTTAAGTAAGAAGAAGACTTTTTGTTAAATTGACATTATTTTATTAGTTAATTTGGTCTGAAAGGACACAGATAAATCAATGGTAATTTATCCTTACATAGTAATCATGATAATCATAAAATTGTGGTTCTTTTGACAGTAATCGTGCCAGGAGAATCTATAATCGTTACATCCCAGCTCGCAGCACTAGCTTTGCACTGCAGGCATGCTGACGCATTTCCGGGGTTTGTTGGGAGCCTGTGTTTCATCCCAAACTGGCTCTTAACATCAAATCCAATTTCAGAGCAGAAACTCCATCTTGGACCAGAAAAGCATGGAATCACCTGTGTTGGGAGGCTAAAGACAGGGTTATAGCCAAGATGGTGGGAAAATAAATCAACTCCTCTTAAGCCAAAGAAGAACAAACAGAAAGAGCTTAAGGGTGGCATGAAGTCAAAGAACCAAAATAAGCCAGAGAGGTTCTTACATGCCCAATCTTTTTTACTTTTTTTCTGCAAGTCCGTGTCTAAATATCACAAGTTGGGATAACTGGTCGTCTTTCAAGAATCTCCTTATGACTTCTCTTTTGCTTAGGAATGGTTATCACTAATGAACATACATTCAATGTTTAAGCTTAACAAGCTGCTGCGATGCATTTATAAACTCTCTGATAAAAACAATACAAACGTTTTTAAACACGTCCAGTTTGAAGCACTCGGCTTTGTATCCGCTTCACAGAAATGTAATGACAGTCAGGCTGTCTGCTCTAAGGTGGAGGCTGTAAAAGTCAACTGACCAATAAAGTGCATCTGTACATAACTGATAAGGGAAAACTTCCTGCCAGTACTAAATTGGATGCGGATGTTTTCCTGCGGCATCAGAAATAATAATTAAAAAAAACAAAAAAAAAACAGCACACACTTTACTGGCGGAAGGACTGTGGTGGTACGGCATAATTCTGGCAGTGGGTCATCACAGCTGAGTAGAGTTGTGCAACCACTTCATGGGTAAAATATCTTGCATGCACATGTGTGTGTGTGTGTGTGTGCTGAGTGAGAGGAAGAATGTGGTGAGGGCATACATGTGGGTGCTCAACCTCAGTGGGCAGGATGTGGGAGGAGAAGACCATCTTCAATGCATGTCCCCACAAACACACACACATTTACACAAATGCTACGACAAACATCATCACGCACACGCTACTCAAATGCTTTAAACAATGCAAGGTTATAAAGGATTCCTGTAAATTTTAAATCTCACCATCTTCAGAGATTTCCAGGGCTAATCAAAAACCCAAACGAGGCTCGGCTGTGACCTCCCATACTGATGCGACTGCTATTTTTCAACAAGGCCGCAGCTACTCCAGACAGATCTGCTGCTTCTAAAATAGCATCCAAATAACAGCAGCAAGGGCCTGATCAAAGCCATTTCTTTATTTTTGTATTAAGCATCAGCGGCTCATGGGAACAGTGAATGTCACACCTCATTGTGTGTTGGTATTTGCTGCTTTTCTGGCTACAGAACTTGCCTCAGGTTTACTTTTTTCTTCTCTGTGGCCCAGGTCTCCAACCGCAACATTCGGATGCCAAATCACCATGGTGACACCCTAAGAGGCTCGCTGAACCCCGTGAACATCCCCTTCTACCACTCTCTAGATGCACCCCCCCTGCTGCCTAGCAACAGTGGTGCCATTGGATTTCCTGTATGTTCGAGCTGATTCCTTAAAGAGGAACTTTGCCACAAGAGCAGCAAACCTTCCTCCTTCACTGCTCTTCTAGCCCACATAAAGCGAAGTCAGATACCATGTCAGAAGCAGGTCAGGACAAATGGCAAGCTTTTGAAGAGTAAATATACTCATGTAAAATCTTAGGAGGAGCTGTATGACATCAAAATAATCCCTGTTCAACTCATGAAATCATTTACTGTAATAAACTGAAGCAAAAGCTAGAAACACCATGCAATGCAATAAAATAATCCGTTTTTTTTCAGTTGCTTGCATGTTGTACAGGTCGAGGCCACATTTGTGCAAACCATAAATAGAGTCTAAACTAACATGTTTCCGTTTCATGATGACAAAGCAATATCAGTATTTATGTTTCAAAAAGAGGCAATTACCACAAAATGCTTGCACTACAATGTGGGTGTTAGAGTTCATTTCTCTGTTTTAGTCACTGAATGCACACCGCAAGAACTATCTTTGTGTCTTCCCACCCACTTTACAATTTTAAGTAGAACAGGTGACTGACTTTACAGGGGACTGACCTGATATCTTATATTAACATGGGTGTGTTGGCTTCAACTATCTACATATTGCCTTTCTTTGCTAAAGATAACACAGCATTCCTAAAACATCCTAATAGACCGTACATAACCAAAGCTGAGCGCCATCTGGACGCATTATGCAAGTACAGTACATATTGTACTCAACAAAACTTTAACATAAAGTAGGGCTGGGCAATAAATCTATTTTATCGATTAATTCGAATTTGCTGTTTATGAGGATTAATTTTTTGAAAATCGAGTTTTCCCCCAACCCCCACCTGTACAACTGTATTTGTGAAAGTTATGTTTTTATTGTTTACAGTTTTGTCACATTCTTTACTGCCAGCTTGTTTTACAAGTTTGCTTCACAACTCAATTAGCTGCGCTTTGAATTTAGGTCAACTCCCTGAATGGGTGATTGAAATAAAAGCATGTTTTCTTATAAAATCTAATATTTGTGATTTGTTTTTAAAGAAACAGACAGGAAGATAAAAAAAATCGATTAAAATCGGATTTGGTTTTAAAAAATTGGAGATTTTATTTTTTGGCCATATCGCACAGCTCTAACATAAAGCAAGGAGAAATCACAAATACATTCTAAATCTTGAAATACCAACCCCAACCATAGAGCCAGAATAAAAAAGAACTATCTAAGATAAAAGGAACTGAACCGGATCGTGTGAAACCTGCCCACAAGATCTCATGCCCATGCTCATGGAGACAGTCAATTATTTCATGTAAAGGCAGAACTCAGTGAGGGAGCATACATGCAGAAACGTTCATGATGTTTTTAACTATCTTTACCTATAATTCTTAAAAACAGGTCCTGGTGGACTAAGAACAGCTGGTGCTGCTTTGAAGTGGAAGGTGTGTTAAAAAAAAAAAAAAAAAGCCTAGCATGTAAAGTGAATTTTTGTATCTAAATTGTAATGTGTCTCTCCTGAACTGGCTCATATAAGACTAACAGCTAGAAAGTAATTATGCTCGATTTCTTAGATTAACTGGTCGACGCCCACTTTATTTTAGGTTATGACTGGCATTATTTAGAAGATTAAGGCCGGTGGTCGGCACGTGGATGGGGACAAAACACACAGCTCAGTTTCCACCATCGACCTGCTTTCTGTTCATGAATGAGAGAGAAAATAGGGAAGACTTCACTTCTGAAAGCGAGCAAAAAACAAATACGCCCCACTCTGACAGATTCAATCCTTGATATCCAGAAATTCTCAACTTTGATTTCACTTACCGGTAGTCCCTCCTCAGGAATATCCCCTTCCCCAAATGGACGACATCCTGGAAGGTGGAGGGAAAACAAGAGAGATAAGATGGATGTGATCATTTTACCACCTCAAACCATGTGGTTACTGTATTTTGTGCTTCACAAAGCCCTTGTAGCCGTTTGAGGGCAAACGACATAGCGAAACCCTGCATCGCTCACAATCAACATCAATCATACACTTGTAAAAATGTACACATTCAGTAGGATACATCTGAACTTAGCTACTTTTGCACAGGAAAACTTATTATTTTTAAAGCATTTCACCATCAATGGATGACGCCTCCACGGCTAAACTAGTTTGAAAATCACAAAGCAAATTCTTTCAAGACTTCTGCTTTTCTCTGCCTGTCGCCTAATGGGGAAATGAAAGCTGCTTTGTGTTAGAGGGGCACATAGAAGTTAGTCTAATATGCACGGCTAGAATAATGTAACACCGACCTCAGTTACAACGCCATGTGCAATTTCAACATCTTCACCCTCCCATGCTTATATTGGAGCAAGACGCCTATGTTTCATTTATCATAAAATAGTTTGTAATTACAAGGATTCAATTTGGTTTTGCTGATTATCTAACAAACTTAAATACAAATAAGTAGCTCCAATTCATCATAGTTGTCCAAAAAATATTGTGATCTGATTTTTAATTTGTAAAAATCAGCTGTGAAAAGTCAGAAAAGATATTTTCTTTAAATAACAGAGCAGTTTTTTTTTCTTTAAAAAATAAAAAGGTGACACAGTCTCAATCAAATAAGAGATTGTATAAAGTCATATTAAAGAAAAGTAAATAAAGCGCAATAGGTTATAAACAAGCCATTCATTGTGTGAACATAAGTGGAATTCAGATGAAGAAATTAAGTGAGAACAGTCATTATTTGTGGTTTTGGTTTCAGTCACAATGATACCTGTCGCTTCTTTTCACTTCTCGCTAAATTCAACAACATGGTCAAAAGTAAAACAAAGCAACATTAACACTAGTTTCAGACATTTTTAATTAACTAGAAATGCCAAAGCATTCCAGATGAAGCCACCACTAGCCAGCAGTCATAACAAAGAAAACACTTATAAGCACCACATGCTGAATGTTAGTTCTTCAGAAACCAGCCTCTGAAACTTGGTTTGCCCTTCAGCTTCAGTGTAATGCTGCATAACATACATTTTTTAAGAGAGACACTGGATTTCAGAACAAAACAAAAAGGTAACCTTTACCTCTAGGTAAAGATGAACAGGGAAACATTAACTTGGAATGTAACTTGCCTTTGGGAAAAACCTTGCCTAACATCAAACCAGAAAAGAAGCTACAGTAGAAGAAATTGAACGCAGCACGACAGGTAGTTTCCACTGCAGATGAGATGGATGTAATTTACAGATTTTAGGGAGTTTACACTCTTGAAAAAAATAAAAAGTCCACAAACTTCTTCAAAAACTCCAGCAGACTTTCAAAGAAACTTCTAAAAACCTGTTTGAATGCTCCAAGCTAATTTCCTGCTGACAAAGTGTCTGTGTGAAGGTGACTGGAACCAATCACTGTTTTCTTGTTCCTCACCCCCACTATTATTTGCTGGGGTCTACACACCCTTCACCCAAAGGCGCCACAAAAACCACCAAACAAGAATAAACAAGGAGAACCACCAGCCCATTGCACCTCTCAGCAGGGATACATACGCACACTATCCCCCACCTTTCCCAATTTTTAGTACACTTCCAAAGAAACTTGATTGAAGAGAAAAAGATTGGGTATTATGGGCCATTATGTCTCTTCCCGGTAGGGGTGTCGCGGTTAAGGAATTTGCTCTGCGGTGTTACATGTTGTCTCAACAGCGCAGTATGCCCTGTCACCGCACTTTTAGGACATAAAAAGGAAAAAATTTTTGTCCGTTTTTAAATAATTTAAATTTGCACATTAAGAAACAAAATAAGCTTTGGAGCTTTGCTGGTCCCTGGCTTTTTCTAAAACAAAGCGGATTTTATTAAAAATCCTCACATTTAGTTATAGCGGTGTTTATATGAGAGAGAAAATATATATCCTATTTTGTTTATGTTTGCAGCCGCGGGTTGTGAGCACCGCTTG
The DNA here is from genome assembly GCA_037177115.1 of Craterocephalus stercusmuscarum. Classification (NCBI taxonomy): domain Eukaryota; kingdom Metazoa; phylum Chordata; class Actinopteri; order Atheriniformes; family Atherinidae; genus Craterocephalus; species Craterocephalus stercusmuscarum. The sequence goes on along the minus strand of JBBDHI010000021.1, from coordinate 13,527,561 downwards.
TGCTGCTCTGGTTTTAGCTTCAGGACGTTCTCAGATCAGGTGGAGGGTGGCGCTGATGCAGCAGCAGGAGACGACGTGCGCTGCGACTTCTAATGTTAAACTGCATGGTAATTATGCGGATGACCATCATGACAGTATAAATATTCTGGCCCTTACATTACGTCACTTATGCCATGTTGCCTGCGTATTCTCTCTCCGTGCCTCACACTGATCAACTGTCGTATTTTTTAGTAAGAAACAAATATGCAGGCTGCGCGAATTAAGGTTCTGATTTAGTTTGTTTCAGTGGAAAACCAGGCTACAGATGCTGTTGAAGCCTTTTTAAAGCAATATTTGATTATAATTGATTAACTGAACATTTAAGCTCTAGCAGGTAGCACCGGATGTAAATAGTAGTTTGGAGGGAACAAGGACACTCTCCCGGTGGTGGCGGTTGTTGGCAACGCCCTGCAATTAGGCTTGTCAATAGCGCGGTGTGGCGATATTGCGGTTATTGCGACAGCCCTACTTCCCGGATGATAAAACAACACAGTCCTTCATGCTAATGTCGCCTCCGTGACAGTGAAGACAGAAACGTTCATTGGGCTTGTGTTACACATCGACTGTCACTCAGTCAGTCTGTGCCTCTCTGAATCATCAAGCAAGGTTTGCGCGTGCGTTCATTTCTCCAGCTCTGAGAGAAAGAGGCCTCCTGCAGCACGACTCTGGCGGTGCGGGCCGCGAAGCTGCCTGTGCCATGTGCCCGCCGTTGCTATAGCAACAGAGGACTGCAAGACTGATATGCACACGTGCGCTCACACGCGCGGGCAAAAACATATTCTCTCTCGCTGCCTCGTCTCCCCTCCCACACACATATTCACACAGCAGTCCAGCAGCACAGCGATGCAACAGGAATACAGAAGAACTCGCCTGCCTGTGCTGAGGGGAGGCGTTACACAACACTGGCAGCACACAGAGGATGCCAGGCGGACGGAGACAAGGACGGCAGAGGTAACAGAAAGAGAAAGTGCGGGCGCTGAGGAGTCCGAACCCACCATCATCTGCTGTGGTTGACATTCACAGAAAAGAGCTGAAGAATTCATGGGCAGATTGAAGCTGCTCTGATTAATCTTCTATTCTTCAGACTCTTACTCTCTGAAAAGATACATTACTATCAAATTAAATTATTTTCTAGATTTTTCTGTTAAATAGTGAAAATGACCACCACAACTTCCCTGTACAAGATGACATCTTCAAATTTCTCCTTTTTCTTCAGTTTCTTTGCTAAGAGGCAAACTAATACAACTACATTAGAAACAATGAGCAGTAATTCTTCTGGTATTTTACTAAGAAATTAAGAGATTATCAGAGTCATTACTTGCTTAACTAAATTAGTGAGGGTACACCAGCTAGCTCTAACCAACCAATCTGAAAAATGACGTTCAATCCAACAGCATTATCTCTATAGTTGTTCATGTTAACTTTACAGGAAAAGCGGTTTAGAAACTCGGTCATGCAGTAAAATGGCCTTTTACCGAGACATTGTGTAGACTTGTGCCCAGGAAGTTCTGATAAAGATTTGTGGGCAAGGAGCAACTGATTCCCAGCAGTGATATGCATTTATGATATGTTGTGCTGCACCTCCTCTATGCTCCCCAGTGTTCCCAAGTCTAGAGGGTGAAACCGATTATTGCTCCACAGCCAGCAAGTTTCCCTCTTGTGTAACATGGGGCCTGGTGGCAGATTGCTGAGTTGACAACTCTCCCACTAATTGGATGACTTTGCACCCTTTGCCTCTGTACAGAAAATTACTGCTTATAAGGACTCAAAGCTGCCAGCTCAACCTCTCACCACAGCAACATCCACTTTCGCCTTTGAGAGAAAGCCATATAGTGATTGGGATTTAGCTGAACAAGTAGAGTGGTCGCCCTACAGCCGCCCCTATTCCAACTCATTGTCTGGGCAAAACGTTGCACAGCCGGTCTCTACAGGAAGTGTTGAGATTATCTATGCAGCTGGGACTGATAAGAGAACATAGTAGGAGTCGTGCTTGGGTTCAGTAAGCAGGTAGCAGCGGTGGAGGAGTCATCAATACTAATCAACGTTGCCCATCTCTCCTAGAACAGAGGTTAGGTCAGCCAGTACAAGGCGAATATAAATAAACAGAAATTACAGGATTTACATGCCCACCATTCATGCTATTTGCATGTGCTCGTGGCTTCCATGCAGGAATACGGTACAAACTCTTAGAGAAGAGTCAAACGGAACTGATTTGTTGATTCGGTGGGGAATAAAAATGATGCAAGTTGATCTATTTGTTCCCTTTTTTAATGATGAAAGAAAAAAATAGCCTTTTGCCATTTTAAAGAGGAATTCTGCTAAATCATTACAACATAAACACAAACCTTGGTTTATATCTTCAATGGCCCGGCGTATGCCCCGGTCAAAGGCACGGGCATCGGCAGGGCTCTGGAACGTCAGCCCGAACTTCTTGTCATTGATCCTCCAGTGGTGGAAGATGGGGTTGACTTTGTTGTACACCAAGTCTCTCTGCAGAACACACTCCAAGACCACCTGAGAACACACAGTTTAACAGTGAATGAGACATATGTGCATTTCATCGTGCTAGGAAACAGATCAAATAAAAATGAGTGGTTTCTATGTTTTCATGCTGATGCTGTGGCTAGAAAACAGGTATTATCTTTTAACTTTTTTAATATTACATTATTATTATTTAATATAAGTATGGGGCCGAGCACTGCAGCATATTTCTACTACTGGAATGCCAGATTTAACTCCAGAATCTCTAAAATAGAAAGAAAAATGACCCTGAGCCCAATAATTTCCCATATCTTTTTGTATAAGTTGTTCAACACATTCTTAATGGCCGGTTATAGACGATATCCAAGTTGAAGAGCAGTGGTGACATGAGGTTGGGGCTGTGTGGTGGATGTTTTGAAGCCAGGTAGCCGGAGAGCAGTGCAGAGAGAGGCTATGTTTCCAGAGCCTATTATTAATCAGGGCTACTGGGCCGCCTCCCGGCCATCCTCTAGGCAGATTAAATGAAATGAGAGATGGCCATTACAGTCCGTGAGGTTTTTACTGACGTGCACGAGAGGTGGCTTAATGTGCGTCTGTGCTCATGGTGATCTATGTGAGAGAAGGTGTGAGCACAAGAGCTAGTGAGATGAAAGATCAATGACCCAAGTGATACACTGTCCGTCTTCATGGTGCAAGTGCCTTGTTGGAGGATAGGAGGCACAAACAAATACTTGATAGATGACATAAGATGACAGATTCCCCCTGGGTCGGGAGAACAGTCAACATTTTAAGAGGTTGTTAGGCAAGAGAAGATCTCTATGATAAATGTAATGTGTCTGTCACAGGTCTAGTGTCAGTCTCAGAGTTGCCTTGTAACCTCAATGCAAGAGGGCCATAACTCACAGCATCTGCCACCATGTTGCTACTCCATACCTGCTCTAAGAAGAAAAGGAGGAGCAGGGGGTTATGTTCGTTTTATTCACCCCTACAGCTACTGGATAAGGGAAGATGAGATGAATGGATGTGAGGAGATGGGGTGGCAAAGAAGGGGGAGGGGGGCAGGAGGGGTCCACAGTGCCTCTGGGGGTGAGACTTTGGAGGCGAGACTGAATGGAGCCGGAGCAAGTAAGGTGAGCGTGCAGCAAGGCCTGACAGTGGAGGAAGTATCAGAGTTGCATGGCAGGATGATACTTAACACCACATTCCACAATGTGCTCAAAGAAAAGAGCAGAGAAGGAGCCACCTTTCCAGAAAAAGGAGACAGAAAGGAAACACAAGCAGGACATGTTGAAGGGGGAGAGGGACAAAGACAGATGGAGGTGTGACATGCAGAGCAGCGAGGATGTGAGACCAAAACTTGAACAAGACAGATGGAAAATATTTGATTACTTGCAGGAACCCAGGTGGAAAAAACCAAAGCTATTGTGTGATGGGCTACTGCTTTTGCTCTGAAAATCGCAGCTTCATGAACATTTTACAAGCCACTTTAATAACAAAACAGGCTATAAAAAGCAAGTATATAACTGAATTACCTTGAAATATAGTTATTCAAGTTCAGAAAAAACAGAAGAAAAAAAGGAGCAAAATGATGCTTATCTACTAAGACTCATGGGTTTAGTGGGCTCAACCAGATACATATTTGCTTCCTGCCTACAATTTAGGGCTAATAAATTATATTTTGGTGGCAACTATGAATCAAATTATCTCATGGCAAGGATAATAGAAGAAATAAACTGTATCAAAACCAGTGCTGCAAGAAAACCCTTTTAAAATAAGCCTGGCCTACACTACATTCACAGCTGCATCAATCAGAGGGAGTAAAAGACTGCCAATGACAGAAAGTGAGGTGGAGTGGCAGAGAGCTTAGCCAGTGATTTGTCATAATCCAAGAGCCGGTATGGTAAGTAATCACCAACCAATTAGATCTGTAGTCTTAAGAGAGTCAGAGAAACGGAGTGAGAGAAAGAGAGACAGAAAGGGGGGAGGGAGCAGGGAGGAGAGTGATTGGTAGCTATATGGAGAGCCAGCTGAGTCATCACCAGCACACTCTGTGCCGCATCACTGCGCTTATAGACCGAACCCCTCCACCTCTTTTCTTCCGTCTCCCATCTTTCTGGCTCCACCTCCATTTCCTGCACTTTGACTACTCACCATTCCCTCCTGAATTCCACTCCCATCTTCTACATCCCAATCATCTCATTTCTGACAGCTAATATCTCGTCTTTTTGCACCCAAATCCATTTCAGATCCATTTTCTTCTTTCTAGTTCAGGTTGCTTTCAGAGAGTAAGATTTCCATTTGAGATCCTTTTCCTATTCTGTTAATTTATGGTTGAATAAGACATAATTATACCCTTTAACCCCAAAGTATATACACAGCCTATGGTAGACTGTGTTCCTTTCCTGTATTTCAGACATGACAAATAATTTTTGGTTGTTTGGTTTCAACAACATGCTCTTCCTTTAGCCTCTTTCCAGCTTTCAGCATCATTCATAAAACATAATTATTGTCATTCATTTACCTCTGAAGACAAAACACTGATGTTACAATCAAAAAAAGAAAAACTGTGGCACCGAACACTGATATTGATCTGTTTCTTTTTAAACAACATATTCTGATGTGGTTTTTTTTGTAGTTGCTGTTTTGTTTAAATCATCAATCTGCCTTTTCTTCTGATGCCCTCAGACTGTCGGTAGCACTGCGGTTGACGCCAACACCCTGGCACTGGGTGGCATCCTAACAGACCTACATATGGCTGGGTGTTTGTTGTGGTGACTAGGGACTCTGGTGGTGATAGGGGTGTTTTACCACATCCCAGCACAGTTGCTGGTGTCTCTGAACCATGTCTGTGCCATGTCTGAACAACAGCATTCCCGTCACACCCTTTCCTGTGCCACACACATGCTTGGATAGCAACGCACAAAACAAAAACACGCTATAAACACAAAACACACATAAAATGATTCAACCAAAGAAGATAGAAAAGGTGATTTAGACACCCCTGCTAAAAGTCTCTAAATCTTTGTGAACCATCGTGTTCTGCTCATCATAATAGACACTTTTGTCTTCTGGCATTTCTCACAAAATAGATTTCATAACCACAGACCTAAGATCATCCTACACATCAACCAGATCTGTTTTGTATCTCAAGCTCAGGGTAAGTGTGCAGCAAAAACCTAATAAGCTTCACAGCAGAAACTCCAAAAGCTGCACAGATTATAACCAAGTTATATGATTTCTTAGATTGTCTTGTTACTTTGATGGTGAGGACAAAACATGAGGACTAAACATACAGCTAGACGGTTTGGTAATCTTATGTTAAGTTGCTTTAAAAAGCCGAAACAAAACAGAAAAGATAAACCATGATCATAATCATAATAATGGATTGGATTAGTGCTTTTTAAGGCATCCAAAGTGCTTTACATTCAGTCCATTATTCATTCACACTTGCTGATGGTAAACTTCATGTGTTGCCAGAGCTACTGACCCTCTGCAACCCTCACCAAACATTCATAGACCGGCGATGCCGACACTGGGAACAAGGAGGTCCAAGAACACAATGACAGAATGATTTGAACCACTAACTTTCCAGTCAATGGATGACCCGCCCTACTGCCTGAACCACTGCCGGACCATCTGATATATCTGTCATTAGAAATCGTCTTCACATGTCCCACTTTCTGTTGACTTTTAAAAAAGAACAAAAATTGCTGTTTTACACAATTTTTTACAGTTACTGTATAAGACACTGATGCTGTCAGGATTATGGAATTTAACAATTATTTATATTACAAACACCTGCAATGTGTTCAGTTTTATAATAATAATAATTAATAATTCATTTTATTTGGTAGCGCCTTTCTAGACACCCAAGGACACTTTACACTATGAAAAATAAATAATAGTAA